>CM019167.2:41868357-42295303 GCA_009739505.2 Apolygus lucorum | reverse complement strand
CGTAAAATCGAACATATTGTTTAATAGGTACTGCATGCATTCCAGGGGACGTCCCATTGGATAAGCATCAGGTCAATTTAAACAGTAGGTAAGCTATAAAAACACGCATTTTTATTTATCTTCTTACTGCACTAAACTGTTTCACTCAATGTAATTTAGTTGGTATTTTGAGTGAGGAATATTGGAACCACCCCCCCCCCCTTTCGCCTTATCCACCACAAGATTTTTAAGCGGCATGCAAGCCTCGAATTTGAAGAGCGGTAAACAACGTTTTACGTTGAACATTCAGCTGTCATTTCGGCAGGCAGTTCCTAGAGGTTCAGATCCCTGGCACCATGGTGGTATAGAAAATAATTCATGAAACCCGGAGGTATATTGAGAAGTTTCCTCTATTTTAAAGTTTGGGTACGTAATATTAGTAAGCTAGTAAGCTATAATAGTTTAGTACAGTAGCTATGTGTAATGGGTAGTAGCTATAAAAAAAACCGAAGAATGGGGGTGCGCCTTGATTTTTTTAGATTTTTAATCAAAAGTAGACTACATTCTGAGAATTTTTGCACCAACCGCAACCTTCTAGAGTGCGTAGATCTGTTTCTATGATTTTTCAAAGTTTCGACCGTTTATGACGTCACGCGCCCTCTTGCCTGGGCGGGACCCCCCAGCCCACTGTGACGTCATAAACGGTCGAAACTTTGAAAAATCATAGGAAAAGATTTACACACGCTAGTAGAAGGTCGCGGTTGGTACAAAAATTCTCAGAATGAGGTCTACCTTGGATTAAAAATAACAATAAAACAGTTTTTCCTACCAGGCGCACACCCCATTGAAAAATTGGATATTTTAGAATATCACCCCCTCTCACCTCCTCCCCATCCTAATTTTGATAGTCAGGTGAAATAGAGTGCAACTAAATAGATTTCAAACGTCACAGAGACGTCAAACAAAAAAGAATCTCCAAAGTTGGTTGAAAACGAAGGCCTGACAGAGTTCACAAGATTTTCCCCGAAACACACGTTTTCAAGCATTAACCCCCTCTCCCCCACCCCCCTTAAATGGCAAAATTCAAAATTCCGGTGACGTTGTGCACTGATAGAAATAGATGTTCGTCGATGGATCCTAGAAAAGCTCCTTATTACTTATACTATCCAATCTGTCTCTCGTATGCGATGTACTGATTAGTTACCTAGTGCTCATTAAAACAGTGATTCGTATTCGGAAAATCGTTCAATTAATTAGCCCAAAGCCCTCTCCAATTAGCAGGTCATGGGCTCCAGTTAATCGCGAAAAGTTGTTGTGTTTTGTCCGGTTCAAGTTTACCTTTGAATAATTTCGTGATAAAGTCAGTGGTCCGAGATCCTAACCTCTCCTATAATTTCAACGTTAAATCACGTGGTTATTAGCATGGCATCTTCAATTTCGGCTTCGATCAGCTCCGTTCCGATCCTGCAAGGAAATAATTTCAATAACTGGAAATTCCGCATGATCGCATTATTGAAAAGAGAATCATGTGCCGATGTGATAGATGTGATTATCGAGCCACCAGGAGACCGAACTGACAAAAATGAGATCGAGAAATTCGAGAAATATTTGCAAAGGGACTGCAAGGCACAGTCTCTCATCATTCAGGGTGTCTCTGACAAACACCTGGACATAATTAAAGACTGTACCTCCGCCAAAGAGCAGATGAAATCCCTGCAGGATGTATTCGTCCGAAATAGTTCCTTACAAAATGACACTATGGAGAAGGCTTTTTAGTCTAAAATCAGGTAATCACGAAAAGTTAGAGGATCATTTTGTAAAATTTGATTCAATTATACGGGACTTGGAAGCTTTGGGCTCTAAATGGTGACTCAGATCGGGTATGCCACCTGTTGTTGTCCCTGCCTCAACAATACGAAACTGTAGTTACAGCTATCGAAACTCTGTCCGAGGTAAAAATGGATTTTGTAAAATCTCGTCTTCTAGATCATGAAATGAAAATTGATAGTCGACAAGCTGATGATGAAAAAAGTTATGAAGTTGGCTTCAGGGCCGATAATAGACCTGAATGTTTTGGTTGTGGTGAAACCTCTCACTTCAAAGCTCAGTGTCCCAGATTTCGTGGACGTAGTCGTGGCGGTGCAAGGCGAGGTCGTGGTTTTAGAGGCTCACGTCGAGGTAGTTTCAGAGGGAGAAATCGTGGAGCTAGTAATATACACCAAGCAAATATGGTGGAAGGCACTCAAGAAATCGTTTTATACGCTGCAAACGTGTGTGTAATCATGCAGATTCCTTGAAACATTCTCTAGTCATTGACAGTGGAGCATCCAATAATTTCGTCGGAGAGGAATTCTTGCCATATATGGTCAATGTGACGAAATTGGAACGGGAAATGAATATATATATTGCAGATGGAAAAATACTGAAGTCCTCACTAAAGGTGAATTGAAAATCCAAAGTCAAGGAAAACATTTAACTATCGAAGCAATTATAGTGCCAAAATTGAAACAAAATTTGCTCTCAGTTTCAAAAATAGCTTCGAGAGGACTCAGTGTTACATTTAACGAAAATGAAGCAGTGCTCAATTCTGGAAATATGTTCTGATTTGTCCCAGAAGAAATGGTGTGTACGTTCTGGATATTGACACCATAGAGGGTGCAAACCATCGGTGTCTAGCTGCAATGAATCTGGAGATTTGTGGCATCGAAGGATGGGTCATTTGGGTAAAGATGGCCTCATGCAGCTAGGTTGCCATGCCCAACTGGCATATGTCCACCTTGTGTTGAAGGAAAAGCAACTCGTCTTCCTTTTTCCACCAGTGAGAAAAGATCGTCAGAATTGGTGATGTAATTCACAGCGATGTATGTGGACCCTTGCTTCCTGCAACCCTGGAGGGGCATCGTTTCTTTCAGATAATACTCGACGATTTTTCTCATTTTTTGTGGTGAAACTTTTGAAAACAAAAGGAGAAGCAGCAGAAAATTTGATCAGCTACATAAATGAAATGAAGACGCAGTATGGAAAAACACCAAACGCCTACGCCTAGATAATGGGGGCGAATTTACTTCAAAATTGCTGAATGATTTCACTCGGAAAAATGGAATTCTCATAGAATATACCATAAGCCATACACCACAGATGAATGGAAAGTCGGAGAGAATGAACAGGACCTTACTAGAAAGGGTGCGAGCGAAGATAGCTGAATCAGGAATACCAAAGGAGCTCTGGGGAGAAGCTGTCAGGTGTTCAGCGTATGAGTTGAATCGCTCACCTACTTCAACCCTTGCTCGAGGATGCACCCTGTGGACCTGTGGGCTGGAAAAAGAGAAATGAGAAAGTTTCGTGTTTTTGGCTGTCAAGCCTGGAAACTGAACCTACCTAGGGGTAACAAATTGAACCCTAGAGCAACTCGTGGTGTTATGGTGGGCTATTGTGGAGGTGGTTACAGGATCTACCTGCCTGAGGTAGAAAAGGTGATTCGTGCTAGAGATGTCACTTTTGACGAATCAACAATGCCGTTCAAAATGTCGAACACAAATGAATTTGGATGAATGGTTCCCAGCAATCTGAAGTGAAGGTACAGGATAAAAGCAAAGTTGATGAAACGAAGGATGAGATGGAGGATAAGAAAAAGAATGAGACGGAGGATGGGAAAGAGGAGGATGAAACGGAAGATAGAAAGAAAGAAGATAACAAGAATTTGGTAATCCAAATGATAGAAAAAGTAGTGAAAGAAAAATGAACAAGTAAAATCTACATCAACGTCTCCTACTACTAAAACTCCTTCTACAAGCAAGAATACCTACACAACTGCTGCTGGACGAGTGACAAAACCTCCGAATAGACTGAAGGATTATGATCTTTACAGTGCTTTTTGTTTCCTGAGTACGTCAGATGACGAGCCTACCACATTTGATGAAGCTGTCAAGTCGAATGAATGGAAAGCAGCCATTGACCTCGAACTGAAATCGCATGAGAAGTTGGAAACTTTGGTCCTCCAGCTGTTCTACCCAAGAACAAGACTGCGATTGATACCCGTTAGGTTTTTAGAATCAAGGAGAATGGTTCTAAAAAGGCGAGGATTGGTTTGCAAAAGGGTTTCAAGTACCTCAAGATGATTTCGAGTTCATTTATGCACCTGTATGCAGAATACCTACCGTTTCGGCTGCTTATCTCTATGGCAATCCAGCGTGAGTGGAAGTTGAAGCAGATCGATGTACCTACTGCTTTCTTGAACGGTGATTTGGACTCGGAGGTGTACATCTACAAAACCCAAGGGCCTGAAATGTAAATCAGAAACTCTCAGGCTGAATCGCTAGCGTTGTATGGGTTGAGGAACGCACCTCATAAGTGCTGGAATGACAAGTTTTCTTCCGTCATGAAGATCTTGGATTTAGAAGATCGGGACTATGACTATTGTCTATATGTTCAAGCAAGACGTCTTCCTAGTACTTTTTGTCGACGATGGATTGATTACTGGAGATGAGGATCAAGTTCAGAAATATGATTGATTCCCTTTATGAAAAATTTCTCGTAAAAGATCTCCGGTACTCCAGCATCATTCCTCGGCAATGCAGATCACCCATACGAAAAATGGACTTCATCTATCACAATCTAAAATGATTGATCGACTCTAAAGGATTTGGCATGCAGAACTGTCGACGTATCAAAACGCCAATTGGAGATGAACTTCAACTTGGTGAAGATAAAATCGATCCCGACTTACCTTACCGAAAGTTGATCTGCAGTCTCATGTACCTAGCCGTAACAACTAGACCGGATATCTCGTACTCTGTGTCATATTTGAAGCCGATATTTGGACAAACCAACACATGAGCATGGACTGCTGGAAAAGCGGATTCTTCGATAGGGACCTGTGTTCTACAAGAGATCTTGGACTTCCCTACTATAAAGGATCTACACCCCTTGGAAGGCATGAGCGACTCGGATTGGGGAGGAGACAGACAGACAAGGCAGAGCGTCAGTGGATTCATTTGTTTTCATGCTTGGAAATCCTATTGCCTGGCATTCGAAAAACAGAACTGTGTAGCCTTATCTACGATGGAGGCGGAATACATAGCCGCTGGATCCGCTGCCCAAGAACTTGTGAATTTGCGTGGTGTGCTGTCTGATCTCGGAAGTGAAATAAGTGATGGTGTTAAGTTGAGAGTAGATAATCTCAGTGCGATCTCTATGATGTGTACCTTCACAAATAGTAAGCGCGGAAAACACATAGAAATCAAGCATCACTTCATTAAGGATCTTTGTACAAAAAGGGTAATTAATATCGAATATATTGCATCAAATGAAAACATTGCAGATCTACTAACTAAACCGTTAGGAACTGAAAGTTCGAAAATTTAGAAGTCTTATTTTGAAATCTATTGTTTCATAGTTCTTTGCATGGGATAGTTCCTTTCATGTTTTACCTCCCTGTACGTGTTCTCTTATGTTGTGTAATTTTCTTTGAAAATTTCGCTACGTTAAAACTTTACTGTTTGTGGTTTGTCTCTAGAAAATTGCAAGTCCGTTATCTTTGTTATTGATAACCACACTTTTATCTTCTTCTTCTTCTTGATGCGTAAATTGTTCAAGTAGGCCTCACCCATGACGGGCATAGACGTTTGTCAATTCGATTGTTGTACTTCATTGAGGGGGTGTGATAGAAATAGATGTTCGTCGATGGATCCTAGAAAAGCTCCTTATTACTTATACTATCCACTCTGTCTCTCGTATGCGATGTTACTGATTAGTTACCTAGTGCTCATTAAAACAGTGATCGTATTCGGAAAATCGTTCAATTAATTAGCCCGAAGCCCTCTCCAATTAGCAGTGCCACACTAGATAGATTTCGCGTGTAAAATAAAAAAACTTTTTAACAAAAAAACGGACCGACCTCAAAACTGATGATGGCATCCCACTAAAAAGGAAAAAATAATAACGACAATTTATTCAGATAGGTTGGTAGGTAGGTACGCATTGAAGTCGCCGCCGTGCCCATCTGCAGAGACAAACATACACAAGTAGATTCCACTTCCATCTGGTTAGTATTACAACATGGGTCGATAGTGCAATACAAAACATGAATGAGAGTGGGTACCTATCATTGAGGTAATGCATGTGTTCCAAAACTATTAGGTAGTACGTCACTGCTGTCGTATGAAGGAGGATGAGAGAGTGGCAATAAGTGTGAATCCCCGTACGAAATGTTTGGATTCCAACAAACCATCTCTTGATTAGATAGTATCTAATAGTTATTTATCTAATTATACGTGATCAATCTTTGATTACATAATATCTAATTAATCTTATATTCCATGTATGGCATATTGAATGTAGAATTGTCTAGATCATGATGTGGGTTTGTGATATGAGTTCATACTCAAATGAACCAGTTAGTGTTACAACATGCGTCGATAGTGCAATACAAAACAGGAGTAGGGGTAGGGAAGTAAGTAACAACCTTCTCATGTTGAATTTTTATCCAACTGCCTTTTTGGTGACGCAGACGTCTTCAGCTGTTATCAAAGGAAATATTCTTACTGAGATTCACACTTATTGTCACTCTCTCATCCTCCTTCATACGACAGCAGTGACGTACTACCTAATAGTTTTGGAACACATGCATTACCTCAATGATAGGTACCCACTCTCATTCAGTGTTTTGTATTGCACTATCGACCCATGTTGTAATACTAACCAGATGGAAGTGGAATCTACTTGTGTATGTTTGTCTCTGCAGATGGGCACGGCGGCGACTTCAATGCGTACCTACCTACCAACCTATCTGAATAAATTGTCGTTATTATTTTTTCCTTTTTAGTGGGATGCCATCATCAGTTTTGAGGTCGGTCCGTTTTTTTTGTTAAAAAGTTTTTTATTTTACTATTTTTGTATTTTCATAATTTTTTATTTTTACTTTTTAGTGATTTTTTAAATTTATTTTTAAAATTTAATTTTATAAGTCATTTGTTTTAATTTTTAATTATTAATTTTTTTGACTTTAATTATTTTAATTTAACATAACTTACCTACTACCAAGTACATACTTTTGTTTAAATTTTTAAATCACTCGTTTTAATTTTTAACTTATTAATTTTTTCGACTTTTATTATTTAATTTTACATAATTTACCTACTACCAAGTACTTTTGTTAAAAGTCGGTATTCTTTGAGTTACCGACTGTTACCTTTTTTCTACATTTTTCGCTATTTTTCTTATTTAAATCTTTTACTTGTATTTTTTAATTACTAATGGTTTTTTTTTTATTGTGTAATTAATTATTACTTTTTGAGGTTTTTTATATAGTAGGTAACTTTATTGTTTAATTTTTACATTTTATTTTAGTACCTATACCTACAGTATTATTGTTTCAAGTAGTTATTAGTGAGTCCAAAAAATTATTAAACATATTGTTTAATGATGCATGCATTCCAGGGGACGTCCCATTGGATAAGCATTAAGTCAATTAGAACCTGTTGGTCAGCGAAAAAACACGCATTATTATTTCCCTTCCTCCTGCACCAAACTGTTTCACTCAACGTAAGTAAAATGGGGGCGATGATGTCCGTAGAGGAGTATCTACACTCAAATCCGCGCAATCCCAAAAATACCATCAAATCGGATGGAAAATGTAGAAAGTATAGCTCCTACAGGGAATTCACGTTTGCGCATGCGCAGTGGCTATTATCAGTTCCTTGGCAATGCTTTTCATCGGGGACCATCTATATGCCAATTTGCATGATCTCTGAGAATTTTCTTGAAGTCGGATGGAAAATGTGGAAATGATGGCTGCTACAAGGAAATTATCGTTTGCACATGCACAGCGGCTATCAGTCCGGGGGCAATGATTTCATAGGGGACCATCTACACGCCAACTCGTACAATCTCTGAAAATTTCATCGGAATCGGACTAGAACTTCATATTTTAGCCCGCTGCAACATGTTTTGGATGATGAGAAGGCTATGTGCTAGACCCACTTGGTAGTCTACTGGAATTTGATGGTTTATCGGAAACCCCCTCATAAAGCATCTCATTTTTTGTGAAGCTTAGAATCGGACCTTAAATTTGAATGTACACAAACATGTACACAAAGTCGGGAAACTCGTCTTTCAGTGAAATGTTAAAGTTAATTTCAAAATAATTATTGAGTTCAATATCATTTTTTTTTTTTAAATTAAAATTTTGCTTCACAATCCACTTTATCTTGAAGAAATAAGCGTTTCACTCTAAATAGGGAGGATGGTCCCCAATGAATGAGAGGGTGGTCCCCTATGAATTGTTGAGGGGCGGCAGGCGTCCGAGAATATTTCGGAGGGGACGGGCGGGTGGGTGGAGGTGGGCGGGGGGTGGGACGAGCGGGTGGGTGGCTTCGAAGAGTCGGGCGGGGGGAGAGGATGCGGAACAATCTTCCCGAAAACCACGTTTTTTTGAACTATTTTCACAAAATTTCGATACTTTTAACAAAGCAAAATGAAATCTGATTGAAACGGGACCACTATGGATACTTGTAGAACACTTTTCAAGAAGAATCAGGCAGATTGGTGCCCGAATAAGAAAATGCTAGTGGTACAAAACATACAGAAAAAAAAAAAAAATCGTCGTCCCATGAGACACCGAACTGTATACCTCCTTCCTTCGGCGCGGCTTCGCCGCGCATGAAGTCGGTCAAAAAAGAGCGATTTTTTCAATAAAAACAACCGAATTTTTGGCCGCTATTTTGAAAAAGTCCTGTCAAATTGAAAAACGGATGTCAACATGTGATTAAGCGTTAAAAAATGATGAAAAACATGTGCCACACTTAGGGTTCTCCAAAACCTAATTTTTGTGCAATTGTGGAGTTGCGCAACTTAGAGCGTCCAAAAAGCCAGGTTGCGCGCAATAAAACAAATCGATGTGGGTATGAATTCCTCATGAAATTTGACGTAGAATCCGAATCTGTAATAAAAAAGGGGGGGTTCCATTTGAAAAAATGAAGTTAGTGTCAATTGCGCACGATTGCGCTCAACTTTTTTGCGCAAAAGTATTTTTCCTGAGATCCTCACAAAAAATCATGAAAAATTGCGTTGGTCGGAATTTTTTACGCTGTATTTTGCGAAAATGAAGGGGGGTGTAACCTTTTCGTGAAACACCCTGTATATTTCAAAATAAACACTTAAATTTTCGTAGGAAGCGAACGGTTTGTCCAACAGAGCTCCGCGTGGTCTCAAAAAATTCTAAAATTTCTATAGAATCTTAAATTGAAGGAAAAACAATACCTTTATATCGAAATTTTTTGAGTTAGGGCGTTTTCAAAATTTCAAAATTGATTTTGGAACCCTTAGAAGTGACCTACCTCAACCAAAATCTTCGGGGCACAACTAGACCCCAGAAGGAGCCTACATACCAAATTTCATCAAAATCTGTCAATGCTAAGTGGCAAAAGTGCGTACGGCGGACGGCCGGCCAAATTTTGGTTTATTATTTTCAATAATGAACCTTTGGAATCGACCAAGAAAAAAAAATTTTAACACCCCCTCAAAATTTGATGGTTTACGTTTCAAGGTACGTAGAATCCAAAAATCGAATAAAAATTTGGCCGTCCGTCCGCCGTCCGCCGTACGCGGCACTTTTGCCACTTAGCATTGACCGATTTTGATGAAATTTGGTATGTAGGCTCCATTTGGGGTCTAGTTGTGCCCCGAAGCTTTTGGTTGATGTAGGTCACTTCTAAGGGTTCCAAAATCAATTTTGAAATTTTGAAAACGCCCTAACTCAAAAATTTTAGATATAAAGGTATTGTTTTTCCTTCAATTTAAGATTCTATAGAATTTTTAGAATTTTTTGAGACCACGCGGAGCTCTGTAGGACAAACCGTTCGCTCCCTACGAAAATTAAGGGTTTATGTTGAAATATATATATATAAATCAAAACACGAGTTTGAATCGCAAAAGAGGCCTAATCTCCGTTCAAATTAGAGCTGACCAAAATGCGATCAATAGTTGGTGATTTTGATTTTTTTTTTTTTTCCATATTGGATGGTTGGTGATTTTGTAGACGAGTGATCTATATAGAAAAATAATAAACCATTGTGTAATAATTTGCAGCGTTTTATTCGATTTTTGGATTCTACGTACCTTGAAACGTAAACCATCAAATTTTGAGGGGTTGTTGAAATTTTTTTTTCCTTGGTCGATTCCAAAGGTTCATTATTGAAAATAATAAACCAAATAAAATTCTGCTGTCAAGATTTTTCCGGAGTGTTCAAAGTTTAAAAATCAAAATTTAATTAGATCATTTCTTAAATAAACTTGAAAATTTACAGACTGTCTTGAGAGGCAGGAATGAAAATGATTATTTCGAGTGGTTTTATTTGTTCAAATGTAGGGAGCGAAAGGCAGTCGAATAAAATGATAACTTCGAGAAATTGGAGTCAATGAATTAATTTAATGAATTCAAAATCGTAATGAGCTTCAGGTTTTTTTTAGGACGTTCCAAAACGGATTTTAATGAAAAATGTTTTCGAGAAATTCCATTCTAAAAATTTTTAGGCCATTACTGCAGTAGCTCCAATTTTTTTTTGTTTTGAAAATTCGCTAAAAGATGTTACAACCAAAAGTAAAATTCAATATTAGTCGATCAATACTAACTTGAAAATTGGCAGTAATTCCTAGGTATCAATGAAGTAAGCTGAATCTCAAGCACTAATCATTCAATTTCACTCGGGATGAAGGGTATTTTGAAAATCACAACTCACAGTGACTACGTTCTTAAAAGAATCATCAACATTTTATTAAAACTTTCTGTAAGTAAAAAAACATGGGTTTACAATGAAAATAGTCAACAAGGAACCATAAAGGTCAACCCATCATTCCAATGATGAGAGAATACGACAAAATCAGCAAGTTCGAATAACAGGTAAAATTTAACAACATTTTTAGTTACCCAGGAACTCTGGTGTAGTTATAAAAACAGATAGTCAAAATTAATAGTCAGCATTCGAATGTTCAATGAAAAGATATCAAGTTATGGTGAGAATGGTGCTGGTTTTGTGGAGGACGCAGATTTTGTGGAGGACGCAGGTTTTGTGGAGGACGCAGGTTTTGTGGAGGAAGGTGGTTTGGTGGAGGATTCGCGACTTGTGGAGGACTCGCGACTTGTGGAGGATCCAAGACGTCCGGAATCAGCGGGCAGATGGACGCCAAGTCGTAGAGAAGCTCGTTGAAGAGATCCGGATGGTTTTCGAGCTGGTTCCAGGATTTCAGATTCGTGACCGCAGACAAATTGCTTTTGATGAACAACTTGGCGCGGTCTTTGAGGCGCAAGGCGCTCAGCCTGTGGCCGGCGACGAGATTTATGATGGCAGAGTCGAGCCTGACTCGCTCCAGCAAGGCATCCTCGCAGTGGTTGAACAGCATGTCGAGTTGGCAGATCCCTGCAGCTTCCAACGTCGACTCACTCACAGTACTGGGGTCTGGGAGTTCGTTGTTGTACACGTACCGCAACACGGTGTGGAAGTTGTGGGCAGTCACTCCATTCAGTCGATAATCGGTTCCCGCCGTCTTGAAAATGTTCTGGAAAGCCGGGCAGAGCGAAGCCAAAATGACGCGATGCCCGTAGAATGTTTTGTCGTCGACCAGGAAAATCACGTCGTTGAACTGCCCAGAATTCAAGTACGGTCGGAGCGCCGGTTCCTGCACAGTTTGATGGTTCATCAGGCAGATCTTGGAAGAATCGAGCAACGCGAAAGAGAAAACTACAGTTCCTTTCGACAAAAATTCCGCGCTTCGAAGGTCACTTTCCTTCAAGTCCAGGCTCATAACATTCTTCCTTCCAGGAACAACGTAAGTAGGCGTTTCAACATCGGCTTTGGTCCAGCTGATGGTCTCAGTGACGGATGAAAACGGAGTGCGGACTCCGTGAAGAACGAATTTTCCACAAATCGACAGAGGAACTTCATCGGCTGACAAGAGAACCATTTGGATCACCGATGGAGACTTCTTGTAACGACAAAACGTGAAGCAAAAGCTTACCACTTTTCCTTTGATTCTGAGTTGAAATCGTTCAGAGGTGATGGGATTGCCAGATATGAAAGGGCTGCTGTTCACGTACCAATTGACGGTAGTCTCGGATAGAATTCTCAAGACGCTGACGTTCGGGGAGACCCACGCCATCGGCGAAATGCTGGTTGTCGGACACCTCACAGCTATTTCAGTCTTCAACTGGAAACTCAAATCATTCCAGAGGTCCATTTTGGTGATGCTGTGAATGCGCGGCTTGATAAAATCCAAAACTCCGGATTTCATGGCGTCTTTGCAGAGCATATCAGCGAGCACCAAGTACTCCAGAGCGTTGTCCACGTTTCTACACTCGGCGGACATTTTCTCGCACATGTCGACCAATTCGCTCAAGTCGTATTTGTCCGCGAACCTGAAGATGTCCACGAGATGCGTCTTCAAATCGGGACAAAGCCCGGTGTAGAGGTAATGCACGACTTGGTGGAAGGTGTCGGGCTCGACGTCGTCGATGACGATGTGATTCGAACAGGTTTCTTTCATGCCGGACTGGAACATGGCGCGGAAAACTGGACTGTGCAGAGCGAGAACGATCCTGTGAATTCTGATGTGAACTCCTCTGACTTCTACCGTCGCGTCGACCAGCTCACCTTTGACGTAGAACTGGTACAGAGCGGGAAAGACTCGCTGACGAGCGGTGACGCCGTCCAAAGCGCATTTCATCGTAGACATACCGGTCAATATATAAAAATTTCAAAAAGTTGCAAGAATTTCTGACACTTTTTTTCAAGATTAAAACTCACTAACGAACGTCCGAACGAGGTAGCTTCTAAGTACTGACTGAACAGACCTCGTGTCGAGAAACCCCTCCAGGCTCAGATAAGGCGGAATAAATCGTGCAGGATGAAACAGAAGTCGAACAACTGGGGGGATTAGCGAGATACGACGTCCATCCAACGCTGCCAAGTTCATTCGAGCGCTCGAAGGAGTTATTTTCAAGGGGAAATAATCTCACAACACCCTCAGGATACAACGTGAACAGTATCTTGGCTACCCAATAATGACTTTTCGAAGATAACTTCCACAGCTCGCGATAATGGTGATGAAATCTCCCTTTGCTTGATGAAAACCGATCAACACCTCACAAATTAGCAAACAAGAAATACTCCTACAATTGTCGAGGATGTTAAAGAGATCAGCCAAACTGGCTGGGAAGTATAAATAAAATATAGAAATATAGTATAAATGGAATATAGAATCATTTTATTTATTGGTTTATATTATTGTTGAATACTAAGTTATTAAGCACTTTTTTTACTCCACCGTGAGGCCCTGAGATGGTCATAACTCCTTTATTTCTCAAGCAAATTCAAATCTCATTACACCGTTGGAAAGAGCGTTAAATTTCCTATCCCTTAAGTGGAAACTCCATTTTTGTAAATCCGTTTGACTCAGTAAAAAAAAGGTCAAAGTCAAAATTTATCATTTTTTTGAAAATCGCCATTTTTCAGACTAATGATTTCCCCGTAATAAATATCGCTATCGTGGTGCACTCAACGGGAAAACGATGCAAATTATTACAGAAAGGTTTGTTTTTTTTTCTGCATAGATCAATCGCCTGCAAAGAACATGGCACCCACCAACCATATTTTACCTTCACAAAGCGTTTATTTCGAAGAAATAGGGAGGTGCCTTCATTGAGATATTTGGTACAACTCAAAGAAACGGACAACGATCGCATTTTGCTGCAAAGCTAAAATTTCTACGGAGATTAGGCCTCTTTTGCGATCCACTCTTGTGTTTCTGATTTATCGTAAGACCATAAATTTATCTCAAATTCTCATAGGGAGCGAACGGTTGGTCCTACAAAGCTCTGATTCGATTCTAAAAATTGAAATACTATTTTAAATTGAATAAAAAACAATACATTTACATCGAAATTTTTTGAGTTTTGAAAATTTCATCTTTTAGAAGTGACCTACATCAACCAAAAGCTTCGGGGCACAACTAGACCCCAAATGGAGCCCATATACCAAATTTCATCAAAATCGGTCCATGGGAACTAAGGAAAGTGCCGCGTACGGCAAGATTTTTAGTCGATTTTTGGATTCTACGTACCTTGAAACGTAAACCATCATATTTTGGTGGGGGGGGGGGGGTAAAAATTGTTTTTCTTGGTCGATTCCAAAGATTTATTATTGAAAATAATAAACCTAAACTACCCAACTTCTCATCTTCCCTACGGTAATAATCAGTTTTTCGTTGAATTTGAATAAACTTCATAAAACTGACATTTAGAAGCAGAAAAATAATGATTTTCATCAAAAAACATACCTACTTTTTCACAACTTTTAGACAGAAGCTTCGTATTACTTTGCAGACATACTGTCAGACAGACAGAACCAAAAAAAATTGTTCAGGAAAGCCCAAAACGTAAAATGCGAGTGGAAATTTGATCTTAGAGGACTTTTAATTTTAATCCTTGAAAAGCGAAAGCGAATCTTGGTCGACTCTATAGCGAAATATGCCTAAGGAATCACGTTGTTTTGTTACATAAAACTCAATTTTTTCAAGAAAGTTCCCTCTAAAACCTTGAAACTGACGTACCGCAGGAAAGCTGAAATTCTGGGGCAGTTTTTCCCGTTGAGTGCACCACGATAGCGCTATTTATTACGGGAGAATCACTAGCCTGAAAAGTCGCGATTTTCGAAAAAATTATAAATTTTGACTTTGATCTATTGCTTACGTTTACAAATGGCTATCAAAAATTAGGTTTTTCAATAAACGGATAGGAAAATTTAACGCTCTTCCCAACGGCGTAATTAGATTTGAATTTGCATGAGAAATAAAAACGCTGCAAATTATTACACAATGGTTTATTATTTTTCTATATAGATCACTCGTCCACATAAAAAACTTTTTAACAAAAAAACGGACCGACCTCAAAACTGATGATGGCATCCCACTAAAAAGGAAAAAATAATAACGACAACTTATTCAGTTAGGTTGGTAGGTAGGTACGCAGTGAAGTCGCCGCCGTGCCCATCTGCACAAACAAACATACACAAGTAGATTCCACTTCCATCTGGTTAGTATTACAACATGGGTCGATAGTGCAATACAAAACATGAATGAGAGTGGGTACCTATCATTGAGGTAATGCATGTGTTCCAAAACGATTAGGTAGTACGTCACTGCTGTCGTATGAAGGAGGATGAGAGAGTGACAATAAGTGTGAATCCCCGTACGAAATGTTGGGATTCGAACAAACCATCTCTTGATTAGATAGTATCTAATAGTTATTTATCTAATTATACATGATCAATCTTTGATTACATAATATCTAATTAATCTTATATTCCATGTATGGCATATTGAATGTAGAATTGTCTAGATCATGATGTGGGTTTGTGATATGAGTTCATACTCAAATGAACCAGTTAGTGTTACAACATGCGTCGATAGTGCAATACAAAACAGGATTAAGGGTAGGTAAGTAAGTAAACAACCTTCTCATGTTCAATTTTTATACAACTGCCATTTTTGGTGACGCAGACGTCTTCAGCTGTTATCAAAGGAAATATTCTTACTGAGATTCACACTTATTGTCACTCTCTCATCCTCCTTCATACGACAGCAGTGACGTACTACCTAATAGTTTTGGAACACATGCATTACCTCAATGATAGGTACCCACTCTCATTCATGTTTTGTATTGCACTATCGACCCATGTTGTAATACTAACCAGATGGAAGTGGAATCTACTTGTGTATGTTTGTTTGTGCAGATGGGCACGGCGGCGACTTCACTGCGTACCTACCTACCAACCTAACTGAATAAGTTGTCGTTATTATTTTTTCCTTTTTAGTGGGATGCCATCATCAGTTTTGAGGTCGGTCCGTTTTTTGTCAAAAAGTTTTTTATTTTACTATTTTTGTATTTTCATTATTTTTTTATTTTTTACTTTTTAGTGGTTTTTTAAATTTATTTTTAAAATTTAATTTTTTAAATCATTTGATTTAATCTTTAACTTATTAATTTTTCGACTTTAATTATTTTAATTTTACATAACTTACCTACTACCAAGTACTTTTGTTTAGGTTTTTAAATCATTCGTTTTAATTTTTAACTCATTAATTTTTTCGACTTTTATTATATAATTTTTTTTTTAATTTTACATAATTTACCTTCTACCAAGTACGTTTGTTTAAAGTCGGTATTCTTTGAGTTACCGACCGTTAACCTTTTTTCGACATTTTTCGCTATTTTTCTTTTTTAAATCTTTTACTTGTATTTTTTAATCACTAATGGTTTTTTTAATGTGGAATTAATTATTACTTTTTGAGGTTTTTTTATGAAGGTAGTAGGTAACATTATTGTTTAATTTTTACATTTTATTTTAGTACCTATACCTACAGTATTATTGTTTAAAGTAGTTATTAGTGAGTCCAAAAAATTGTTAAACATATTGTTTAGTAATGCATGCATTCCAGGGGACGTCCCATTGGATAAGCATTAAGTCAATTAGAACCTGTTGGTGAGCGAAAAAACACGCATTATTATTTCCCTTCCTCCTGCACCAAACTGTTTCACTCAACGTAAGTAAAATGGGGGCGATGATGTCCGTAGAGGAGTATCTACACTCAAATCCGCGCAATCCCAGAAAATACCATCGAAATCAGATGGAAAATGTAGAAAGTATAGCTCTTACAGGGAATTCACGTTTGCGCATGCGCAGTGGCTATTATCAGTTCCTTGGCAATGCTTTTCATCGGGGACCATCTATAGCCAATTTGCATGGGACCTATGCCAATTTGCATGATCTCTGAGAATTTTATTGAAATCGGATGGAAAATGTGGAAATGATGGCTGCTACAAGGAAATTATCGTTTGCACATGCGCAGCGGCTATCAGTCCGGGGGCGATGATTTTCATAGGGGACCATCTACACGCCAACTCGTACAATCTCTGAAAATTTCATCGGAATCGGACTTGAACTTCATATTTTAGCCCGCTGCAACATGTTTTGGATGATGAGAAGGCTATGTGCTAGACCCACTTGGTAGTCTACCGAAATTTGATGGTTATCGGAAACCCCCTCATAAAGCATCTCATTTTTTGTGAAGCTTAGAATCGGAGCTTAAATTTGAATGTACCTACACAAACATGTACAAAAATGTACAATGAGTCGGGAAACTCGTCTTTCAATGAAATGTTAAAGTTATTTTCAAAATTGAGTTCAATATCATTTTTTGAAATTAAAATTTTGCTTCATAATCAAGTTTATCTTGAAGAAATGAGCGTTTCACTCTTAATGGGGAGGATGGTCCCCAATGAATGAGAGGGTGGTCCCCCTTGAATTTGTTGAGGGGCGGCAGGCGTCCGAGAATATGCCGGAGGTGACGGGCGGGTGGGTGGTGGTGGGCGGGGGGTGGGACGAGCGGGTGGGTGGCTTCGAAGAGTCGGGCGGGGGGAGAGGATGCGGAACAATCTTCCGAAAAAACACGTTTTTTGAACTATTTTCACAAAATTTCGATACTTTTAACAAAGCAAAATGAAATCTGATTAAAACGGGACCACTATGGATACTTGTAGAACACTTTTCGAAAAGAATCAGGCAGATTGGTGGCCGAATAAGAAACTGCTAGTGGTACAAACATACAGAAAAAAAAAAAAAAAATCGTCGTCCCATGACACACCGAACTGTATACCTCCTTCCTTCGGCGCGGCTTCGCCGCGCATGAAGTCGGTCAAAAAAGAACCACGAGTATCGGTTGAAAACTAAGGCCTCAGCAGAGTAGGTACCTACTTACTGTTGTGAACAACAAGAAGCAAGCTCGCTCCTGCTGGCCGATAGGAAGACCAAACTGCAGTGGCGATAAGGCCAGTAGCGGGTTAACTGTCCAACGCATTCCCCGTCTTATCGTTTCCCTTCTCCCCTCGTCATTCCTCTCCTCTCCTCGTCCGATCTCGTGAAGCCTCAATATTTTTTAAAATAAATCAGTCACTTATGAGCCCTGATTCGACTCACTCTCTGCAAAGCAGGATAATTAATTCGTTTCAGCTCGAGTAATGGGGAATTTGCCTCAATTTTAGATTCTGGAATTTCAAGTCAAATCCTATAATAGGGCCCTAGAATAACGTTTAACACTAGGAATAACCAAGGGGAAAAAATTACCGTAGGAGAAAATGCCTAAACAAGTGAAGCCTCTGTTACAAAACACCGCGAAAATCGAGGAATATTGTTGACGTCATACAAAAAAAAAAAGACGCGAAAACAACTCCGACAACAGACAGAGTTCTAGCACCGCCACACAAAACGATCCAGTGAAATGGCTACTCGAATAATGTCTTCAAATCTTGAAACTAAATAAGAGAAGGTGAAGACTAATAATGCTTGATAAACTAGTAGGTAGAATTGTATTGTAAAAAGTGAGTAATATTGTTTCTTTTGGTCACTTTTGTGTCTGGGTTCTTCCTGATTGGTAGAATATCCGTTACGTTTCAAACATGGCTGCCTCTTACACATTGCCACCACATTTAAAATTTCCATCTTCCTTAAATTCTTTAAATTTTTTGGATGCCTTTTCGAGCAGCTCACTATGGTTTTATTCCATAAAAATAAACCCTCATTCGAAAAAAAAAAAAAAAATGTGAGGCAAATTCCCCATTTGTAATACCTACCTACTACTTGTAGGATCAGTCCCTTGGTGATAAGTACTAAAATTGTGCCCTGCATAGCCACCTCTTCAGGTAACTCTTTTATGCATATTAATGAAGTACCTACATAGGTACCCAGGAGGTATGATTGTTGTTGTAGGTAAGTACCTTTCAAATGAGCAATACATAGCACATTAGTGAGCACTCAAGTGTGTAAGTACCTTTCTTTTCTACTTCTTTCTTTTTTTCTGACGTGATTATGTACCTATTCTATCAGGTGTGAAGAACCAACTCTAGAAAACCAATATTGACCTTGTGGTGCTCTAAAGGATAAAGGATTATTTTTGTATATCAAGACCCCATGCATGGTAAGCATACTGTCTCATTTTGTTGAGTCTCTTTCATCATTTCTCTTCCTCCGACCCCTAGGACTAAGTCCTTGCCTGATATATCCTCAATAAAATCCTTGAGCAAATTCCTTCTTTCTTTCTTTTCTGTTCTTTTCTTTTTTTCTTATTCCTCCTACCTACCTATTGACTGATAGGTAGGTCACTGGTTTGTGGTTCCTCCTCTTATACCCCAAAAACAAAAGAGGAGTGGCGCCCTTTTGATTTTTCTTTGTTTTAATCTTCAAATATCGAACTCTAGGAACCCATCTCCACTGAGCTACCTGGCCGCCTGAAACTGGTGTAACAGTACACAAGTTTTGTCACTCAATCACACACATGTATGTGTGTATACAGACATACACCTATGGTTTTTTTTTCTCGCGGATTTGGATTCAGAATGGTCTAAAATGGATTAGTATGTGGTTATTTTTTTATTTCTGTTAGGTGTATTCCAACTTCACCCCTGATTATTCGCTTAAGGACGCCCAAATCTCACTGTGGGACGTCCTAAAAATGAAAGCACCGTCGGAAAGTAGGTACGTACCATTTTCCATTTACCTAATTCCAAACAAAATTTAACTTTAAAAAATCACGGAAAAAATGAAATTTTAGAGTGAAAATTGGATCATGGTCGACTTTCTAGGGCGGTTTGCGTTTGGAACGATTTCTATGTTGTGATTGGGACAGTGCTTTGGTGAAGACGACAATGCGATTGGAACAGGGGTAGCCATTAAAAAGGAAAGTAGGTAAGTTGGTTAGGACTCATCTACACAGTTGACCTACGAAGGAAGTGCAGGATTTTCCCTCTTATTTTTTTACTGACTTGGGACTTCCAGTTGCGCTACGATAAATTTGTTGTAGAAAGGAAAACATCGAGCTTGCAGGAGACTGCATCGAGATTGCAGGATCAGGGTGCAGGAGCAAATTTTAGGGCGACGTTATGTAGGTACCTACTCGAAATCGCCTATTTCACCACTGTTGTACTTCTTCCATTGATTTCGCAGCAACACTCAAGAATCAGCACGGTGTTTCATCTAAAACACATTCCAGATTGCCATATTATGTGGAGTCGTTTTTGGCCAATCATCCCAAATCCTTTTCACCCCTCTCTGCTGTTTTCACATCCAGCGCATGCACAGAGCTCCGACAGATGGTTCAATAGATAGTTAGATTGGGTTCTGTCCTTCCACCTTTCTGCGTTCGTTTTCGATCAACCCCACATGCATTCAGCATCACACTGTGGGTACATCGGTGCAGCCTCCAAGGACTAGGTACCTAACGGAATTGAAATTTCATACTCTCAGCTTTTCAAGCGACTGGGACAACGACTATTCTGAGCAACCGTCATCACTCAACGGCATCAGGTTTTTTTTCAAATAGCCAAATTCTTGACACAGTTATTCCTAAGCTAGAAACACAGAAATGATCGATTGATAGTTTGCTGTAGAGGGTTTCCTACTTGCTGAGTCCGATTTTGGAGTCAAAAACTGAAAATTCCAACGTGCTGAAATTCCTCATTATCTGGCTTATCTAATCACCTGAGTCGTTTTTGCGACAGCCACAGAGAAAAGGTTTGTTCCAGCGCCTCTCAGTTCATGAACTTTCTTACACCTAACCTGCGCACAACCCGCGCGCATGTAGAGTTCATGAACTGATGCGTTCCAGCGGCGCCGAGTTCGAGAACTTGCAAACATAAACCGCGTTCCAGCGCTTCCAGTTCATGAACTTTTTACACCTGGGTTCATGAACTTTCTGCACTCATCGAAGGCAGGGTTGTGAACTCGAACTGAAGGGTAACCTGTGTCGTTCACGTGAAACCTACTAAATTTTTCATTTGTTGACCAGTTTTCACGCTAATCACTTGGCTCCATTCTCAAACTCTCTTTTCGTTGTGGCACAACGGTTGTGCTGAGCCCCTCTTTCTCGAAGAGCGAGTCGTCTTTAGGAATGAAGTGTTTTTCGAATGAAGTGTAAATTTTTGGAAATTACTTATGTTCTAACAAGTAGTCTCTAGGAATGAAGTGTTTTTCGAATGAAGTGTAAATTTTTGGAAATTACTTATGTTCTAACAGAAGCCATTTTCGATCGACTCTTTCTATTTTCACAAATACACGATTATTCCATTATCACTACAGTGAGCTTTGTCTATTTATTCGGTGAGTGTGTCAAGGAAGTTCACATCATCCCTCTCTTCTGCAAACTATTTACCGTAAAATGGGGTGATTGATTACTCATGTGTCATGCGCAAAAGTTGATTTGTTGACTACAATAGTGGGTTGCTGCGTTTGAATTGAAAGCTTTTTCTAGAAAATTGAAGCTTTTTACAAGAAAATTGAATGTTTTACGCAGAGTCTGGTCACCTGTCGATCTCAATATGACTTCACGATTTCGGTATCATTTCTTCAATAGTTTTTCACGCTGAACTCAATGGCGATACTTCCGAATAATTCTGACTGCTAGAAAGTGAATTTTTGAAGAAATAGTGGAAGCTGATCAATGAAATGAACCTCCGAACTCCAGGTATGAACTCTGCAATGTTTTTTCTACTGAAACAATGTTGTTTGAGTCCCATAAGATTGCATTTTAATGTAACACAAATAAGATGATGTTGCTATTGAGTAGAAAGGTGTTACTTTATGCTCAGTACCTTATCTACGAATAATGCGTATTTTTTGAACGAAAAATGAAGGATTTCATCGAAATAACCACTATATTGCAGTCAAGACCCTATGCACAGGAAATTAATGATACCAAAAACTTGTCAATTCATCTTGAGATCGAGGGTGACCATGATAAACCACGTATAACACTCGATTTTTTAGTAAAACGCACGTTTTCTTGGCACTAAAACTTGATTTAGGTACCTACTCTTCCAATATGAATTTTAAAAAGAAAAATTGATAGACAATTGGAAAACTGACAATTTGAGCATGTTTTCTCGAAGTGCGCCCATCGAAATAGGCAGGGATTCAGAGTAAAAACTTGTAGTTTGCTTTTTGACTTGATTTTTTCAAACATGTTTTATTGCTAAAATATTTTGGTTTCGCACTTGTTAGCTTGGAAATGTAACGCTCTTTTCAACAATATCCTCAAATTTGAGTTTACTCGGTAAGTATCAGGAGTTACAACAGTTTTAATGTAATAAGTCAGTAAACACGAAAAAAATCTTTAAATTGAGAAAACTTGAAAAAACAAGGGGTTGAAACAAAATAGCTAGGAGACATTATTTGTTAAGAATCGTTTGCGAAGAATCGTTCAATCTTAAACTTAAAAAATCCCGCTAAAGATTGAGATGAGAGGAGGTTATTCAAGGTTTGTTGAAAGCCGAGTTGCGCGCTCCCTGCCGAATTTCATGTTAACTACTAAAAACGTTCCAGCGCACAGGTTCCTGAACCTAAAAAGTTCATGAACTCTTCAACTTTTTCGGGTTCTCACACCCAGCGGGTTCATGAACTTGAGTTCATGAACTTTTTGCGCTGGAACAAACCTAAAGAGATATGAAGCAAGGAAGTTATTAGTTCCCAGAAGAGTGAGAAAATGGCCGACCTAAGTGCGAGCCCGAGAAGAACCGAAGGGAGGCGAAAATGGACGACCGAGGGTCCTAGAGAGGCGTGAAGATGTCTCTGCTGGGGGGTAGTTTGAAGGTGCGTTACAGAATCCAACTGGTAACAAGTTCGGAGGTAAAATTACCAAGGGCTCTACGATGGCGTGGTCATCTGTCCGGGAAATCCCTCTGAATAAAACCACTCTACATTGAATTATCCCAATCCACCACGTATGGTTTGCGTATCATCCATGATCCATGTATTGTGCAGTCGTTCTTCCATCGAATTTATGATCCACGTTATTTTTTCCCCCAGTAACATCGATGATTCGACACATCGATTATTTGTAGTATAATAAAATCGTTTACCTCCTTATTTACCTCTTCATTGAAATTAATTTTATATTTATTATAATAAAAAAAACCAGTAGGAAATGAAAATAAAATGTGGATTGAGAGCAATCACTAACTTACACTTCGATTAAAATTCGAGCAATTTGAATAGGTATTGCAATTTACCTCTGCAATACAAGGCCAAATAAAACCTTTGCAATTTACAAGGCCCAAAATAAAATACAAATACTACTGAGTAACATGAAATATTATACTTATAATGATTTTACATCATAAAATGATTATTTTATTAAGAATGTTATTTATCAATTCCATAAAATGTGTATTTATAATTAACATTATTATTAATAATCAATATTGGTATGAAAGCTCTTATTTAGTATGAAAGTGTCAAGAAAATACGAATATCACTTCTCCATGGTACATCTGTGCTGTTGTGTTGGCGGAACTGCGGAGCGTCGCGGGACGAACGTCTGTTGATTCGGTTTCACACTCGAAGCCCTGGATTTATGGTTCTACCCGAATTTACTCGTTTTTGTATGATGTACGGATGTTGAACTGTATTTTATTCGTGAAGTTGATTAAATATGAAGCTATGTTCAAGATCTACGTTATTCTCCGTTTTCCACAATTAAGTAAGATAAACTGCTGAGTCATGTAAGTAAGTAATGTAAGTTGCATTTTATGCCGATCGTCCGATATGAATTCATTGCTCTGATTTTGAACGAGAAATCAGTCGGCTATTATGTCCATTGTCCGATTAGAATATGGTGCTTGTCTTTCGCATCTATCTGGTATTTGTGTGAGTCGAATTTCGTAAGAGTTTCACTGGTCTGACCCAATACGGCATGCAAATTATATTGTTGATTTATTACGTTTGAAGATCGTATGAGATTGGTGAATCACGTGTGAAGAGTGGAAAAGGCATTTGCATGTGAAAAGACGTGTGTCGTTAGTGTCCTGTAAAACCATGGTATGGAAAAAGTCCTGAAGTACGTAAATTCGTTTGTACGTCTGTTGAAATCCCTGTGAGTGAAGAATGGTCAGAACCAGTCAATTAATCGTCATCTGTACGATTGTATGTAGAAAGGGATGTGGGTGAAACTTGGTGTAATGGTGTGTCACACCGTAAGTATGTCGGAATAGTTCGTGTGGTTTATTTCGTGAGTACATATTTTGATTTTTAGTGATGTGTATTAAGCGAAATAGAATTTGAGTTTTGCAAATTTTAGTTTGAATTTACCAAATGAGAATTGAAGTTTGTGGGATTCGAATTTTGTTTGAATTTAACATAACACCTTTTAATTTTGTGAAGTTACTTTGTGTATAACAAAGCGCGTATGATCGGACAATGGACTTCTTGTTACTAATTTACCATTTATTTCAGATGGTAGGTATTTATTAGCCGATAATAGCAAAGCGGACCCTAAGGGGGGACTGTTTGATGTTCAAGTGCCGAATTGATGCGTATGTGTTTGTGAGGAAGTAATTATAGTCAGTGTGTGTGAGGGTAGCCATGTGTGTGTGTGTCTGTGCTTCATGTATGAAATACGATTCGGTGCGGCCTTGGTGTAATATGTGGGATTATGTAGGTACCGTCCATTTTTGGCGTAGCTACAGGGAGAGTAAATGGCCCTGCGGTTGTTGTCAGCTGAGCAGCGCAGTTCACTTGGTGCATACTCAGCGGATCAGCTGCAATTCTCGTTTGGTCGTGTCTCCTCACATACCTTACCTTGTAATTTCAGGATGGTAAAAAGATCCCATCACCTTGGTTAGAACAGTCAACTGGCCCTCTCTGTGGACGATTTAAAATATGTGTGGGTTGCGTAGGCCCAGTCAATGTTTGTTCTCTGAGAAGTAACTACCAACTTAACTAACTTGATAAAAGGAGCTAAATGAAGTATAATTATTACGATGTTAAGTTGGGAGGGAGTCTGAATGATATATTTCTAACTCGTTAGTGTTAGTATGTCAATGGGATTAATTCGACATGTAAGTGAAAACGATGGACCTATGCAACCTGATTGTTTAGATATTGTTTGTTGCACTATGAAGTTGGTTTTTATATATTATTTCGTTTGAAGTAAGTCAGAGTACGTAAGGTAAGCAGTGATTGATTTGAGAGTATATTATTTCGTTTGAAGTAAGTCAGAGTACGTAAGGTAAGCAGTGATTGATTTGAGAGTATATTATTTCGTTTGGAGTTAGAGTACGTTAGGGTAAGCAGTGATTGATTTGAGAGTATAATATACTCTAATAATACTATTATTATTTCGTTTGGAGTTAGTCAGAGTACGTAAAGTAAGCAGTGATTGATTTGAGAGTATATCATTTCGTTTAGAGTTAGTCAGAGTACGTAAGGGTAAGCAGTGATTGGTTTGTGAGTATATTATTTCGTTTGAAGTTAGAGTCAGAATACGATTGCTAAATACGTTTGTGTAAGCAGTGAACGGTTTGTGAGCTTGTTATTTCATTTGAAGACCGTCGGAGTGCGTTAGCAATATGTGTGAATTGTAATTGAGTTTTTCAGTATATCATTTCGTTTCAGCATACAATGTATGCAAAAATATATAGGTGTGGAAAAATCTATTTGTTGTGTGTGATCTATGTAGGTATGTTTTGAAATTACGTGGGAAATTAAATATGTTTGATAATAGTAAATGGGTTGTACAGTGAGAAAAATGAATTACGATAATGTTGTGATATATCTGAAAAATGAATTACAATAATATTGTAATATATTACATCTCATATATTACAAATTACATACATAGATATATATATCTGTGGATGAGTTGCCTTTCATCTCGCGATAGAATAGTGAGAGAGTGATAATGGCATAACAACTGTATATTCCTGATCAATGAAAATGATCACCAATGGAGAGATACTCATTACTAAATATAACTTGTTTGAGTGGTGTGACGATGTGTTACATCATATCAAATAAACAAGAAAAAGGTTTAATACATTGGGAAAAGTTTTGTAGGTTGGAAAAAATTTAGTACGTTGGAAAGAGTTGAACACCTACGTTGGAAAAGGTGTAGTACGTCGGAAAAAGTTTAATAAGTACGTTGGAAAAAGTTTGGTACGTCGGAAAAAGTGTAGTGAGTACGTTTGAAAAAGTTTGGTACGTCAGAAAAAGTTTAATAAGTACGTTGGAAAAAGTTCAGTAGGTACGTTGGAAGAAGTTTAATAAGTTAAAAAAAAATAAGTAGGTACGTTTGAAAAAGTTTAATAAATTTGGGGGAAAAAAATAGGACGTTGGAGGAAGTTTAGTACCTATGTTGGAAGTCTGAAAAAGTTTAGTACTTTTATGGAAAATCTGAAAAAGTTTATTATGTTAGAAAGTTTGAGAAAGTTTAGTACCTAAGTACGTTGGAAAATCTAAGAAAGTTTAGTACTACTTTGGAAAATATGAAAAAGTTTATTATGTTAGAAAGTTTGAGAAAGTTTAGTACCTAAGTACGTTGGAAAATCTGAGAAAGTTTAGTACTACTTTGGAAAATCTGAAAAAGTTTAGTATGTTAGAAAGTTCGAGAAAGTTTAGTACCTAAGTACGTTGGAAAATCTAAGAAAGTTTAGTACGACTTTGGAAAATCAGAAAAAGTTTATTATGTTAGAAAGTTTGAGAAAGTTTAGTACCTAAGTACGTTGGAAAATCTAAGAAAGTTTAGTACTTTTATGGAAAATCTGAAAAAGTTTATTATGTTAGAAAGTTTGAGAAAGTTTAGTACCTAAGTACGTTGGAAAATCTAAGAAAGTTTAGTACTACTTTGGAAAATATGAAAAAGTTTATTATGTTAGAAAGTTTGAGAAAGTTTAGTACCTAAGTACGTTGGAAAATCTGAGAAAGTTTAGTACTACTTTGGAAAATCTGAAAAAGTTTAGTATGTTAGAAAGTTCGAGAAAGTTTAGTACCTAAGTACGTTGGAAAATCTAAGAAAGTTTAGTACTTTTATGGAAAATCTGAAAAAGTTTATTATGTTAGAAAGTTTGAGAAAGTTTAGTACCTAAGTACGTTGGAAAATCTGAGAAAGTTTAGTACTTTTATGGAAAATCTGAAAAAGTTTATTATGTTAGAAAGTTTGAGAAAGTTTAGTACCTAAGTACGTTGGAAAATCTGAGAAAGTTTAGTACTTTTATGGAAAATCTGAAAAAGTTTATTATGTTAGAAAGTTTGAGAAAGTTTAGTACCTAAGTACGTTGGAAAATCTAAGAAAGTTTAGTACTACTTTGGAAAATATGAAAAAGTTTATTATGTTAGAAAGTTTGAGAAAGTTTAGTACCTAAGTACGTTGGAAAATCTGAGAAAGTTTAGTACTACTTTGGAAAATCTGAAAAAGTTTAGTATGTTAGAAAGTTCGAGAAAGTTTAGTACCTAAGTACGTTGGAAAATCTAAGAAAGTTTAGTACGACTTTGGAAAATCAGAAAAAGTTTAGTATGTTAGAAAGTTCGAGAAAGTTTAGTACGACTTTGGAAAATCTGAAAAAGTTTAGTACTTCTGTTAAAAAGTTTTGTACGTTGAAAAGTCTACAAAAGTTTAGCACGTTTGAAATTCTGAAAAAGTTTAAAACGTCAGGATGTTTGCTAAAGCATAGTATTTGAAATGCCTTAGAAATAAAATTAGTACGTTTGAAAGTCTGAAAAAAAAAGAAATTTTTAAGTAATTTTAAAAAAAGGTAAGTTGGAAAATCCGAAAAAAAGTTAGTACGTTTGAAAGTCTGAAAAAAAGTATAACGTTTGAGAGTAATTGAAAATTTATTAGCAAATTAAAAGAGAGTTAATAACTGACACTTGAACTTGTGAAACAAGGTAAATTTGATGGTACCACTGTTGAAAGCAAGTCTGAGGTACAGTTGATTTTACGAAAACGACTCGAAAATGTAAATTTAGAAACAGATTCGAATTAATCAATCTTTGATGAACGATTTTTGGGGAAAGAGTGACTCTGATCTAAATTTAGGAGGGAGGAAAATTGAGGCTTATCAGGCAAAATATGGGAAATCAGTGCTAACGAAATACGTACCTATGTGAGATAATGTGAGGGAGGAAATCCGTATGAGAGATAATGGAGGTCTTAGATGACACTTTAGACTGAACCATGCATAAATAAAATTAAATGTTTGGGAACTGATGGAGGAATGGAGTATAAAACGTCATCTGTGAATTATATCCTTATTAGAAAAAATATAGGTCTAACTGTTTGTGAATCTTATATGCCACAGCATAATACTGCTGCAGAATTTGGTCGAATTTGGAGTTAGAGAAGAAGATTTGTGTGAATTTATTATCTTCTTTGCTCAGAGTCATGTTATTCTAGTTATGATGTACTCATTTCAACTGTTAACCTTTGAGCACTGGGCTGAAAGCTGAAGCTGGGAGCCCTAGAAGCGTTCTGATTGGTGGACGTAGTTCTAGATGAGTGCAACAGATCGCATTCATGAAGAGAGTGTGGCCTTCCCCCACCACTTCAGTTTCTGTAGTAGTTCCTTAGCTGAGGGTAGATGGCGCAACTGAGGCAGCCTCAGGGGTGCTTGCACGCCATTTTGGCATTTGCTTTCTCCTCTGTTAACTTGTCTCCAGTGCTCTGTGCGTGTGCCAGATTACCGTCAGTAAAACACATGTTGAACATATAGCAAACATGTGTGGAGCTTATAAGTTTGACTTTAGTAAAAACCAAAGTCGCCCCTAGAGTCAACTTAGTATGTGTTTTGCTGGATATAGACATAATATAGACAATTTAGTATGTGTTCTGCTGGAATGAACAGGAACAGTCTATAATATAAACATAATATTATTATGTTTGTGATGTGTTTCATGCAATAAACAAAAACGTTAGTGAGATCCAAGCAGGTTAGTTTCGTAGGAGACGACCTTATCAGACTACCTATTTGAAAGATTCTAGAGTTTTCTACAGAATAGGAAACTGAGTCAAATACGTGTGAATAAATCAGTAAGGAAGAAGGAGATGAACAGAGTACGTTGGAGTATGTTCTTCACTAAGAAGAGGAACATTTGTGTCACATTTCACCCTATCAACTATAAACACCTCAATTGCAATAAGTTTGATGGAGGCTAATAATCAAGAATTTGTCGCTCCAGAGAAATGTGGACTTGAAATTTCAACAGGTATGAAAATTATTATGATAATTAGTTGGAGTTGTAGGAAGAAAGGAGAAGAAAATAATCAGGTATGTCAAAAGGTTGGATCTCTTGCCTCTCATCTTACAACCGTAACCTACTGATGTTTTATTGGCTTCCAATTATATCAGAATAATATTGTGAAATTGAAATTATGTTAGAATCTAACATCTGTTACTGCATTTTATATTACAGGTGATACCAGGAAATTCCTTGGTATCGAAATTATCAGGGACCGTTCTATTTGGACAATTAGGTTGCATTATTGGGCACATAATGGGGCACATAGAAGTTTGATGCTGGTTGTAATAATCTTGTTGCAATTCTTTTCCGCCTTCGTCTCAGTCGTATTGTCCTTGTTCACTTGTTTCGTCGTTTCCCTGCTCGCTTCCTGTGATTCCTCTCGTGGCGTTGTGGTTTCACTTGTTTAGCAACTTTTAGGCTTCTATCTTTTCCAGTTTTCTCGAAGAATTGGATTTGGGTTGATTTCTTTTGAACCGTTGAGATGACAACCTTTGTTTAACTTTGTCCTCATTGGATCTAAGTATAATCTTTTAGATCATCAAGCCACGCAAAAAGCCCAAATTCACACAAGTTTTGGTTTACTTGTTATGTAAATGTTATTTGTGTAATGGTTTACTTGTGCTTGTGTTCTTTTGTTCCACAGGACGTTTGTGCTGTGGACGTTTGCGCTGGTTAATCACAATAAGTCTGTGTTGCAATAATACGTCAGTGGAGCCAACAGTCAGTTCCTACAGATGTCCCCTATTTGATGGATATTCGGGAGGGAGTGTCAAGAAAATACGAATATCACTTCTCCATGGTACATCTGTGCTGTTGTGTTGGCGGAACTGCGGAGCGTCGCGGGACGAACGTCTGTTGATTCGGTTTCACACTCGAAGCCCTGGATTTATGGTTCTACCCGAATTTACTCGTTTTTGTATGATGTACGGATGTTGAACTGTATTTTATTCGTGAAGTTGATTAAATATGAAGCTATGTTCAAGATCTACGTTATTCTCCGTTTTCCACAATTAAGTAAGATAAACTGCTGAGTCATGTAAGTAAGTAATGTAAGTTGCATTTTATGCCGATCGTCCGATAGAAAGTACTTAGTGATTACTGTAATTGATAATATTTGTTTGATGAAAATTTCATTTTTTTGATTTTTTGAGTTGATTAAAAAAAAAACATCGAAGAAAAGTTCATCGATGTTGGGGAAGTACATCGATGTTTCAGAAACATCGATATCCTACTTACTTCCATAGACCTAGTGTCCGTAGATCCATGCTTACTTCCATCTTGCTCAACTCTCTTCCCACCAAGCTCCAAGCAATTCGGCGTTTTATTTTTGCTGATGTTTACAGTTTACAACGGAATCAGTATTGCGTGCCATGTCGTTGTAACTTCATACCCCAAGTTGTAAATGTTCTTCATTACTCCGGCTACATGTGAGATATGAATAGTGAACATTGTCGTTTAGGTAGAGCAAAACTCAAGATCCTGTCAAAGTTGTCTCCGTGGTAAAATTCGAGATATTTGGTTATACATTTCTCTGCCTTTTTGTTAGTGTTCCACCGCCAATTTTCTCCGGTATTGCAGGGACATCCTCATGAGTTTCTTATTTTACAACTGAACTGAACGATTCTCACCGTTCGCAGGTAAATAGTCATGATGACATCATGATGACATTGTATGTGTGATAGCTTAAGAGAGACCTTCCTCATTCATTTTTGGAGTTAGTAAGTACTTACGCGAAGCTCACGGCTTTATTTCACATAGGTACGTTAAGTGCTGTATAGGTGCCCTCCAAGGAAGAGCTAATAGAGAACTCAGAAGTGGAAGTCTATCTGAAGTCTAATAACCGTGCTTAGATCAGAAGACCTCCGAGAGAAATTCTTGATGGGTCACTGATATCTACCTAATATCTAATCTAGTATGCAGGATTATCAATGCTTAAAAACCCTATTTTCCTAGAGGAGAAAGGTTTTGTCAGAGCTGTTTCAACCATAACGGTAGTATCAGTTTTCTACTTATGTTTCCGTACAGAGGCAGAATATCACGTCCATTTGTTAGTATTTATTCTTTAAATCTACTTTCCACTATTGTTAACTTCATTTTTATTATTTTACCCGTAAACTGTTCGCTCATGAACTCGGGTACACTCAAGGAACTGCTTCAAACAGGAAATTTGAGAAGAAGTTTGAACTCGACAGGTGCGTCTGATGATAATCTAATCCTCCTTGACTGTTCTAGGGTGATTTTAGGTATGGAGCCTAGCTACGTGGAGTTGGAGAACACCAGCTACGTATCGCAGGACCTGTCCAGTTACTGTCGTACCTGCGGAAACGGCCATGAATATTATATCCAAATATATTCCGACGAGGGGAAGAATCATGGATTGGCTGATAAAATCAACAGACATTTGCCTATTATGGTAAGTTGTGTATCAATTTAGTTCTACATTGAAGCAGGGAATTAGAACACAGAACATCACCCTATTGTACTACTTGTGTTGTTAAATATTTAATAATACTGGTCTACAGAAACAAGTAACTTCGAGTTGTAGGTTCTTGATTTATGTTTGAAGGTTACTGAATCCCAAAATGATGACCGTTTGTCTGTTGGTTCTTTCACGTTCAATTTCCCACCAAAAATCAACCAAAAACACTTGGAGATTGAATGAGGAATTTCACCATGTCGGAATTTCCTATTTTTTACCCCAAAATCGGATTCAGCACCTCGAAAAACCACCTAAGGCAAACTTTCAGCCCGAACTTCCTAATTTACGAATAAACAAAACCGGGAAAAAGAAAAAATAAAAAAAAAACTGGGAAAATGACGTCATCCTGGAATAGTTCATTTATGGCCGCCTAAAGCGCTGAGATCGAGAAATCCATAGTCCCCAGATGCAAAATTTCACGAAACAGTAAAGTTCGAAATCGAAAAACTGAAGAAAAAAATAGAAAAAGCGAGATGGGGAAAATTAGGTTTCCCCTGTTTTTGTTTGATAACTTTCCTCTTAGAAAACACGATTTCGTTGTCTCAATGGGCAACACTGGGAGGAGACGGCGATCCGAACAGCCCAATCAGCGAGCGTTCCCGCTTCACGTCCGTATTCCTGGTTAGTTTTGAAATCAAAAATTTTGATTGTCTCCCAAAAATAACAGGAGACTTATTTTCCGAAATCAGTCCGATTTTCATCTATCCCACACCATTAACTATTCAGGAAAAATGCAAACAGAATTCGATGAAATTCCTCATTGTTGGCTCATTTGGTGACTATAAAAAAGGGAGCTTTTGCAATGGAACTGCGTCGCAGTTGTCGATGTTATGAATTTTGGGTGTTGCTCAGCACCTTTTCTCCATGATATTTCTGAAACCATTAGCCCTTCCAGTAGGATCTTTTCTGTTATCTGCCAGCCATTGGAGCTAATAATAATAGGAGCAAGCATATAATGATTCAAAGTAATAATTATGCAAATAACAATTATTAATGTCAAAAAAGTGAAGCCTCTCCCAGGACATATTACATGGTTGTTGGTGGTGGTCAGGATAACAATTTACGTTCCGTCATCCACACTTCAGTCAAACCAACAGACCGAAATGTATATCTATCACTTCTTCAATTCACCTTACCACGATCTGAAAGATAATGAACTCGCAAAAAATACTTAGTTCACTTCATAACGTAAGAAACTGACTGATGATCAGGATGATTGATGGCGGCAATTAGCTCAGCTACGGAAACAAGGAGTTTATTAAAGGTTACCCTCACAGAATGGGGGGTGCGCCTTGATTTTTTTAAAGATTTTTAATCGAAAGTAGACTACATTCTGAGAATTTTGGCACCAACCGCAACCTTCTAGCTTGAGTAGATCTGTTTATATGATTTTTCAAAGTTTCGACCATTTAAGACGTCACGCGCCCCTCTCGCCTGGACGGGACTCCCCAGCCCACTGTGACGTCATAAACGGTCGAAACTTTAAAAATTCATTGGAAAAGATTTACACACGCTAGAAGGTGTCGGTTGGTGTCAAAATTCTCCGAATGATGTGTAATTTACATTAAAAATAGGAATAAACAGTTTTTCCGACCCATGCGCATACCCCATTACATGGTGCTCGCTAGAGAGCCGTAGAAGCATAATATGCTGCGTCGGTGAAGCGGCAACATGCTACATCTCAACATTCCCAAGTTTTCAGGAGACACAAAAAACTGTCTAAATTCAACACTACTTCCTCGAAACAAAAACTTTTGACAATTTCATCAACAATTAGACCCATTTCATCAATTCTGACTGATTTTACCATATATTTTCAATTAATTAAAAAGTTAAGTGAGTTATAGCATGTTACCTCATTTCACTCTGAGTTATAGCTAGTTACAGTCCCCGTCGAGCAAGAGTTATCGCATGTTGCTTTTCAAAATGAATTATTTCATGATGGCAATATTGTGAATAACGCCGAAACAAATAACTTTTTCGACAATATGACTTCACCAATGGATCCGGCGGGAAATTTTGTATCAAGATTGATGTATAACTCATTTTGGTAAAAAATTGAGTTATTGCATGTTGCCGCTTCACCGACGATGTATTTATTTACACCCTATGACTATTGTTGACAGTGCAAGTGATATCGATAACATTACTTGAGAATTCAGCGCGAATAGAAACATAGACGTCACAAAGGGGTTAGATACACTAAACCTTCAACGCAAGCATATTCATGGAACCCATGAGGCTCACAGAATATTATTCTCTGAGCCTCATGGGTTCCATGAAGCTCGCGTTATCACGTGTATCTCATGTTTTTTCTTAAGACTGGGTACACTTGATGGGACAAGATAAAAATATAAAGGCTGGCGGGCATGTAAAAGGAAAGATGCACACTGGCGAGGAGGTTACCTTAAGGGGGTCTCAGTCGGTCGCCGTTCATTCTTAATATTTCTTGAAATTGAAGGAGCAAAAACTTAGAAAGTTGTACCTACATTTGAAATTTTAAAGGATTTTAGAAATTCATTAGTGCACGGCCCTAGGGAATAGAAAAACTGAAATATTGCCGCTGGAATCATCAAAATCGAACTATAATTGCCAGAGAAAAATGGGAAAAACTACTGAATAAACGGTTTCTCCAATGTTTTCCCCCATTTTTCTCTGGCAATTATTGTTCGATTTTGATGATTCCAGCGGCAGTCTTTCAGTTTTTCAATTTCCTAGGGCCGTGCACTAATGAATTTCTAAAATCCTCTAAAATTTCAAATTTAGGTACAACCCCCTTTGCCCCTTCAATTTCTCGAAATACTGACCCGGTACGAGGAACGAACGGCGATCGACTGAGATCTCCTGAAAGGTCCATGAGGTGAACTCTGGGAGGTTACCTAGTTGTGAATCATGTTCAATTTTAGAACTAAGTGATAATTAAACATTATATTTTAGGAGTAAGTGATACATAATGGATGATGAATATAACTTTTTCAATCACTATAATAATAATTCTCATCAATTGCTGGTCTAAATAATGAGGAATTTCACCGAATTCTGTTTGCATTTTTCCTGAATAGTTAATAGTGTGGGATAGATGAAAATCGGGCTGATTTCGGAAAATAAGTCTCCTGTTATTTTTGGGAGACAATCAAAATTTTTTATTTCAAAACTAACCGGGAAAACAGACGTGCAGCGGGAACGCTCGCTGATTGGGCTGTTTGGATCGCCGTCTCCTCCCAGTGTTGCCCATTGGGACGACGAAATCGTGTTTTCTAAGAGAAAAGTTATCAAACAAAAACAGGGGAACCTAATTTTCCCCATCTTGCTTTTTCTATTTTTTTCTTCAGTTTTTCGATTTCGAACTTTACTGATTCGTGAAATTTTGCATCTGGGGACTATAGATTTCTCGATCTCAGCGCTTCAAGCGGCCATAAATGAACTATTCCAGGATGACGTCATTTTCCCGGGTTTTTTAAACATTCGTATTTTCTAAACTGTTTTGTTTATTCGTAAATTAGGAAGTTCGTGCTTAAAGTTTGCCTTAGGAGGTTTTTCGAGGTGGTGAATCCGATTTTGGGGTCAAAAATAGGAAATTCCGACATGGTGAAATTCCTCATTTCAGCAACTTGTTGAAAGTAAGGTCCGGAGTGTCTAAATCTAAACCTATTGCGCAGACTGAACAATTGGTGAAAAAAAGAAAAACATAGTGCATGATTTGTTTTCTCCTGAACAATTGCTAGTTACAACTTTTCAAACGGTTCGCTGTGGCTCACAATCAGAAGTAAATTGGAGATCGGGACACCTCACACCTTCCTTACGTTTTGGAACAAATCTGGATCAGGATTTTGATGTGAATAGTTTAGTCAGTGGTAGTCAATATTTTTATTTTTCAGGTTTCAGAGTCGGATGCGCTGCCTACCCAAATATGTTATCAATGTGCGTCCACTCTTCTGGCTTACAACGATTTGATTGATGTTTGTTCGAATGCTGACAAGCGGTTTCGTTGCTTGTACGGTTACGATGATGACAGGATACCTTTGAATTCCAAGACGGACGAAGGAGAGCACCTTCGAAACAAAAACGATTCTGATGAACATAGATCTCAGGTACGGAAATATTGTCTACTTTTCATTATATCCAATCTATTCCAATATCTTGAAGAAATGTCTCAGTACTGTTTGGTAACTTCAAATTTTCAATCCGCTTACTTTGTTGTATTTTTGTTCTCACCCCTTATTTCTTCTCAGGAAAGCATCACGAATCTCACTTCTGATTCAAATGAGAATAAATCGAGAGTTGGCGAGACACAAGACCAAGTCTTTAATCATGAGGACCACAATTATGAACAAAGGTATTTCATCCTAGATTATATCCTTGTATTGTGCTCACAGTCAGCAACCATAATAATGGAAAATGTTGTGGAGTCATAAACCTGTTCCATAATATCTGCTTCTGAAAACACCAATACCTTCCAATCAGTGTAGATTTCAAATAACTCTCAACTCAAAAACAAAATTTTGGTTCACTCTAGCCGCGTGAAGTAGTACAGGAAGTCTCATTTTTGGTTTATTATTTTGAATGATGAACCGTAGGAATTAATATAGAAATATAATTTCACGCCCCCTCGGATGTAAAAATTGATGATTTATGTTTCAAGGTAAATACGTACAATCTAAAATATCTGTCCGCCAAACCTCATTCACGGCACTATCTCTACTTCCCATGGACCAATTTTGATGAAATTTGATAAATGGGCCCCTTTCAGGATGTAGTTGAGTTTGTTTTTTAATTGCCAGTCACTTTTGAAGTGCGATAAGTGGGGGTTGACGTTTCAAAACACCCTCCCTCAAATGGCAGCAGAACGCCTAGTTGTCATCGTTGGCTTGGTTTGTTTTGGAGCAAAATAATTTCTATTGCCTTTTTTCTTTATTTACATAAAGGAACAACATAATTGATAGATTGATAGATAATTATATATACCTCTTTAGTTGCCCCCTCTGGGGGGATAACAATTTATTATTACGAGGGGATTGCCAAAACAAAGCTTATTATCTCAGCGTGAAAATCAGAGGAAATGTTGAATTTTTCAGGGAAGTTTTTTCTGCTCACGTTTTGTGGTCACACTGTTTTTTTTTCCCCTACGATAACTTAGAGCACTGTAACCTTACAGTAGAGATCGGAGCGTTCCAAGCCTAGCGTACCCTCTGAAATTCCTATGGTGATCTGTTAGCACTTGAAAACATGACGGGGACGCGAAATTCACCGTGAACTTACGAATACAAAGGGGGAGAACGTGAGCGTCCAGAAAGTTCAACACAATAGTGCAATACAACTTGTTATGACCCACATTTAAATTCTACATTAGTTCTTAAATAAAGAAGTATGAGAGGATCCCTGAGTGAGCCACCACCCGCAAGGGAGGGCCGAGGTACGGGGAGTAAGCGCCGCATGACGTCACCCTTCCACCTCTCTCTCCCTCAACTAATCACACTAGTATATAAGCTCACTCAGGGATGCTCGAAGAGGCCAATCTAGTCCAGTTCTCGTCTTGTTCATTTCGCTCTCCAACTTCTCCTTCATCAAGGTATCCCCTCGAAGCTGTAGGCTCAACCAAGCAAATATCTCGTCTTCCCGTCGGTGTGGTTATGAACCGCCGAGGCTGACGAGCTAGCCCGCATCTCACAGTACTCCGCATGCCGGTATGGGTCTGACCCGCCGATGCGACAGTACTGCATGATAGGATAGGGACAGTCTCTCTTAGGTTGAGTAGGAGTTAAAGTAAAGTCAAAACGCCGCAGCGAGAAGGTCGTCTCCTTCACTCGCCGACACGCCGAACACAACACAACTGTTCAGAAGAAGACCAGCGGAAAGTCAGTGGGAAGAATTTGGTCCAAAAATGTGAGTTTGACGAAAGTTTGTGCCCATTGGGTCCCTCGACTTTTGCCCATTGAACACAAACATAATAGGGTCTAATCTGCTCGAATATTTTTTGAAATTTTGGAAACTGAGGGTTAGGGGGTGTTCAGCCGTATTGTGACAGGTGATGAAACCTGGGTTCATCACTCAAGTCCTGAGACAAAGGCCCGAAGCACGTTTTGGAAAACCAGAAGACTGTCAATGAGCTGGCTCCCGAAAAAGCCAAAGTCGTTTAGCCGGCTGGGACGATTATGGCGACAGTTTTTTGGGATGTTGCTCATCGATTACTTCGAGCACAGTTCGGCAATCAACGCTGCGAGATGTTGTGAGGTTTTGAGAGCCGCAATCAAGCGCAAAAGGCCTAAGTTGTGGTCGATATGTTCTCATGCATGACTACGCTCGTCTCCATTCCACTCGATAGATCCAAGATTTGCTTTGTCCGACTACCACCTGTTCCCGAAGCAGAGAGGATTCTGGGAAGGAGGAAGCTGGGCGGCCAACATTTCAGAAACTACGCTGAACTCAAGGCAGTGGTTGACAAATATTTCTGCAAAGTGGGATAACTTTGCTAACTAGGATGAAGTTGATTGTGCGATGATTAGTTAGCCGGGACGTTATGGTATTTACATCGATATTGGTATTTCCGAACACTTACAAATTATTTTTGTGTTCCAAATTGAGTCAAATTTTCGAAATTTCCCTGACTGATTTGTAATCTTGATCAATGGCTGGACCCCACTATCAAGTCATTTTGGTTTATTATTTTCAATTATGAACCTTTGGAATTGACCAAGAGAAAAATAATTTTTAACCCCCCTCAAAATTCGTTGGTTTACGTTTCAAGGTACGCAGAATCCAAAAATCGAATAAAATTTTGGCCGTCCGTCCGCCGTACGCCGTATGCGGCACTTTCCCCACATAACATTGACCGATTTTGATGAAATTTGGTTTGTAGGCTGCATTTGAGGTCTAGTTGTGCCCCGAAGATTTTGGTTGATGTAGGTCACTTCTAAGGGTTGAAAAATAAGGTTTGAAATTTTGAAAACCCCTAACTCAAAAAATTTTAATATAAAGGTATAGTTTTCCATCAATTTAAGATAATATAGAATTTTTTGAGACCACGCGGAGCCCTGTAGGACAAACCGTTCGCTCCCTACGAGAATTTAAGGGTTGGACTTACGATAAACCAGAAACACGAGTGTGAATCGCAAAAGAGGCCTAATCTCCGTTCAAATGTTAGCTGACCGAAATGCGATCGATGTTTTTCTTCAAGTTGGTTGGTGGTGACAATGGCAAAGCCGTGTTATTTGCAGACGAGTGATCTGTATGGGAAAATAATAAACCTTTGTGTAATAATTTGCAGCGTTTTTTCTTAACTCTTCTAAAATTATCACTAGGTATTTCACTCTTGAAAATGAGGCACGATTTAACACTCACTTTTACTAGTTTTCCTTGATGCACGCTTCAAAATGTCAACTGTCTCAACTCAATGGCTTAGGTAGAACATGACTTAGAACGCCGCAGTCAGGACCTGCATTTTCCATTTGATAAGACTTGAGTATTGTGAAGCATTTATCCGTCAAACCTTTATTGTGAACTATGACAAATAAATTGAGAGTAATAAATATAAACTGTTAGTTTCTCTTAAAAACTATTTGAAAATTCCCAAAACGAGCGTGTTTGAAAAAAAAAAATGAATCAGTTGATAGGAATAAGTAATTGGGAGTAAACGCGGCTGCATGTCACACATGCCATACGTCCACTAGCCATTCAACCTCGTCAAAAGATGACGTCCAGACTAACAATGGCCGACTGCATGTCACACATGCAATACGACAGCAAATTTTGCAAATTAACCTGTTAAAGGTTAATGTATTATCTTCAATATTAGCCATAGTAATGAGATTAATCATAACTGATTAAATTGGCTTTCACCAGGAATTTCTTAAAAATAGGAATTTTGATAATGGGGTATAATTGGGTACATTGAATGTCTTTCCTCTTTCCAATGTGGAAATCGGTTAAAGGAGAACTGAGGCCAAGGCTTATGCTCTCCCCCCCTACTGCAAGCAGCAAAGGAAAAGCTCCTCCGGAGAGGGATTGTTCACACAATCAGAGTCGATGCATAATTGCATCTCCCTGTTACTTCTTACAGGTGGAAGCCGCATGTCCTAGCTCATGCTTCCAGACTTTGCGGGTCTGGCTCCCGAGTTTTTGGTAATTCGCAAAACTCACATGCTGGGATCTGAGTGCCAGGCCAATGATATGGCCATGGCCCTCGGATCCCTACCCAGCACTGCAGAACCCGCATTGCAGCCTGGGTTTTGTTAACCACGGCCCCCGCGAATAAACCACGGCCCCCGCGAATAATAGATAATATAGATAGGCGGTACAATATACTAGATAATGAGGTAAATTAATTAAAGAGATCACACGTTTGAAAAAAAGGCGGACCGCCATAAATAAATGCACACACTACACCGCGCGCGTGTGTGAGTAGTATTTTGTAGTATCCAAGAGATTCTCATTTCGGATAGTGCTACTTTATGGTTCAATCGTTAGCGTTACCTACGTCTGCCGTCTTTAATCGGTTGTTTTCTGTTTGCTCCGTTTGTGGTTTCGACTTATCAAACCAGGAAAGGGTTTCATCTCTTCTCTGTGCATGGATGCTTTTTTCAAAGACAGTTGGCTAGCTAGGTCACACCATTCAAATCTTCAACTTTCCTTAGCTTCTCTTATTTTTTAAAAACATTTTCTCGACGAACAGACCCGATTACTGTTATTCCTGAGCCATACTCTTCTAAAAAAAAAAAAAAAAATTGACTGAAATACTCCATTAAATCTTTACCTTCAAAGTTATATAATTATTAATAAAAGGATTATCCAAGTTTAAGAGTAGCTAGAATTAGATACTGAAACGACTCCCAATTCAAGAATTATATTTTTCCTTCTCTTTTTCGAATCGGGATTCCTAATTTCTTATTTGAGCTTGCTGAGCAACGAACAACCAAATTTCATTGTGAAGGTACCCAGAACTCTCGAATGGCAGAGTTCTCAGAATCGAATATTGACCACTTAGAGCTATGTACAGGAAAATAATAAACCGTTGTGTAATAATGTGCAGCGTTTTTATACTTATAGAAAATAAACCTGTCGTATGTAATCCATTCACAAAAAAGACATAGGTGGGTGTTGTTTCAAATATATGTCAGTGTTCTAGAGTCATATTTTCATATGTTATTTTCTTTAACAGGGAATACGATCAATTTGAAGACTCCGATGAGGTTGATGGTGTTGAAGAGGGCGGAGAGAGCGATTTTGATGACGGTGGAGTCATCAAGAAACGACGAAGAAAAAAGGACAGCATCAGCAAATGTTCCATTTGTGGTAGGATTTTCCAATTTGTTGAGTACTTGAGAACACATCTTCTCAGTCATTCTGAAAATAGGCCTCATTTATGTCATATCTGTGGTGCTACATTCAAGAGAAAGGATCACGTTAACCATCATAGGAAAACAGTTCACATGCATCACCCTGATGTTTTAAGGGAGTTGGAAGAGAGGGGTGAAGGTCATTTAACCTGTGATCAATGTGGTGAAGTTAAGCCTACCAAACATTTGATGGTGCTGCATAAAAAGAAACATGCAATCAGTTCTAGATGTGATGTTTGTGGAGAATCCTTCAATCTCCCATCTTTGTTGAAAGAACATATGATAAGTTTACATACTAAAGTGGATGTGCCCTGTTCCATTTGTGGGGAGGAAATGAAATCGGGTCGCCAACTTTTCCTTCATAAACAAAAACATTTTACGAGTTTCATTTGTGATGTTTGTGGGAAAAGTTTTGCTCAGCAGTCTTCATTGAGGACTCATATGGTTGTGCATTCTGATGAAAAGCCCTATGCTTGTGATGAATGTGGGAAATCATTTAAATTGAGAGTACGCTTACAGCTTCATAAACAGTCTCATACTGATAACAGACCTTTTGCTTGTACGCTTTGCAAAGACAAACGTTTCAAAACTAGGACAGCTCTTGTAGTTCACAACAATATGCATAATGACACTCGACCCTATCCCTGTCCTCACTGCAATTTTAGAGCTAGGAAGAATTCGGACCTGGTATGTCATATAAGGACCCACACTGGAGAAAAACCTTATAAGTGCGAAGTGTGTGGGAGGGGGTTCGCTCAGGCTGGTGATATGAGGAAACATAGATCCACTCACGAAAGGCACAAATTCGAATGCAACAAAACCGCAGTAAGCTGAATTTGTACGCCTTTTGTCGAAATTTCATTTTGAGCGATGTTTCATGGTTTTTTTTTTTTTGTCGAAACGACAAATCTCATTGAAAGTCTCCTAGATCGTGCTACATCTGAGGTATCCAAGGAATGGATAAGGGTAAATGAGACCTAGTACCACTTACTCTGCAACTTACTTAGTACCCTATGTGTCTTAATCCTGCCATTTTTAGAACGTCCCTCAGTAAGACTAGACATCCCTTAAGTGAGTAACCTGGGGAAGCAGAAAACAGGAGAAAAACAGTATCAGACGACTCTGAATCCAAATCCGCTAGAAACCCTTAGTTTCCAACGCATTTGACTAGTTATTTGTATATATATTTTGTTATTACTATTTGTATTGTTGTACAAATAAAGGTTGACTCCGTGGAAAGTGGAAAGGTACACTGGCAAGTTTAGAATAATCAATAAGCTTGGAGCATATTGCTCCAACACGAAAAAGAAAATCGGCAACATAATCCTTCCCTGCTATATGCTGGATGTCAGAAGTGAACTGGCTGATGTAGTCAAGATGTCAAGGCACGTTTTATGCGTATTGTTGGATGCTGGAGGTGCTGTTATAAGATCACTGACTTGTGCGAGTACAGTTGAGTCTGAATTGTGATGTCTGAAATGATATTTGATGGTTTTGAAGTTAGCACACGAAGGTTATATACCGTGCTGTTTACACTAAATAACGCATGGACTGGCGTGAACATGAACAAAATGTAACCTAATTATCTAATTACATAAAACCCCAACCATAATATATGTACGTATGTACGTCGGTGGTGCAACTCGGCGCTGCCTCCCCCCAGCCCACCCACGTGTACATTGCCGATCGTCTGAGAAACCCGGGTTCGATTCCAGGCCCTGTCGTCAGAATTTTTTTAACATATCTACGATTTTTTCGCCTACTTTTAGAAGGCTTTTCAGCTAGCGTTAACATAATAATACATAGCATAAACATGAAGTAACATAAACATGAACGTGATTGTTTAGGGATATTGCAGAGAAAATACGATTGCAAAGCATAAAATTCATGGGAAAAAATGAAAGTTATAAATAGAAACATAATAACGCATATCAAGTATACAACAAGTTATAATTAGTGTAACCATCCCCTGGTTAGTGGAAGAAGGGGAAATGAAGAAACTTCCGGGTAGTAGAATATGAGTAGTATAAGTATATTTTTTTTGGCAGGCAGGTGAGAAAATCTTCAAGATCCATAGGTGGAGTTAGATCTTGTAAGATACCTGGATGGTTCCGCGTCTTCCGGTTGTGTGGGATTCAAACCCACTAAAAAAATACCTCCTTTTCTCCCACGTTGGAACTCAGCCCAGAACCGTTTAATACATTACTTCGGGTTGAGTCCTGGGGCGTTTAATCAGTTCTGGGTGAGGGGGCGGACCAGATGCTCCCTCCTCTCTCTTTCTCGTTCTAAGAGTATCTTCCTAGTCAGGATGCTTTCTGTGTACTCTGCCACAGCAGTCCTGCTCCTTCCAGCATCCTGCTGACAACAGCCTCTGGTGTTGAACTCTGGGGAGCTAACTCCAGGTCTGCCATCAGCTGGTTTCTTACAGGCTCCAATTTGGTGCATTTGAAGAAGGTGTGGAGCACATCATCGTCATCTTTGTTCTGGTAGTGTAGACATGTTGGGGCAGATACCTTCCCATACCCCATACCTTCCCAATTTTATGCAAATAGGCATAAAAAAAGTCCATGTCCTGTAAAGACTGCGTAAGGAAGAAGTTCACTTCTCCATGTTTCCTTTCCATCCACGTCTGAATGTTTGGCACCAGCTGTGCAGTCTACCTTCCTCTATGTTCTCCCGTCCACATATCTTGCCAGTTTGCCATTGTGCGCTCCCTGCTTCCTTTGCTATTCAGACCCTGTTTCCTTCATTCCTTCTATCAAAGGTTCTTTTCCTCTCTGAAGCCATCAGCTGAATGGGTATGACACTCGTGAGGACAAAGATAGCGGGTTCTGATACTGTTCAGTAAGCGCAGGCGATTCGTAGGGCTCTTCTACGCTGCACATCTATTAATCTCTGTCGGAAATATGCCACACTCAATGCATCTGCCAATAGCTTCGCTCCATACAAGAAAATTGACTACACGACTGTCATCATTAGGCGTCTCTTGCGCGGTCTAGGGCCGTTTATGTTCTTCATAAGGTGACAAAGAGCTGCTGTTTTTTGTGCTGCTCTATCTGCAGTTCTTATGAATAGTACACGATACACTCAACTACAAGACACCCCTGGATGCCCTTGACTACGAACACAATTTATACTTTCAATTACAGAAAACCCCTGGTGTCCTTAACTATGAGACACAATGAATACTTTGCTGGAATATCTTAAGATTTTGGAATTGGTTAATCCGCAGCTAAGCAAATTTTCAGATGAATATGCCACAGTCATTGTTTTTTGTTTTTTATAATCTTTATTATTACAACTGTATACAATACATCTAGTAATTTCTCTTTAATATTTACTAAACGCAGTTCTGTGGTTCATAGATCCACACCACATTACACACTTCTTTTCTAGTGGTTGGTGGCTTGGTCCTCTTCAATCGTCGTATTTCCCTGCTGCTGTCGAGCAGATTCAATACCTCGACGTTTGGATGTTTGTGAAGCCGAGTTTCGTGGTCCAAAGCTCTTTTTTTATGATCTCATTCACCATCTCAACTTTGAGGTCGCGGTGGAGGTCATTTGATCGAATGTACCTGGGGGCATTAACCAGGCTCCTGAGTATTTTGTTCTGCACCGTTTGCATGATTTTGACGTTGCCCTTTTTAGTGCATCCCTGTATGGGACAGCCGTAAACCCAACTGGCTTTATCACTTGCTCGTAGAGTAGCACTTTATGTGCACAGGGAGTTGAGAGTTTCTTCCCAACAGCCAGTACATTTTTCTAAATTTCGGGCTGATTTCTTCTTCTTCGCACCGCTCCCGTCCTAGAGCAAACGCACAACTCAAAAAAGGTGATTGTTGGGAAATCGCGTTTAGAGTTCCTCGCTCATTGGCTTGCGGTTCCACTTAATAGGAACGCGACGCCAGCATTTACGATTTCATAACTGTGTACTCTAACATCTAAGCTAACGTTCCATTATGAGTAAAAGATAATTTTTTGTAAAAGAGTCGAGGGGGGGGGGGGGTAATTTTTGGTAAAATTTCGATGATATTTCGAGTTGTTACCTTCTTATCCAAACACTCTCTATGATATTTTGAAATGTTACCTGACTCAATTATAACAATTCATAATTTTCTGAGCCGCTAATAAAGTTAATTACCTTACCTTACCTTTTCCCAAAGGAAAATTGTTACCCGTTCGTCGAAAATACTAATGGACACAAAATGTCGTGGAATCTTTTATGGCCTCTGCTTGACTATACTCGCTGCAGGATGGATTGGCTGTCTAATTGTATGAAGCTAATGGAGTATTATAATACAATTTCATCTCCATTGGATTCGTTCTTGGAGAGTCATAGTACTTGCATATAATATGCAAGTTTGACTCTCTTAGAACCAATCACGACTTTTCTTATAAAATCCTCATGATGTTTGGGGCTATAAGTTTTGAATCATTTTAGTTTACAAAAAACACACAATTTACTCTAATAACACAGTTTTATTAAACGTCAAATTTTAGGAACTTCATTTGTGCATTAGAAGCTAGTGAGAAAACCGAATTAAGTAATTCAAGTATGAGTAGGTTAACGAATTATCATGTAGATAGGAACTTTACATTAGTGTACAAAACAAATAATATCTTACCTAATTTAATTAAGGACGAGGTATAGTTAACCAATTACTCAGTCTCAGAAAAATACGACTTACTTAATCGTATTACTTAATCTCTAAAACAATGAAACATCACAGCAATCATCATCACAATAAAATGTTCTCATTCATTTTTTAGGGAAAATTCGTAGGAGTTTGAAAGCTCCTAGGTATCAGCAACGACACCATTCATGTAGGATACTTTTGTAAAAGTCGGTGTAAACTGGTTTTATGTACTCGTGATCCAATAAATAATTCGAATCCCTTTTCTTATTGTCTGCTAACGATATCCGTGATTTGTAGGCTTTCTCCATAGACCAATTAATCAGGTTTGTTCTTCTTTCTTCGTCAGTTGAAGTGATCGATGTTCTGGTATTCCTTTTCATTTGTATTTTGCTCTGGGTGGTATCAACGGTTTCGAAGACGTTAGCTTGGTAAGAAGTTTTGTAACTGAAGATGAAGGGGTTTTTCTGGCACAGCTTTTTATGTCACCAAAGAGGAAAGTGACTCGTTTCTCGTTGACATTGAAGTCCCCCCCCCCCATGAAATTTGACAACTCTTTAAAATCGATAAAATCGTTGTAGTGCAGTTCGTCTTGTAAGGGAGCCCCTCAAGTGGGTAGGGATATTCAAAACAGCAACTACTCTTCTCACACTTAATATTTTGTATTTACCCAAAATTCGTGACTATCCCTCTCAATACGAACCACACAATTACAAGTTCACACAATTAGCAATAGCGACAATTACAGATCTTATAAACGTCACTTGGTCACCCCTTTTCCCCTCGAATCTCCGTGGCTTCTTCAATTAGTTTAAAAAATGGTACAATCAAAAACAATAATAATAAAATGATACGAAATAACTCCTAAAAATATACTTCCCCAAATTGTTGAACGATAACCCGAATAACCCCACAAGATGTTAGGTAGTTTAAAAATGGTACAATAAAAAACAACAATAATAAAACGATACGATATAACTACTAAAAATATACTTCCCCAAATTGTTGAACGATAACCCAAATAACCCCACAAAACGTTAGGTAGTTTAAAAATGGTACAATAAAACAACAATAATAAAACGATACGATATAACTACTAAAAATATACTTCCCCAAATTGTTGAACGATAACCCGAATAACCCCACAAGACGTTAGGTAGTTTAACCAATAGTACAATCAGAAACAGCAATAATATGAGTCCCCGTAAAAATTAACACGAACAATAGCTCTCTTCCCCTAAATAGGTAGGTACTCCTCAGCCTTTATCTCTTAGTACAAGCTTCCACAATAGAAGGAGAGTTTAAGACACATTTGCGAGCCACTTATCCATGTAGCAGAAACTTCTCACCCACATTTTAGTTCACTTGTCAAGACCAACTCACTCGTCTCGCGCCACTCCGTCGAATCCCAAAAAAAATCTCCTCCTCAGCTCGCTGCCGTCCTCCAGCCGCAAAAACCCTTACGCTGCTTTTCTCCGAGGCCGGCGGAAATGCAGGCAGGGTGAGGAAGACATCGCCGTCGTTTCTCTCGTTAATTTATTCGGCTCCGGGGTGAGGGGTGAGGAAGGCCTGTCGAACCGCGAAGGGACCAGCTCGCGCGATCTGTCGGCAGTCCCCTACACTTCCCTTCCCCCTGGGCCCTTGGGTCCTCACATAGCTCCCCCCTTTTTTAAAGGGGCAGCATATATGGCTGCTTCTTTAACCGTCATATCCACCAGCTGCTGTGGGGGGTCATGGGATTCTTCTCGCTGGGGCGTACGACGAGGCCACCGGATGGGCCTGACTTCCAGGCGTCGATCTGAGTCTGCACCCTCCGAGGTTGGTTTGCTGGTCTGGGGGGTCCAACAACCAACACAGGTCCGGCGGTACCACCACATTCCCAGACCCAGCATAAGGATGAGGACGATCGCGGCACTACCAAGACCATACACCAGGGCAGGTCCATTCCCCTCATTCTCCTCTAGCATCCGTAGGGCTGCTTCTAGCCGTATTTCGTCTTCGGACCAAACTCCTGGTTGCACTTGTCCCTGCTGGCGGAGTTGGTCAACTATTGCGTCGAGGTTCTTATCTTCAAGCGGTTGAGTGGCATTGAGGCTCCATAATGTGGGTACGTCAATGGTCCGATTCCTCAAGAAATGCTGTGCTGGTACTTTGCCCCCAGCCGGTAGCAACTTGTGCGTAGCCGTACGGAGCGTACACTGTATCTGAGGCTGGATTACTCCACTTCCGGTCAAGGTAATCTCTACCGCAGCCTCATCCAGGCACTGCTCCGTGAGTACAACGGGCTGTGACAGACTGTAATACCACTTCTGGCTGGCAGCTTCCCATCTCCAGACATCTGCTGGGGGCTAGACCAAAACGCTCCATTCACAAATTTCCGCGGTGTCGGAGTTCTGGAAGTAGATGCTGCTGAGGCACTCCTTGACGCTGCGGTGCACCAGCGGGAAGGATGGAGGGCAAATGAGCATTGGACGTTGTCGGCAGGTCTCCTTATCGAATACTTCCAGTCCAGCATAATACTCCCTGTCTTGCGACACCACCAAGTATCTAAATGGGGTGTTTAGGCGGAGGTGTCGTCCACTTGCGAGGTTGAGCAGCGGGGTGGTGGCTACCTCATATAGGGTGTAGCGAGGGCCCTTGGTCTCCAGTGGAAAGGACAGGAGGAGTTGGATGGCCTGGTCGTCGTGCCACCCGCTGACCTGGGCGGTCTGGTAGTGACCATGCATTTGTGCCACGCCACTCCCTGCCACCATGGAAAGCTCTCGCGGTAAACCCTCGGCCACCAGTGTTACCAGTTGCGAGAGTTCACGTGGGGATATGAGAAAAGGGCTGAGCTTCCCCATGGCCCCCTCCCCTACAGCCGCGGTGATTTCCCTAATTTTCTCCCCTGCTCTAATCAAGTCTACCTCTACCTCCCTAATCATTTGGAGAAGCCATACAGTTTGATTAAAAAGAGCCCCCATTTCCTTTATCTGGTTCTGATGAGTTTTGACCACCAACGTTAGGTTTAGCAGATCAGCCACTGTTGCTTGCAGCCGTTGAGTGTTTTCTGTCACTCCCTTACTCAGGGTGCGGGTCACTAATAAGTGTTCTCTCTCGACCATAACTAGTTTTCGCCCCCGTTCCTCTCCGGTCTGAATTCCCTTACGGACGGCCTCCATTTCCTCCGCGTCAGGGGTCCCGAACAGTAACTTGAGTATGGTCCCTCCAACGTTTACCAACCCCCTTCGGGCGCGGTTAACAGGCAGATACTCTCTCATTTCGCCAGCTGCTTCCTCTAACTCCTTTGCTACCTTTGCAGCTCGTTTTATGTCAAAGTAGCTCGGCTTGAGTCTGGTGTCCTTTTCCGTTAGAGGTTTTAATTCTTGTGTGAGCGTGGCCACCGTCTCACCTATGGTTCTTTGCATTAACCAATGATCAGGGCCCTTTCGATAGCCGGGTGGATCCCCATTTTCATTCTGCTGCTATTGCCTACTTAATTTAGGCGGCTGTACAGAACCTACCTCAGGGTCCTTGGGTTGAGACACAGATAACAACGGACACCGGCCATACCTTAGGGCTAATTCATCAACCTTTTCAGCCATCCGTTTCACCCACTTTCCCCCTCCATCTACTGCTAATGAGGCCAACCTCGGAGTAGGGGTCGAGGGGTTCCCCACGGTCAGGCCTAGCTTTCGACCAATTTCATGATACACGGTGGGCCCCAACTTCCGCATAATATCTGTCCCCAAGATTCCGTCCAACGGTAAACCCACATCCACGATTTTAAACCTGTGGGTCATCTCAATCCCCTTCCAACGACAGTGGACGGCCTGCTCTCCCTCTATCCTAAGAGTTCCTCCTAATCCTCTTAGATCTGATAGGGCCGGGTGTATTGCGATTCCAGCTATGGGGCGTTGAAGTGAGGATACCTGGGCCCCAGTGTCACCAAGGAGTCGCAAAAGCGTCCCTTCTACCTCTAGTTCTATCACCGGCCCATCCTCCAGGGGTAACAGGGCTGGCATCCAATGTCTCTCCCTAGCTCCTAGTTGGGTCGGTCCGCGGCTGGAGCACTCCGTGGACCCCTGGCTTTTGGGTCATCCTCTTGCCTTTTGGCCTCCTCACTTGCGACCATGGTTGTACAGTACCGGGCGATATGCCCAGTCTGCTGACAGCAATAACACACTGGAAGGGTAGTCCTCTGTAGCGCTCCTGACTCTACATCTGCCTTACAAAACCTGGCAATATGCCCTGGCTGTCCGCATCGGAAACATGTTGGTGGGTTCGACGTAGGAGCCCCCCGTTCAGCCTGGGGTGCTCTTTGGGCGCACTGAGGACAGCTGTCTCGCGGTTCTGCGCGCCGTGGTACTCTGCGGTTAGGCCACATGGCCGCCACTTCGTCCGCAGGTAGGTCCGGTACAGGTCCTACCTCATTAATGGCCAACACCTGCCCCTCCCGACCCATTTCACTGTACCTCAACTGCCTGAGGGTGTGTTCCACCTCTAAAGCCATCTCAATGGCTTCATCCGCAGTGGTTGGGTGACGTAGGGCCACTTCTTTAGCGACTACTCTTCGCAGCCCTTGCACAAACGCTTTCACGGTGCGCTTGTCACCCTCTTTCCGGAGCCATGCGGATTCTATCGCATTATCTGCGGGTCGGATGGCCCGTCTCCCAAGGTTCAATACCCGGTCAGCATATTCCCGGATACTCTCGGTCGGTCCCTGCACACACCTCCTCAACTCCTCCTCCCTTACCTCCCATACCTTCGGATCCGCGAACCTTTTTTGCAGGGCCGCTTCAAGCTGGGGAAATGTTACTCCCTCTCCCGTCAGTTCCGGGTGCCCTTCTATATAGGCTGTGGCTAGCCCCTGCAATTTGTGTCTACAGATGGTGACTAGGTCCGAGTCCTCCCAGTGCCCGGTTTTTCCTATGCTGCGTAGCTGAGCTAGGAACTCCTCAACCGGGACTAGGCTCTGCATGCTGAAATCTTTTCTCACCTTGTGGACCTCCGGTCTCGCCCCTACTCCGCTACTCCTCAACGAATCGACGAGCTCGAACATGGGGTTCCGGACGTCCCATTTCCCCTCTCCCGAATCCTTCCCTTCCGCCCCCGCTGCCCCATAGGTTAGCCGTAAACGGGCATCTCGAAGCTTTTGTTGCAGCTCCTCCTCCTTTTCTGCATAGGCCAAATTGGCCAGCTCGGCCTCCGCCAAGCGCTGTCTCAGCTCCTCTAGCTCGGACATCCTTCGCACTCTCGGGGCTCCTGGGTAAGGTCAACGTTCTTGCAGCTGACCCCACACCTGACACCAGTTGTAAGGGAGCCCCTCAAGTGGGTAGGGATATTCAAAACAGCAACTACTCTTCTCACACTTAATATTTTGTATTTACCCAAAATTCGTGACTATCCCTCTCAATACGAACCACACAATTACAAGTTCACACAATTAGCAATAGCGACAATTACAGATCTTATAAACGTCACTTGGTCACCCCTTTTCCCCTCGAATCTCCGTGGCTTCTTCAATTAGTTTAAAAAATGGTACAATCAAAAACAATAATAATAAAATGATACGAAATAACTCCTAAAAATATACTTCCCCAAATTGTTGAACGATAACCCGAATAACCCCACAAGACGTTAGGTAGTTTAAAAATGGTACAATAAAAAACAACAATAATAAAACGATACGATATAACTACTAAAAATATACTTCCCCAAATTGTTGAACGATAACCCGAATAACCCCACAAGACGTTAGGTAGTTTAAAAATGGTACAATAAAACAACAATAATAAAACGATACGATATAACTACTAAAAATATACTTCCCCAAATTGTTGAACGATAACCCGAATAACCCCACAAGACGTTAGGTAGTTTAACAAATAGTACAATCAGAAACAGCAATAATATGAGTCCCCGTAAAAATTAACACGAACAATAGCTCTCTTCCCCTAAATAGGTAGGTACTCCTCAGCCTTTATCTCTTAGTACAAGCTTCCACAATAGAAGGAGAGTTTAAGACACATTTGCGAGCCGCTTACCCATGTAGCAGAAACTTCTCACCCACATTTTAGTTCACTTGTCAAGACCAACTCACTCGTCTCGCGCCACTCCGTCGAATCCCAAAAAAAATCTCCTCCTCAGCTCGCTGCCGTACTCCAGCCGCAAAAACCCTTACGCTGCTTTTCTCCGAGGCCGGCGGAAATGCAGGCAGGGTGAGGAAGACATCGCCGTCGTTTCTCTCGTTAATTTATTCGGCTCCGGGGTGAGGGGTGAGGAAGGCCTGTCGAACCGCGAAGGGACCAGCTCGCGCGATCTGTCGGCAGTCCCCTACACTTCCCTTCCCCCTGGGCCCTTGGGTCCTCACACGTCTATTTCGTGAAATAGGAGATTTTTTTTTTGCTGAGTGCATTAATTGGTGATATTGGGAGGGCACATAAATTGGTTCACACTTTAGAGCTTGTTATCTCATGATTTGATCACGGTTGGGAAAGTTTTTCATGATTCCTTCCACGGCATCTATGTTTTCGTCACCCAGTAACAATCTGCAGATTGTGGCACAAACAGCACCTAGTCTCTTGTAATTTGATGACTTTGCGACTCCCAGATCAGGGTAGAATCCGAAGTAAGGCCTGTTCTGGATGGTTCGTTAGGCCTACTCAAAGGCATTGTAATCGGCCCTGTATTCGGACATGGAGAACAGAGCAACCCAAGGGAATTGTCCAGCTCTTGTCATAGCTTGTCAGATAACTGTAAAGTTGGTCAGGTTATGCCATTTGATCTGGTCCATTAAGAGTCTGCACCTTAAGGCTTCAGCGGGCAAAATCTCATTGAATTCGATCACCATTATTTGGATTGAGGTTTCATTCACGGCACTCTTATAGTACTTTGCGACTCCCAGATCAGGGTTGAATCCGAAGTAAGGCCTGTTCTGGATGGTTCGATAGGCCTCCTCAAAGGCATTGTACTCGGCCCTGTATTCGGACATGGAGAACAGAGCGACCCAAGGGAATTGTCCAGCTCTTGTCATAGCTAGTCGGATAACTGTAAAGTTGGTCAGGTTATGCCATTTGATCTGGTCCATTAAGAGTCTCCACCTTAAGGCTTCAGCGGGCAAAATCTCATTGAATTCGATCACCCTTATTTCGCACACGTAGAATCAAAGGGGCACAACTCAAAATCGCTACTTTTGGGAAATCGACTGCAAAGTTTTTCACTTTTTTAAATCCTTGTCCTGTCTCCAGAACCTAAGATAATCTTAACTTTTTTTATTTTATTCGGTTTGTGGAAGGCTCTAGTTTTCACCTATTTGGAGGTTTTCCAAAAAATCCCAAGCTAAGGAGGGGGAAATCCCATTAATTTGGTAAAAAACGTTGATGTACCCTTTTCAAACTCCCTCACCCCGTAGGTTTTGGCAGTTGTGCCCGTTATAACAGGGATACTTGAATTTTGATAGGGGCACAAGTTGACTAGTTAGTAATTAGTAAGATGAATAATAATAAGTACATCAATGATAAAGAAGGGGTGAAGAAGCAAGCATACGTTTTTCATAAAACGCCATGAAAAAACACGGTTTATGTGACCGTCGGGCTGAGGGAGAATAAAACCCGAACACCTTGTAACTTTACCCCTTTTATTTCTTATCCACTACAATATTATCGCTCTTAAGTTCTAATTCCTTTTATAACACAGTACTACCCCTCTTCACTTCTAATTCCTTTTACTATACGGGATTATCCCCCTTAATCTCTACCCCTTCTATAATATCGGATTATCCCCTTAATTTCTACTCCGTCTACAATATCGGATTATTCCCTTAATTTCTACTCCGTCTACAATATCGGATTATCCCCTTAATTTCTACTCCGTCTACAATATACAATTATCCCCTTAATTTCTACTCCGTCTACAATATCGGATTATTCCCTTAATTTCTACTCCGTCTACAATATCGGATTATCCCCTTAACTTCTAGCTTCGTTCACAATACTAAACTATCCCTTTAACTTCTAGCTTCGTTCACAATACAAAACTATCCCCTTAACTTCTAGTTTCGTTCACAATACAGGATTAACCCCTGTACAAAGGCACTTATACTTCTCCCAGCTTCTGGGGTACCTATGTATATGTTATTTCTCGCTCACCTTGTTCTCGGCCTTACCAGGTACACTCGAACTTCACGACGGGTCTGCGTCACTCACTTCCGATTAGTTCCGACTTCCGAATCTGTTCGCACGACGATTTACTCGGACACGCCCGTTCCGTACTGCCAATTTTCTATCAATTTACTCCCGAATGCGGACCGCCTCAACAACTCTTTACTAGCGCCTCAATTGAAGTGAGCTTCCAATCTCTTATTCCGACCTCCTCAATCCTGCTGACGTCGGCTTCCCACGGTCCGCTTTGGCTGGTTTCGTGGAGCTTGCCCCTTCCCCCCCCCCCCCTCGCCTATTGGAGGAAGGGTGGTGTTATGCTCGCGGACCGCGGGGTCTTGGCGGGGTGACCAGGAGCCATGCCCGCTCTATCTAGCGGATTCCGTGGGTACTGAGCGGAATCCGCGGGACAGAGTCCTCCCGGCATGGTTCAGGAACAGCGTCCGTTCACAGTTTATTATAATAATTCTGGGATATCTGCCCATGTTTACATTCTTTGTAAAATAATTGACTGAAGTTTCTTATCCTAGGTACAGCCTTCGTTAAGAGCAGTCTTTTGCCTCCGGTAACACAGGGAAATTAATATTTAAATCTCTAATCACAATATTAAGCCTCACTTTCAGCGAATGAGAGCGACGGCAGTGGCCGCTCTTGTAGGAACTCTTGTTGTAAAATGACAATCACTTTATAATAGTAACTATAGTTAAAAATATCAATCTTAGGTACCTCATTGAACATCTGAGAAGTAAAAAATACGATTAGGTATAAAATGCCATTGGTAAACATCTTAAGACTTTCAGTCAAGAATTGGAGGTACGTGAAGTAGGTAAAAAATAGATTGATACGTTTGATATAAAAAGTCACAAATTCTCATAGAAAGACAAATAAGCATTTGGAATAATTTTCTCATCAAAAAGTTTCATCAGTTCATCTTTCTTCTTCTTTGCGATTCCGCACGGTTTCGTGTATACAGGTTTGAGAATCGGTATATAATTATTTTTTTCGGTGGAAGATCGTTTGGCTCGAGACGGAATCTTCAAAACTATGGTTTTGAAGGCTTCATCGAAGTAGGATAGCTTGTAACCAAACCTGTCCGTTTGATTTTTTGTCAACTTCAATATTTTGATATCATTGAAATGAATTTTTTCACCTTCAGTGTTCGTGGTGAAATTGTTCCCGATGTGCGAAGTAAAATCCTTGAAATCATAGAAGTCTACATGGCACAGGTCTTTTACGTCAAAAAGGGGTTTCTTCTTCTTTGCGGCCCTTATTGTTTGTGAATACTGCATCGATGTAAAGATGGGCCCAGATTTCAAAGAGAGTTTCACTTGCCTCTCGATTACTGAATGAACTGAGTCCCCTTCATTCTGAGTGTGACCTTTAATTAGGTACTTGTTTGTAACACTTTTCAAATTTGGCAGTTCATTCAAGGCGTGAGCATACAGGCCAATTATGAATTTATTCTTGTTTTGTCCTGTGCAATTGTCCGAGTAGAATATGATATCAAAATCTTCAGTTGCCTCTTGGGATTTCTGCTCCATGTACCTCCAAACGCAAGATGCAATTTCGTTTGCGCCCCTGTTGGGTTCCCCTTCATGCCAAAGGTAACTGCATACTCTTTATATCACAAATGGTGAAATTATAGGTTGCCACCTTACTCAGGTAATAAAAAACCGAAATGTCACCTTTGGGTAGTGGCAGAACAGCTTGGAGGTCATACGTGCACACGACAACATTTTTAGGAGTGTTCTTATCTCGGCTCTTTTCTTCTCGTGACAATGTTTTTTCTTTAAGATGTTGGAAATAGTCAACATCAGCTTTTTTCTCCTCCTCTGTCTTATTCTTATGGGCTTCGCAATTCTCACACAGATCCTTCTTAGGTTGAAAAAAAGAAATGTCGAATTTCGTGTTGAAAATTCGGGCGTACATCCTGTAACTCACAAACGGTTCATTGTGGTTTTCACATATTTCCTTGTAGTCTCTATAAAGATCAGCTATTGTTTTGCCGCCATCAATGAACTCCTTGGTCGTCTGTGCCCTCAAATAATGGCTTTCTAATCGTGGTATACTATTTATGTGTGACGTAACACCCTCTTTCAGGTTGTCAGGGAGATCTCGCCTGGATGCCTGGCTTTTCCCTCTCATGTCCGGTGCGATTATTCCTTCATCTTCTTTTTTGGCAATTACTGTCCTTATCATTTTCGTGGAAATGTCGAGTGTAGCCATGAAGAATGTTTTGCAGACCCTGATCCTTTCAGGATTTGAAGAGTTTTTCAGGGAAAAAACTGCGTTCATTTTCCTTTTTTTGGCTGTCTGATTGTTCCCTCGTTCCCCCCTGCAGGCAATTTGTTCCATGGAAGATGCTAAAAACCATCTTTGCTTCTCGAGGTCCCCCATTCCCCAAAACCTGTCAAATATAGCCTTCCTTTTTAGCGTAGCTAAATTTTTGCTCACATTTCAACCTGCACTTATTGCCACACGGTTCCCTCATCATTCTAGCTCTCTTGACTGTTTCTTCCCCTATTTTACCACAGGCATAAGGTTCTCCACGATTTCTCTTCCTTCCGCACGTTGCACTTCCAACGTTCAGGTTGCGGTGTCACCTTTTTCGGTTTTTTCTTTGTGGAGTCTTCGTCCAGGCCTAGAACAAGGAAATAGTAACAGTCAACGTCATGCAGTTCATGGTTTAAACTTATTTGGCAAAAGGACACCACCTATAGAATTATAAGCATTTGTATAGGCAAATTTATCGAAGCCAATAGCTTAATTTTCTTTGAACATTTATTGAATACAATAAGTAGATAGCAGAAATGTTTTATCTTACTTTCATCATTATCATTTCTTGGGAATTCATCATCATCATCATTCACTTCATCGGTTGAGCTGCTGCAGCTGTAGGGAACTAATCCTCCTTCACTAGTGTTTCTGTTGATGCCAACCAAACCAAAGCATAGTCTCTTCTTTGAACCGTTTTCTGGAATAAATTTATAACTGCCTTTAGTATCACACTGATTTATCTACAGTAACTGATCTCAACTGCAACCCCTATAACGAATTACGTTTTACATATTTATTACGTATACCTATATTATTTTAAAATATAGGCAGGTAACGCCTAACGTAGGTTTTTTTTACCTTCAGTTCTTGGGTGTGACGTCTTTTGGTTTCTTCTTTTATCTTCTTCATTCCCTTTTTCCTCTTCGTTCTCTGAGTAAGAATAATCGCTGTCAGGCTCATATTCAGGGTCTTTGGCACTGTCAATGCTATCTATCCCATACTCCCTGGCTAAGGACGAATAATTCGAGCTGGGCTCTTCCAAGTCATCACCAGGAGATGGGATTTTATCGCAAATGCTTTCTGGGGTGAGTTCAAGGGAGATTCGAGGCGAGAGAGCTGGTTGACTGGAACATTGAGGTTGTTCCAAGACGTCAGATAGAGGAATGTTGGCCACAGCATTGTCATTTGTGATTTCAGAGATAGGTTTTTTGTCAGTCAGAGTTGCCAACCTTGATAAATCAGAGTTTGCGAACAGCTTTGAAGTGGTGAAACATTTGGTTTCATTTTCATTCAGATTTTTCACTCAGATTTTCATTCATTCATTCAGATTTTTGGGCCTCTACCGCCCATGGGGGTAGAGGCTCCCAGAGTTCCCCATCTTGATATATTTTTTTGCGAGCTGATTCTTGCACGGCTTTATATAGCATAAGTTTTGTTCTCTCCGACATTTTGTTGCTGAAAGGAGTGTCTGAAAAAAATGATGAAGAACTGAAGTCCGTAACACTACTAACTCAGAAGTAATGAGTAGATTATTACAACTCAATGTGTAAATAAAACGTTTGCAAAACACATCGCCAAATAGTGAAAACTCACAAATACAAAGGGGCACAAGTACATAAAGTCGATAGGACTTGTACTTTCATAGGGCACAAGTTGACTTATTACAACGATTTCATACACATACTACTTACCTTTGCAGTTTGATAAGGGCACAACTAAGATGGGCCCTTCTCAGAGACGCACCTTCCTCTGCAAGCGCTCGGGAGTGACTGATGGAATGGAGTTGTGCCTGTCTCACCCTTCAACCCCCCACTTCAACGGGCAGTGCAATAGAGACATCTTTTGCTCTCTAGCGGCGAGTTTTTGTACTAGGAAAGAGCTGGTCAGCTCCACGTGTAGAGCTTGGAATGGCGCGTATGATAAAGGCACTTCCAAAAAATGTGATTTTTGAGTTGTGCCCCTTTCATTCTACATGTGCGATTTGTATTGAGGTTTCATTCACGGAGCTCTTATAGTACTTTGCGACTCCCAGATCAGGGTTGAATCCGAAGTAAGGCCTGTTCTCGATGGTTCGATAGGCCTCCTCAAAGGCATTGTAATCAGCCCTGTATTCGGGCATGGAGAACAGAGCGACCCAAGGGAATTGTCGAGCTCTTGTCATAGCTTGTCGGATAACTGTAAAGTTGGTCAGGTTATGCCATTTGATCTGGTCCAGTAAGAGTCTCCACCTTAAGGCTTCAGCGGGCAAAATCTCATTGAATTCGATCACCATTATTTGGATTGAGGTTTCATTCACGGCGCTCTTATAGTACTTTGCGACTTTGCGACTCTTAATAGAGTCTTATACCAAGCCCAATCAGGTCAGACTAGGTTTATTTTTTTGCTTTCCTGATGCTTATTTCAGTAAGCGGTGACCCTTCATAATACGATTTGCAATAGCTGACAATAGCTTATCTGCAACAAAGTTCAAATCATTATACTTTTCCAGTGCTATAATTCTTTTTTGAGACAATTTTGGGAAGTTGTGATCCTTCATCTTCTCCTTGTGAGGCCTTCTGGGAAGTGCTTGAAGTTCCTCGTTGTAGTACAATTTGTATTTGATTTGCCCATGCGGCTCATTTTGGATCCAACGAAGATCTAGAACAGTTGCTTCGTTCTTCAGGGATCCTGGTCGAATCGATGGATAGATAATCTTCTCGTCGACCCCTTAATCAATTAAGAAATCATGCTCCCAAGTAGATGGCTCCGTTCGACGATCCATCGATTCTTGCTGTGACTATTTTTTGAACGTACTGATATGGTAAATCTCGGTTGAGCCAATTTTTCTATCAATATGGCTGTGGACACTGTCCACTTCCATTTGGGTGTGTCCTTTTTCTAGTATCTTCTGTGTTATTGTGATACCATGCTTAATGCTGGAGTGTAGCAAAGCGTTCGACTACACGCTATTTCTATTTTGGGCAGAACAACCGTCAGTATAAATTACCACATTTTTCTCTCCATCAGGGGCTTGCATTAGTTCTTTAATATAATTCACAAGGCATGAAATGTAACTAGTCGCATCGAGAGAACCCACAGATTCATCCCACCAATAGCAGTTCTCATCAAGATTGCCTAAGTTAAAAACGGTATAATTGTGATATTCAGTAAATTCGATCAGACGCAGAATTCGAAATTTGACAAAACTAATTTATTGGAAATTCAACTTCAGATACACCACTGATGTATGACTCGCCTATACTGCCCGGCCTTCAGGATATTTCCTATCATGCAACAAATGGTTGCTTACTTGCCATTATGTAACTTATTCAAAACTCACCAGATTTTGAAGCTGAGTGGAAATTATTCACATTTGCGCAGATTAATACAGGTAGTTACATACATGGGCCTCTTTTCAATTATTGTTCAAGTGGTACCACTGAAATTGATAAAATAAGAAAACATTAACATTCACAATAAAGGCAGGCAAATAGCATCACAGCAATTAGGTACAAAATATTCGAGATTTGTGGAATTTTGCCACAACACAAAATAGCTATTGTTCTTCGCGAACAAGAATAAATAACGGATAACCAAATAGGTACATAAAGATTCAAAGATTGTGGAAGTTTGCTACAATACTAAAATTGACTGATGTTCTTCGCGAACAAAATATTAAATTGAGCAGAACTTGAAAATCTATATTGCTCAAGCGACATCATGAAATGGATGCATTATTCATACTCAATATTGATATACAAAATCCTAATTTATCAACATTTTATCCAAAATGCAATCAACAATCCGGAATGACCGACGAGCTCTCAAAAGGACGTAGAAGGCAGGAAAAACGAAATGGCAGGTAAGGGAATAAGACAGGAACCAAACTTTTACGGAAGCCTGTGAACATAAAGAAACACATAGGTACTGTGTGACCAGTAGGTAGGTACGCCACGACGAGTTTTCTGGTACTGATATTGCTCCAATTTACATACCGTGTTCTCATTTAATTGACAAGTCGGAGATTCGAATCCACGGGCATGTAGGCCTCCTTCATATTTATTGCATAATTTGTGACACAGGTCTCTGAACCTGAATACTAGCCACGGTCTTCCCTATGCAATCAAAAGGGAGCCACTGACAATGAAAGCATGCCGAAATTGCACATCTAGAAGGGGTTGACCACCAGAATGATAGGTAGGTACCTACCAGAATCCGTGGGGCAGTGCTCGTACAATCCCGTTGAACGTAATCGAGTAAGTATGTATCCGTTCCGAAATTCACATCCTGCGTAGCAGCACTGAGACGAACCAATTTGCGAGAAAATCAACGAATGATTTGCATGAAATATTGAAGGGACGGTAGGCGTGCACGTGTGCAACGTTAAAGTAGTTGTACTCACTTTCCACCAACGAACGTAGGTACTCTGCAATCCAAAGGGACGGCGACGGAGATTCCTAGGCGGTAGATCCACAGCAAAACTTCATAGAGGTGCGCCGATGCATTTAAAACCCATCGAAATGCAGACTTCCTGCAGGCTCCTCTTCTTGTCGTCGATCATCTTCCTAACCAAAAAAAAAAAACTCCATTCGCTCACAATCCGTTCTTCTTTGTTCGCCCGCACTCCCGTGACGTCATCCCAGTTCTTCCGTATTTATCAGCTGATAGCTGGTTTGTTATCCGAGGCAACAGAAAGGGAAAGTCGCATGGATACGCATAGGCCCCTCTTACATGGAGGCAAGGCAGTCTTCCCAGTCTCTTCACGATGCTTCGACCTGGCACTTCCCGCGCTCATTCGAGTTTTCGTGCACCAAGCATTTCCACATGCTACAACCTGTCTGGTAGGCTGACTCTTAGCCCAATGAATGGTGAGGATAGAATAGTTTCACATAGTTCAAGGTAGCTTTGGATCTCTAGGTCAAGGAGTGCTCGGCGTCGGACTTGGATTGGCGTAATGAGTCACTGCGCGAGGACAAGAAACTGACGAATATGACCTCTGCTGTGTGTCTCTTGATTTTTTCTCGAGGGAGAGTGTCCGTTCCTCTTCCAAGAGCTTCACTCGACCCAATTAATTAACCCATTTATGCCCGTAATCATTATTATTCGAATTTTTATCCAAAATTCCATGTAATGGTCCCATTTTGGTCTAGAAACACGGAAAAAAAGTTTATAAAAATTTGCTACTCTTATTTTGGAAATAGGGGGCAAGAAAAGTTGGGTGCCGAATGGCACCACTGGGCGTTAGGGGGCACTGGGTTTCAAAATAGCTACAACCGACGAGAAAGGGATTTAACACATTGAAATTTGTTTCAAAAGATCGAATATACCACAAGAAAAGAACTGAAAATATTATACCAGAAATTTTAAAGATAGAGACTAGCTCGGTCGGGAGTGGGAATGAACCCAATAAACAAACACTGGCACAGAATCGAGATACAAACAAAATTTTTATTTGTTCGAAAACAAATTAGAAAAAGGTAGGTATTGGAAAATATTGTTTCCAATTAGGTACTACTATTGTTCAAAATAATAATCATAGATCAAAATTTATAGGTAGTTTACCTATGAAATGGAAAACCATGCCACTACGATGTTCTTCAGGGGTAGTGCAAAAACAACAATTGTTGTTAGCCTCAAAAGAAAGAAGTGGTTCTAGGAGGTAGGATAGGTGGTTCGCTGGGAAACTAAATTTTTGCTCTTATCTGTTGATCAGCGAAGTTTTTGACGATGATGAGCAGACTTCTTCCAAGAGAAAAGCGTGAGTAGCCCTTAGACCATACTTGAAACTAAAAACAAGAAATACCCGAGAATTAGGTACTTTCCCTCATGATGAAACTGTCCAGGAACCCTTGTAAAAATCATTCAGCTAGGCTTACCGGTAGTATGGTTGATTTCCACTTAGAGGGAAGGCGAAGTAAGCTCCAGAAGCTCAAGTATAACATCCAGAAGGCAAAACAGTGATGAGCCTCCAAGAATTTGGCGGAGTTACTGCAATGAAGTGATGTACATGAGAAATCTGAACAGAAGGTTCCCAAAGAAGATACGAAGATACGCTCGTAGTAATACATACCTCCGAGTTGTATATTGTGTAGTACAGATGTCGATTGACTACAAAATCAATACCGGTAGATGTTCTTGAGTGGTTTCTTGAGTAGGTTTCTTAAACTTTATTTTTTGAGCCAAGAGACTGAGCCGCCTTTTTGAGACTTCAAATTATTCATAACTTGCTTCTGGCATACCCTCATCTTCTCAGCTCTGCCTTCTGTAGGTAAGGAGTACATGATAGTGGCATGCCGTCTTGACTCACTTTCTGGTACGGTCCTTCTCTCAGGTTCCCTTACATCCATGCAATCCGCAAGGAACTGCTGCTGCTCGTTGTATGTCAGCTCGTGGAACAAGTTGAATAGCGTCATCTTCTGCCCAATATTACCATTGATAAGAGAGCAGCCGTCGAAAGCGCAGTCGTCATAGCACTCATCTTCCTAAAATTGGAAGGAAAATGCAAGTTAAAACGCAAGCAAACTACAACAATCCCAAAAAGTGTAGGTAGATAGCGTTGATTAGAGAACACGTTTTTACACTCACCAATTTCGGGAGCTCTTTCGCTGGCTGTGGTTGTCCATTGGTCGACATATAAGGTAGACCTTGCTCCTTCAACTTCTTATTTTTCACGTGGAACCACTCATCGAAATTTATTTGACGTTTCTCCCCTTTACTCACTTTTTTTGCGAGCGCGGTCGCAGAGCGTCGTTCAGCAGAGCACGCCATTATCACTGCAGAGAGCACGTTCTTACAGGGACTCCGCACTTTGGATGTAAACAAACCTTGGAAATAGTGCTACGAAATGCCAACAGGTGGCAGGAGTTGATGGAGAGGATCGCAAGGAACGTTTTTACGCTGAAAACCCCAGTTCGAAAAAACGCAGGTTGGACGTTCTTGGAGGGACCCCTTCAATTGTTTGAAGACCTGTTGTTGGTGGCCTTTTCATTCTCTGAAGGTAGTGTTGGCTTGTTTTTGATGACTCTCATAGATTTGACCAAGTAGAACAACTTGTCAAGCGCTTCGTTTTGGCGCACTAAGTTATTCCCGTTTGCAGATTTCAGACCATTAGTCCCACGTAGAGGAATTCGTGAGTTTAAAACGTCAAATCCATTGTTGACTACTTCCACAAAATCCCCTACGTGTTCAAACCCAGGGAAATTGTAACTGATAGCCTTGCCAACAGTGAGTGATAGCAACTGTGCCACCTTTCGCACGTTTTGCCTTTCTTGACCAGCCACTAAAATATGTGTCATATTCACTTTGTGGGCATATTTCAAATCTCCACCGTTGCTTTGCTTCTCCACTAACTTGATGAAAGGTTCTTTCGTCACATGTTTCCCATTTTCAAGTAAGTAACCCTCGTCCAGCAAATGATTTCTTAACAGCTTTAGGGCATGGGGCACGTCACAAAAAGCCCAAATTTCTCGTTCTTGATCTTCGGGGTTCGTGATCGAAGGAGACTGCCAGGAAAGGCCTAAGTCGTTGACGAGCTTTTGATTCGAAGGGCCCATATCGCTAACAAAAGCTCTAATTCTAAGCCCGCTTCTCTCAACAATTATAATTGATTCCAGAAGAAGCTCCTTAGTGACGCTGGTGTCGAAATTGAAATATATCGGTTTCATCCATTTCCCAATCATGCTACGAATTACCATAAATTGTACATTTTTATGAGGTCCTCTGATTATTTCCTCCACTGGATCAAAACACAAGCTGCTGCACACCTTCATTTCATCAAAACTGATTACGATGTCTTTTTCAAATTCTGTAAAGAGGTTTGCTTGGGCACGCAAAATACTTATACTCGTGTCATTGAAACCTGGAGACACAGTAAACTGACGAAGCTTCCTTTTAATTGTACTGTCACTCGGAAGGGGATATTTCAGCTCTTCTTTTACAAAGTTGGAAGCTTTGAACGATAGCGACGAGAGAGAAATGGGGATCATCAAGGCGAATATTTTTTCGTGCCATGTCATTATCTGAATTTGTCGTGCTATGACATTATCTGAACTCCTCATCCCTATTTTATCGAACGTCGTTTTTAGAAGCCTGGGAAATTCATTTTTTGGTAGGGTTCCTCGATTTTTTTGTTTCCATTCGTCAAGAACTCAACGCCAAGCTGTCTTGAGAGGTTTGAAAAATGCAACATCAAGAGGTTGGCACAAGTGAGTCACATTTGGTGGCAGTAAGATAAATTTTATGTTATTCATTTCACATTGTCGAAGGACATTTAGGGACAAATGACTTGACAGGTTATCACCAATGATAGCCTTGACTCCATCAAGTTTTTTCAAAAAAGGTAACATAATCCTTGAAAACCAATCCTCGAAAATCTCAAGGTCGAACCAACCACCACTATTACAGTTGTAACCAGCCCCTTCAATGCCTCCCTCTATCCATGATGGGTAGAGGAATTTAGATTTGTATACTGTATATGGGGGGAAAGACATGGCCATCAGCTGCGGCTGCGACCATGACGCTGATGCTCATCTTTGACGAATCAATGATGCGTTCTGCATGCTTTACTCCCCTACGTACAACCACTCTCATCTCCCCAGGGTCATCCGTGAAGTTCGTTTCATCGTAATTTATTATGTTTGATGGTGGAATGCCTCTCAAACTATTTTCAAGGTGTTCATAAAATGATTTGAGAGTTTCATGGTTAACACCCGCTCTCACACGCTTAACATTTTCTCCCAACCGCTCCGATAACTAATGTTGTCGAGACATGAAACTGACAATCCACTCCTTACCTGGTTTGTCATCTTTGAAGCGTTTCTCTCTTCTTCCTGTAGTATTGAGGTAGTTCTGAACTGTGATATCGGGGATAATGAGAAAGGATTGACAGTACTTATATTGTTCGCAAGGGTTTATTGAATTTGAGCAGAGTGACGAGATGTGATAAATACAGCTGACTTACGAATGGTGAGGAGACGAGACGTATGGTATACACTGAAGAAAGACTGACTGATGGACCCTTGATCGGGGATATATATACCTATCTAAGAGTTCGTTGATTTACAATATTGTTTGTATACCTACTCGCCGTCTTCAGGATTATTCTCGAGGCGGCCGGGAAAACAAGTTGCACAATCGTTACATAACCAGTGGAAAACCACCGAGAGGCGGATATCTAAAGGATATCACACCTCCCCTATCAGAAAAAGAAATTTGCAAGACATTGGAAAATTCGACAAATCGAAAATGAAGGCGAAAAAAAAACTTCTTGCTTAGACTGGTCAACTGTCCTACGAAAGAATAGTAATAACCTGTTTACACAAAATAGAAAATTCTGCTTAAAAAAAACCGTTCGTACACTCGTGCTCGAAAACAGTATTTCACAACGAATAATTCGTACTAATTCTTAACATAACACTAATAAGTAGGGCTCGGCAGGATATGACCAATAAAATCTGGAAATATGACCAATACATGCCCCAAATATGACCGTAATATGACCGAAAAAACCCTAAAACATGACGCTAAAATATGCCCGGAAAAGTAAAGGAATGATAGAATTATTGTTTCCTGCACAGTTATGTACGTAAAAAAAAGAAATGGATGTAAGTAAATGAAATTCAAAATTACTGCAAAAACTTTTATTTACTCAAATTCCATATTTACAACTTAACTTTTATTTCAATCATCAAACCCATTAACTTGTACAATCAAATGTTTCTCCAAGTTTTCGATTTTTAAGGAATGCCTGAGGTCTGTCAACAATTGCTTCATTCGGGAAAATGAACGCTCTACGTCTACCGACACCAGAGGTAGATACTTGAAATTTGACAGCTCGTTTGCAGTGTAGGAGAGTGGAGTTTGCGGTGTCTCGCCTTTCAAGCTCCTGCTGATGTCGATGATGGTTTTCCAAGCAGGGTTTCGGCTTAATACATATCGACCGTATACCTGCAAATCCTCGTATGTTCCAAAATCGAAATTTTACAGGAGCCACAAAAAACATCATGGACACAGCATACGTTACCCATTGTCCTCTTCTCCAGGAAATTATTATGAGATTCACATGTGTTCGTGATAATAAGTTATAGAGAGGCAATTTATCTTCCAAATATGAGTTCCATAAGAGTTTTCGAACATACAAGGATTTATTCAAGAACTTATCAGTACTTACGAGGATTTGCACACGAATAACACTAATGTGGTAAAACTTTTTATTGCGGTGTAAGTATCTCAATCTTTTAGATCACATTATTCATCTAATTATAAGGAGGTATCACGTTAACACTCTCATAACTTATTATAATCTCTTTACTCTCATGAAATCATTAAATCTCAGTCTCACAATCAGTCTTTCCATGTTACATAAATTCCTAGTATCACGTTAAAACTCTTAACTCCTAAAACGTTCTAACTCCCAAAAAATCATTGAAACTCAGTTGCACAATCAGTCTTATCTAGTAAAATTCTTAGCAAACTAAATAATCGCTTATAAAAAAAAATCACAATGACAGTTTTATAATCACAGTGTGCAAGGCAGCTACCTAATTTGCGCAAACTTCTAAATTTCTTTCAACTGAACTTTACAGTACCAATGTGGATAGTAAAGAATTAAAATGAATGTGGGAGTAGTAAAATTAATGTGGGAGGTTATCATAAAAAGGATGAAAATCTGTAGGAATGACAGCCTTCAACTCTTGGAGGTGCCGAAATTTATCAGGTTTTATCCTTGGTTGTACTTTATGAAGTTGTGTTAACAACCCCATGGACTTCGTCGTCTTCCTTTTTTCCAAGACCTCCCAATTTTCTGTAAAATTTAGTTAATAGTAAAGTTCTCCATCAGGAGTGTACTTGATAGCTTTGATATCAGAAACAGTGGGGTTTCCAGTACTGTTTCTTGCAGGCCTGATGGATGTGTAAGGTCCTAAACGAGTGAAGTCTTTGAAGAACGTGAGATCTTCAAGATACTCAACAACGTAGGGCAGAGAACCTTTTCGAGCATTCTTGATTACGTCTAAGTATTGGGCAGGGGTGAAAATAACTTTGTTTTTAAGTTTTCTCTCAATCAGAGCATGAATGCTGTCACATTTCATCTGTGTATGCCCTTTCTGCAGGCACTTCTGGACGATCGTAATTTTCAGTTCCTGGCTTAAATAGAGGAGTGCGTTGGCAAGGTTAACGTTTCGATTCTGGTATGAGCAGTTGTCACTCCACAAAATTACCTCAGCACCCGGATGAGGGCCCAATCCACGTATGAAATTTGTGATCATGGTGGCAAATTAATTAGATGTGACCCCTCCTTGACCTTCATGCCATAAGTAGCACTTAACCTCGCCAGTTTTATTATTAAAAATAGTAAAATTGTGCACGCACAATTTCATCTTGTAGTAACAGGCTGAGACTTGGAGGCGAGGGCACAACAAAACTCCCTGCACATCCATGGTAAAAACCAACTTGCTCATGGGATTAGTTGTCAGAATCCATTTCGCTTCTTGCCAGTGTCTTTGCCTCCTGATGGTGATTGTAATAGTCCTGTGAGACTGTCCCAGCCTTGAATCCGACGCAAGTGTCACACTGATCTTTCCGTGGCGTATAAATCGACATATTATGGCGGTCAAATTCTTCGTAAAACGTTTTTAGAGTGGCACTTGGAGTGTTTCTTTCCGAGGCATATTTCTGATATAGTTCGAACACTTCTGTTTTTGTTTGGAATACGGGTTCCAGATACTGCTTCTTTTTGTCCTTCCTGCAGTAGTGGGACTCCATGTGTGGTAAAGCTGACAGGAACGATCTCAAACATTCCATTTTAGCCTGGAGAGAGAGCGACATTCGTGCTTTTGGAGAAATTTTTCGAGTTGAGAGAACACCTTCTGTTGGGCTATCATCACCATCATCGTCACTTTGCTGATCGAGGTCTGGTTCTTTATCTTCATCTGGTGTGACACATGAAAGCACGTACCAATCTGAAATAGCGAGCGTGTTTATGAACATTTTTAGAGAGATTAACTGCCTCGATAATTTTGTATCCTTTTCCTTGAAGGTCAGATACAATGTCCTCTGTTAGACACGAGTGGTGCAACCCTCTAGCAACTACTCTAAAGGGCCGTTCATTTTTATTCTCGTAGGTGTACCACTGGAGGCTCTGTTCATTCAGACCTTTCGTGAGTGCACGGTACGAGTCACTATCTTTGGCAAACATTTTCCAAACATGAAAAAACGCTTCCCTCCTTTTGAAGAAATTCGGGGCATCTAGGTATCTTCCTATGCTTCCAATATATAAGCAAGATATTGGGCTTCCCTCCTTTTGAAGAAATTTTTAAGAAAATCTTCCCTCCTTTTGAAGAAAATTTTAAGAAAATCTAATTATTTTCTTAGGTTTTTTTTTTACAATTGATTCTCACATGCCTTTTGTCGTTCATGTTTCAATTCATTTTATAATTATTTCATAACGATACATTTTAAACTTTTACTTCATAATTCATCTTCAATTGTACCTCACGAGTTATTTCCTAACAATTCATTTTTCAATTCATTTCCAAGTTCATCTTCAATAGCATTTCATAAATTATGCATTTCATAACAATTTAGCATTTCAATATAGCATTTCATATCAATTATGCATTTCATAACAATTTAGCATTTCAATATAGCACTTCAATATAGCATTTCATAACAATTATGCATTTCATAACAATTTAGCATTTCAATATAGCACTTCAATATAGCATTTCATAACAATTTATGTTTATTAATTAGATATTTCAATTGGTTTCTAATTTATTCCATGTTTATCTGAATGGTATACGTCTCTTATTATCGATTACTGGTTGTGATCGCTGCACGGGCACAGGATTGTCAATTACTTCGCTAATAGTACAGTGATTTAATTGATCTATTGGTATGCATGATGGAGGAGGCACAATTACTATCTTTTCGTTTTACTCATTAAAATTTATTGTGGTCCCAGCTTGTTCCTGAGATTTCTTCGCAAAACATAAAAGTCTAAATTTCCACGCTATTAGCCCAAAAACGATTGCTGCCAGGACAATTAGAACGATAAAAGTATAATCAGTTCTGGTTTTCATGCTAGTCCGAAATCTTATGTCTTCAACTCGTTTGCTGATTTCCGCTAATCTGAAACTGGCTAACTCAAGGTCAGGTATTCTTCGTGAATTTAATTTTATTTGTGTTGGAATTGGCCAATTTGACAGATTTACTACTCTAATCTGATCTAGTTCATCGCTGGTTAGCGTTAGGTTTAGTTCGGGGATACATTCATTAGCTGTGCTGCTTACGAGTGATTGGCGGGGTATCAATACCATATCCGGTACATGCCCCACGCAATCCACATCTGTAAGGGTTTATCTGACTTCCCCCTCCTAATCAGAAGGGTAAGTCAATTCCTACCTTTAGTCGCTGCACCTAGCTGCAAAGTGGGAAGTAGGTGACGTGGAACAGATAAGCAACAGATATGCAGATATAAATAAAAGTTATTTATTGTCTATAGTTAGTTATTTATCGACTACCTACCTAAACTCCCGTAAATCAACGCGCGCGACCGCCGAGGGTTGATCGGGTTGCGCGGACCACTGTTATCTATAATTATTCTGCCACTGACCTGATGATGAAGGTTTTCGGCTGGCAGGACAAGGCAGCGGCAGCAGCAGGCACAGCAACTTTACCGGGGGGGGGGGGGGGGGGCGGCTATTCCTCCGGGCGTCGTTTGAAAGGAGGGCTGCAGGGAGCGTGGTAGCTTCTCGCTTTGACGAACCAATTTCCCGACTGCTCCTTTTTTCCTCTTTCGTCGTGCCCTCGACTTTTTTTTCCCAGGTCAGCTCTGACCTGGTTTTGTGTTATGCTTATGTGAGAGGTTCCTTCTCACATCATCCAAGCTTATTTTCCCGACTCCTATTAACTGGACGTCTTTAGTTGTCCCTGAATTCTTGCATCTAACGGTCAATGTGGTCATGGAAGGTGAAACGTAAATCCACTGGTTGGCCAGCTCTAAGTGCTGCCAAACAGGGGAGTTTAAATTGACGAGTCTGATGTCGCAGGTAGGGGGTGCGATTCTTGCGGAGAAGAACATAGTTGCCTCGCATAAATTAGAGACGCCCACTGACATCAAGGGGTGTTTCGATTGACATATGACTTTATGATCTTCATCCAGGTGATAACAAGAAGATAACTCGTAATCCGAGATCTGGAAAACTGCGTTCTTGTGGTGCTGGTCATGAAGTAATCCTGCTCTGGTTTGATATAGGGAAAGGTGTTATTTTCCACCCTTATTTGTAGGGGTATGACATGATAATAGTCAAATGTTGGAGATCCGACTAACGGAAAATGCATTAGAAAAATTAACTTTCTTCCTGTATAATATACAGTGATCCTTAACATATCCAGAAAACTGTGTGCTTGGCCCTCATCCAATGATACAGGGAACTTTACTTCATTCGGAATGTGTGGTAATGATTCCTTCAAGGCGGATACAATTTCCAGAGAGCTAATTATTTGGGGGTGTAGTGCACCTAACTTGGCGAATAAAATGGTATCGATTACGGTTTCCACCTCACTTCGGTATTTATTGATCAGGTACATTATTCGGTTAGCACATTCCTCTATCAGTTGCTCTACTTCCAGACGACTAACATTAATGTTCAGTTTATTTGATATTTTATTTGATTCGCCAATTCCTTCAGACAGAAGATGTTCGTTTTCTTCTATCTTTGTAATAGTATCGTTGAATTTTTCTATTGTAGTACGCACTATTTGTGTTTGGTCTGAAATCAAGCTTAGGGAATCCTTTGAATTTTCGGTTAATTGGTTTATATTATCGTTAATGACCTCTCCATCGGTTGCATCCAGTGTACCAAAAAGTACTTTTTGTATGGAACCTATAAAATTGAAGAGTCCTCTCTTGGACCGGTTATCCTCAGAGGGTTTATGTCCTACGAGGCTTTTAACTGTGAGCCGGTACCGCTCCACTTCTTTCAAATTTACTCTCAACATAGTTACATCGTTAGTGTACAAGGTGAAATTTATAAAGCAGTTATTATATCCAAGATTCTTGTGCAGGTATGCCTTTTCTAATTCTGACAATTTTTGATCTATTATGCTGTATTCTTTATCTAGTAGATCCAATGAAATGAAAGTTACTAATCTCCATTCCGATCGGTAGAACTCTAAGGAACCTATTCGTTCAAAATGCAATCCTGGCCTATTTTCTATCAGCGACACATTATAGGATGATCTAGCGACATTTATACTCGTTAGGGCTATAATGATGATAACACCTTCTGCGAGGTTGCACATGTTTAACATCTGAAACTGATCAAATAGATCAGCACATCAATATGATGTGCACATTTTGTCCACGGTATCCACACCGCCTTTTGTTTGATTATAAAAGGTTATGATTTCTGGTACTTTGAGGATATTTCTGGTACTTTAAGGATCGGGTACTTTGAGAGATTTTGTGAATATCCTGCCTATTCGTGTGCTCTCGTTCTTCTGCTATGGCAATCCCTATAGCCTCTTCTAAAGTTGTAGGGTCTCTATCCCTTAATATTAGTGCATACGGGTCCCGTAAACCGTCCATAAACACGTTTTTAGCCTGTATCCTAATTTGATCTTCGTGTGATTGTCTAAATTCCGTAGCCACGGAACTGGTTACACAATCTATTAACTTGTGCATGATTTCTTCTATTCGGTCAGTGATATGCAATACTCCTTCATTAGTTCCTTGACGACATGTATATAAAGAAGTCTCTAGTCTAGCCCTAGACTGTTTTTCTCCAAATAATTGTTCGAGCAAATTCTTTAACTTCGATAACTGTTCAATGGCGCGAAATTTAGTCGCGCTGTACGCTTTATCTATCAACTTTAATCTTATTAATTCAAGCAGAAGGGGCTCCTCAGCAGGTTCTACTAACTTGATAGAAGTTTCACATGCTGATAGAAATTCTGATAATTGAGCCTTTGCTCCGTCAAAGGGTCTAACATTTTTTATCGATACTTGGGCACTTAATTTCCCTGGAGTATAATAAGGTAAAACCACAGGGTTAGGGGTACTTCCTCCTGATCCTGCTCCGGCTCCTAAACCTCCTGTCATTATTATGAGCTCTCAATAATATGGCAACGTGATAATAATATCCAATCTAATTCACCTGAGGACACGTGAAAATAATCTTATGCAAAATCAGATAATAAGTTTAACATTGTACTTGCAGTTCGTGTAGTCTTTGGCGAAGGCGTGCACTTCTTGCGTCAGTTGATGTCTTGTCCTTAACGAGAGGTCCTCAGTGAGCTCCCTGAGTCGTCTTCTTCAGTATATCTTCAGCTGATGGAGGTTTGTAGTTTACCCTGCAACGGGTCACAGTCGGTCCCACGGAGGATGGTGCTCTACAACGAGCCAAAATGGGGTCCAACGACGGATGGGGCTACTGCAAGAGCCAAATAGGTCTTCTTCTGCCGAAATTTAAACTGCTCCTCTTCTCCTTGCGAACTAGGATTCCTCTCAGATTTTAACTTGCTTGGGGTTTTATAACTTTATCCAAATGGCTTGGTCGAGCGTCAGATGGAATATGCAATATCTTAAATGACAGTTTTGATGATCGTAATTTTGTGTTCGTTTGATGGATGGTATTGCAACTGAGTGATTTTACAACCTTGACTGGCCAAGTCGTATGGTTGAAATATCTTGAATTTTATAAGCAAGTAGGGAAAAGATCCCACTTCTGACACCAGTTTTTATTATCCCTGTGATATCGGGGATAATGAGAAAGGATTAAGAGTACTTATATTGTTCGCAAGGGTTTATTGAATTTGAGCAGAGTGACGAGGTGTGATAAATACAGCTGACTTACGAATGGCGAGGAGACGAGACGTATGGTATACACTGAAGAAAGACTGACTGATGGACCCTTGATTGGGGATATATATATACCTATCTAAGAGTTTGTTGATTTACAATATTGTTTGTATGTCTACTCGCCGTCTTCAGGATTATTCTTGAGGCGGCCGGGAAAACAAGTTGCACAATTGTTACATAACCAGTGGAAAACCACTGAGAGGCGGATATCTAAAGGATATCACAGAACTATGTTTCTAACATCACCTCTATTCAATGGGAACCCCCATTCAGCACACTTTATCAAACCCTGCACCAGAAACTTCTCGTCAGAAGAGGATAAAATGCAATGGCCACCGTACAGTTTTGTATGCAACCCTTTTACATGTTCCTGGAGCGTTGAGTAGGGCACTGCGTAATAGTTTGAAGCACTACGCACAGAAAGCATACCACTCTTGGCAGCCCTAATCGCATTTTCTAAATATACCGGAGTATAATTACGATTCCCAGCGGGACCAAGCTTTTTAATATACTTCCGAGGCATTTTGTTGAGTGACTGACTTCACCATGCCTAGTGGGCTTTAAACGGAAAACCCCTTGCCATGACTGTAAACATAAACAACACTTTCCTGCCATTTCAAAATTCCTTCTTAGGAAGGTATGGAACAACAACATATCCACAGAGAAGACATTCAAGTTTTAGTCAGGTTTACAAGAGAGGTTTATCATGCTTTATAAAAAACTGGTAAAACTGAGAGATCACAAAATGATTTTTCTGGGACTTATGAATACAATTATTTTTTAACGTCCATTGAATGAATAAAGGTGCCCTTACCGTGAGTATTATACGAGGGGCAGTCAAAAAGTAAGTTGCACATGGTCATAACTAAAAAAATAGTGAACAGATTTCATTGAATTTGGTTTTATTGGATTCAGGATACAAAAATCTATTTTTCAACATAATCTCCAACTAAATTTTTACATTTTCCGTACCGTGACACCAATTTTTGAATTCCTTGTTTGAAGAACTCCCGTCCACCTCCAGCACACCTCTCTTTAACCGCTGCTTGCACTTCTTCGTCTGTGCCTTATCGTTGCTCGGCTAATTTGTTTTTAAGTGGTCCAAAAACATGAAAATCACAAGGAGCCTAGTCGGGACTATAGGGAGGGTGTTCCCAAACATCCCAACCAAATGTGTCGAGGGGAGCTTTTGTGACATTGGCAGAATGCGGTGTTGCATTGTCATGCAAAAGAACAACTCCTGAAGTCAACATTCCTGGTCGTCGATTTTTGATTGCTTGTCTCAGCTTTTTCAATGTTGCACAGTAAGAAGCAGCATTTATCGTGGTCCCTCTTGGCATAAATTCTGTGTAAACAACACCTTGGCTGTCGAAGAACAAAGTCAACATCAATTTTCCTATAACAACAAAAAAACAGAAAAGATAACCGACTTATCACCTGTTCTTATCTTTGATATCACTATTGACAGTGTTGCCACAAAATTTCATTGAAAACAAAAACTTTGGAGGGAAGTTATGACCATGTGCAACTTACTTTTTGACTGCCCCTCGTATTATTTTTTACATTCGAAAAACTGCAATGCTGCCAACATAACACTCAAAATCAGCTGAGCACTCAGCTGTGAGCGACTTTACCCCTACCGGCTGACTTCACCCCACTTGACGGTACAGCTGGAGGAGAGAGCGGCTGTGGGAAGGAGGGTGTGGTCGAAATGACGACACAAACACGATCACTTACGATTATGGCGGTAAAACGGTGAACGAAGAGGGCATTGACACTTCCGAAATGTTCTTTGACCTTGAGGCAGAGGATACTGAGGGCCTCAAAAAGATGACCCACACTTATTACCTCTCACTACCGTAGGGTAGCCAAAGTTTGAGGAGCGGTACTTTCGACCTCCCTCTGGACTGGAGGTTAAGAGAGAACCCTGCCAAAGTTGATTGCACTAAGGTACCATCTTCTGTGTTGCAGTGCGCGATTTGGTAGAGTGTGGAACCAGTAATACTCCCATACCTTGCTTCATACCAACTCGGCAATTCAGTTTTCTGATGCGTTTGACGTTCAACTGCAGAGCATTCTGATGCGGTTAATTTCTGCCTCTAAAGTTCAATGAAATTTTCCGCCGAATTATCAGCATACAAAAGATCCTCGCGAAAGAGAATAGAGGTGTCGTGCAGACTAAACAACCTGGCAGGTTCAGCCCAGAGTAGGAGAGTCCCTTCGACTGCTTCCGCTTTCTTGGCTGTACATTTCAAGAAAAGGGAATTTTTTTATTTACTGGATCAACCTGTAATAAAGAAATAACACATAAATTTCATTAGGTATCAGCGATTCATTGAAATTGTTTGGAATGTATAATTTTGAAATGAACGCGATTTTTCGTTCTTAAAACAATTATGGTTACCATCTAATAATTAGAATGCAGTAGAAACTACCAGAAACATTTACAAAAATGTTCAATTTGATAACATTTGAGGAAATGTAGAACCGCCTTCTAATCCACTACTTCCAACTCCAACCATGGTTTGCATGATTAAGTATTTTTGTCGTTGGTTTTCATTGGCACTCACGTGCATGTAATCAACATGACTTAAGCCAATTTGAACTTAAACAAATTTTTTTTTGCTTTTTTTATACGTTGATGTTGATTCTTTGGGTTAATGAACTGAGAACGAACACGATTTACAAGTTTTCACAACTAATTATATTGAACTACAGCGGATGAGCAAGGATAAAGTTTTACAACGGTGTGAACAGTATAGGAGCATGGAGCAACATGGGGGCATCAGTTTCGAGGGAGATTAACCCAACGATTTTAACCCTTTCACTGCTGATTTTTTAGTTTTTGAAAAAAAAAATGAATTGACAAAAATGGTTTTAGGGTGATTTATAAATCTCAAAACAGTCTTGGGAATAACCCGACGGGGTTTGGTGGTGGGGGGCAAGGGGGGGCTTGGGAAAAAAACGTCCCATTAGTCTAGAACTGCGGGACAAACTGTCACAATGGTCTAAAACTACGGGACAAACTGTCCCAATGGTCTAGAATGGTGGGACACTTTGTCGCAATGGTCCATAAAGGTGAGAGATGTTCTGCCCCATTTGTTCTAAATTGCATAAATTTATAAACATAAACATTGTCATAAAACTTTATTATCAAAAAGGCGCTTCAAAAAAAGAAAGTATTTGCAAACGTCCAAAAATTCAAAGCCGAAATTCGAATCACGGTGTGGTAGGGTGAGAAACAACTTTTGCAAAGTGCAAAGTTGCAACCTGTACAAATAGTTGTAGTTCTTTTTTCCTTTCTTCTAGATGAACAGCTGATACATCAGTTCAGTCTTCTTTTACATTTTTTTGGTGGCCTACCGACAGAATTTTTGCGCTGCACTCTGCATTTCTTCTTCCCTTCAGCTATCATTTGTTCGGCGAGAGGGACTAGAAATTTCAGCAGCGAAGTTTTTTGTTGTTTTTTTTTCATTGAAAACAATCCAGGCATTTACAACAGCTTGCATACGCAGTTTATAAAAAACCTTCTTCCACCATTCTTGAGATTTTCTTCCAAAGTCGTATACACTGACCTTTTGGTCCGACAGATCCACACCTATCATGTACGCATTATAAAAACATATTACTTCGGGGCAAGGTATTTCTAAAAGAGTACCATCTTTTTGCCTTCTCGCTGCTACAGATACAGAATTTCCGTGGAAATTGCTCGCTATAACAAAGTCTTTGCTGTCTTGCCACCTGGCACCCAGTAATCCACTTTGTGTTCCCATAAACTGATATTCTCCACGCTTCAGTTTTCCTTGAAATTTCGGCATGTTTGTTCGATTTATCATGCAGGTGCCAATGGCTGGATAATCAATGTTATGTAACAGACGTATGCTCGTGAAGAATCGATTGAACACTAAAATAACGTCATCTCTACGTATGGAGGCTGCAAGCTGGAGCACTACTCTATCACCCAAAGTAGCTTGAGGGTCAGAAGAAGTCAAGTCTTTCCCTGAGTATATATTTAGGCCGTATGTATAGCCTGTGCGAGAATCGCAACGCATCCAAATCTTGATCCCTCTTTTGATTGGTTTGAGAGGCATATACTGTTTCATCGTCGATCTGCCTTTGTATTTTGTCATACATTCGTCGATGCTTTGGTAAAGGCTATCCTCCCTGGCCTTAGAGAAAGTATTTTTCAAGCAACTCACAACCTCGTCGATGTAGTATGTCCTTGAAGCATTATTAGGTTGTTGAGGATGGTTGAAATACAATTTGGGTATCAAAAGCTGAAAACGACTGCGTGACATGGCCAGTTTTATACTTGGGTTGCCCATTGAGGTATTTTGGGACCAATAATATGAGAGATTTGGCACTTTATTATACGTCATAATCAGCATGCAACCTAACAACAGCATAATTTCGTCTGGATCTGTTAGGGGACATGGATTTGCAGGGCTTTTCGCTCTTTTTTTAGGTAGAAGGTTAGCTTGAGCTTGTTCCGTTTCCTGATTTTTCGCAGCTTGCAAAATCTCCAACCGTTCATTGGTACAGTGACTGATGAATATCATCAGGCTTCGTGGAAAAAGTGTCAAGAAACAATCTAATTCATCACAATCATCAGACAACTCTAAAAGTATTTCAGAGGAGCGATCAGGAGGCCTTGTCAACCGTGGTTCAAAATCGTCATCAAGTTGTCCCCAAAAAATCAAGGGTGCTATGTTACCTGTATTGCGCTGTGGCATAGAAAGTGGTGCATCGAGATTTTGCACATCAGGAGTTGGTATTTCAGGAGGGTCCTGTTCAGCAATAACCTCTTGTTCGTCCCTATCACTGTCGTCCATCGAGTCACAGCTTTCATCTTCTTCTGATTCTGATGGTTCGTATTCAGAGACCTCCTCATCTGAATTCAATAATTCTAAAATCTCCTCTTCCGTAAATCCTTTTTTGTTGCTCATCTTGACCCTACAACACGAAAAAAGAACCAAATCCGTGAAAAAAAGAGCAAGCAGCAAGTGAAAAAACACCAAAACACGCGGTGTGATAAGGATTTGCGTTGGAGCTTACACTGACCACAAAAAGTTTTGGAATATTAAAATTTTATATTTTTCTGAATAAGTGACAATATAAACTTACCATAAAACCAAGAATTTTCCAAATCGGTCGAGTTTTTATTGTTATTGAGTGCCAAAACAGTTGCATGATAGGAGCTAATGAAATTAATGTTGGGCTCAGCCCCCTGGCAGTGGAACTATGAACCAACTGCGCTGGGGTTGGTAGCACTAACTTTGGTCTCCCGCCTAGAATAGGCGTGAAGTCCAAATATACCCCCCTCCATGACCTCGGTCATTAGAACTAATCATCATCATTGGGAAGGGGACACAGTTTCGCCAAAGGTCGCTTCAAATCACCGGAGATTGTTCTAACCAGAGCTAGGTACTCTGGAGACCCCATCTGTCCCTGGATATGGCTCAGAGATGACTCCCATGAGCCAGGACAGCTATCCTCCATGATCAGCACAACATCTCTTAGTTTTTGCGGCCTATCTGGTGTATTCCACTTGAGTGGACCTAGCATGGAGATCTAACAAGTACTCTTTACTCCACTTTTTCCAGAAAGTGGTTACCATTTGATTAACAAGTTCCACTTCGGAACCAGCCTAGTGCTTGCCGTATGATCTATTGATGACTCTGGTAGGGCAGTGAGTGGTCGTTGAATATTTTCAACTAACAATACTTTTAACTTACTTTCAAACGCCATCCACAGCAATGATAACACACCAAAAATCATAACTGCAGATCTTTCAATCTGCAAAATTGTTTCATGTCACCCGCCTCTAATAAAAATAATCAAAAGAGGTAAACACATACCTAATCGTGCAGTCTGGGCAACAGAATATGAAAATCTGTAAAGTGGGGAGTATTCATTCGACTGCTATTTTTTTAATCCCATCCATAACTGATATCTGAAGGAGTTGAATCATGTAAACTGAGGTTCTTGTTATTGCCTTAAACGGAGCTTTTACTCTCTCAGAATCAGTTGACATTCCATTTGAATTGAACCTGAACCCAACAAATTTTACTTCATCTTCGAAATATTAGAGTTTTTTTTAGGATTAAATTTGATATTGAACATTTCAGCCCTATCCATTACTTTTTCAACAATCCTAGTAAGAGCTTCCTTATCCTCAGCTGCTAATAACAGATCATCGTAATATATAATAACACTTTCTAAATCGTCAAAATATTTCATATTCAACCACATGAAAGTTTCTGGAGCCGTACAAACCCCAAAAGCAGGTCTATGGAATCTAAAATTCCTAGAGCCGTGCTGAAAGTCAGAAGCTTGCTAGACTCTTCATCCAATTTAATATGATAACCATCTTTCAGGTCAAAAACACAAAAATATTTTTTTCCTGAAAGCTTGGATTCAATTTCTCTACTTTGCTCATTGTCCTTTTCAACGGTTGGATTGCTACCTGCAGGCTCATCCCCATGCTATTGTCAGGGAGCGCTGCAACAAGCTTATCCAAGGCCTCGTTTTTGGATGTTAGGAAAGCCTTTTCCGCAAATGTTGATAATGAGATGTTGGGAGATTGGAAGGCTGAAATTAACCCTTTGATGCATGATTTTTTCTTTTCTCACGAAAAAAATCTGAGAGGTAGAAATAGGCCTCAGGATAACTGGAAAAATATGGAAAAAATTCCATCGAGTTTTTTTTTCGAGAAATTAATGAAAAACTGAAAGATGCCTGTGGGCATCATTGTGCATATGGGGAGGGATGCTTTTGTAAATGAACTCCAGTACGTATAAGCATTTAAATTTATTGAAACATAAATAAAAAATTTATGATTTAAAGAAGAGAAGAACTCTCTTCTCTGATGTTAAAGAATTTTTCATCAAAATTACAAATGGTAATCCTTGAAACATGACTTGCCTTTAGTTAAACACAAATAAACGTTACATTTCTCACAGTAACCACAAGTTTGGCTCTTGCAGTTCTCCATCCTGCATCTCATCTTCTTATTGGAACTGAACGCTGGCCAATGGTCTTGCCCGTCTTTTCTTATGTCAGCTGTAGGATGCATAGTTGGTCGTCCCCTCTTCACCATCGGAGTTTGTGAATCTGATGATGCACTAGCTGGTCTGCCTCTTTTTCGTGGATTCTGCCCAGATTTCAGGAGGCTATTCGCAAGCAAAATTCTAAATTTTTTCTGAGTCATCAGTTTTTCCCCTTTTGCTAACTGACATCTTCTGAAAATTATCCAAGCATTTACAATAACAAAGTCCAGCAAATGGTAAAATATTCTCATGTACCATTTTCTTGATTTTAGCCTTATTCTGTGACGTCCAATGTGGCTGTCCATCAGATCAACTCCACCCATGTGCCGATTGTATATCTTCACAATAGCTGGGCATCTGACACTCTTATATTCTTTTGATTTGCGATCATATCTCCTGATTTCCCCAACAGGTTCAGCCCCACAGAAATTTGAAACAAGAGACACAATTCTGTTGTCTACCCATAACACCAATGAAGTGGTAGAATCAGGGCGATGATTGAAATATTCTATTGAATCTCCTCGTTCCGATATCCCCATCAAATCTTTATCTGATATTATTTCTTTGCTGTGGAGACGATCTCTTCTTACAGTACCGAGAGCCAGAATTCCTTTCTTTTCTTTCAAAAATTGCAACAAAGGAAGTGATGTATAATAATTGTCAAAAAATACAACATGGTTGTGGAAATTAGGGACATTCCTCACCATTCGAACCACAACATTCGAGCTGAGACCAAGATCGATTTCATCTGGTGCCATCACAGTTTTTTCCCCATGGATTTCAAAATTATATCCATAACCAAAGGTATCACACAAAACATATAGTTTAAATCCCCATTTATGGGGTTTTCTTGGATTATATTGGCGGAGTGAATGCCTAAACTTTGTTGCACAAATCTGTTCATCAACCGAGAGATGTTGAGTCTTGGGTAATTCTGAAAATCGTCCATTCAAATGGTCCATAAGAGGCCTCAATTTGAAAAATGGATCACGTTCAGGTCCTGTCAGTAGATCAGAATTGTCATTGAAGTGAATGAACCGGCGGATTTTTTCATACTTATTTATTGAGATCGTGTCACGAACCATATCAATACCAATATATGGGTCCCACAAGTCTCGAAGACAAATGCATCGAGATACGGAGCTAATGATGGTAACCCCCAAGAAATTTTTGATATCATTCACAGAACAATTGTAGGTATGATCCCCAGATTGCTGAGCTGCATAAAGGGTACTATGATATGCCATTTTCCCCAAGTATTCATTGTCTAGAAACTGCTGGAATATTTCAATCGGAGATTCACACTCTAAATATTCACGAGGAAGGTCTGTCTTCTGGAAATCCATGATATTGTTATCATAAATGAAAGAGCCATACCTCCATTTGTGTTCCACTTTCTTCTTTTTATTTTTCTTGTTGGGTCCTTTCTTCTTTTTTTTACTTTTTCTGCAAGTCTTTTCGTCTTTTTCATTGGTTACGCCAGAAACTGAGGGTGTAGGCTGAACCGGACTTTGAGGCGGGAGTACATCAGGCAGTAAATCCACAAACAAATCTTGTTGGGATAGTCCAGAAGTCGAGGGAATGGGAGCTTGACTTTGTGAAAGATCGACAAGTTGTCCATGCTCAAACAAATCATTCACATCTGACAAGAGACCATTCAAATCATCGTCATTTACCTCAAAAACGTCATCTGAAAATACGCGAGTTTCATCTGAAGGTTCAGAAAGAACATTGTCGTCGACATCTTCATCATCCTCACTATCGACTGGTGCTGTGATTATATGAAAAAGCTCTGTTTTCGTGAGCTTTTTCCTCTCCCCATTCTCGATCAGATAAAAAATATTGTCGTCCTCATCCATCACTCGAACCTCAGAACCAGATGCACAATGGTGCCCACAAGAAACAAATGAACAACCACAAAAATCGGCACAAAAAAATGGAACTTCAATAAAACCAACTTTCACTTTGTAAAATACACCACTAGTACTAACGACTACGATTTTTTTTAGGCAAGAATGAACGTTTTCAAGAATATTGTAGCCTTGCGAAACGGGTCCCCTCAGGGTCAGCAACGAGACTGCTGGTTTTGTCAACAATAACTTGTTAATTACTCCTTGGGAGCAAAGTACAACGTTCAAAACCTTCCAGTCCCTTTGACACATGTTGATGCCTATAGGAACGAAATATAATTTGTAAAAACCTCGACAGAGTGCTCTGGGAGTGTGAAATTTAATATGATGCCTGTAGGCATCACGATGCAACAAAGGGTTAATGGTTGGTGCGTATCACCTTGTAGAAGAGAAATTTGGGTTTCTCCCACCACCTTCCCCAGCATTCTAACTCCATTACACTGTATCTCGCAATTGCCGTAGCCCTCTAAGAAACCTGTGCCTGAAATAGTAACTAATTTTTGGGGATTAGGTACTGAGGAGCTGCACTGGATTGCAGCCTGTGCAGGGAGGTCAGTTGAGAAGAGCCAATTGTTTCCAACCCGCTCGAAAACTGGGGCTCTCTGGGGTGGTAGAACGACCCTTTCACAGTGTTCATGGTCTCCCCAGTAGAGTCCAAGCTCACAACTCGGTGTGGAAGTGGAAAAGAGGGGAATGTCTCTGAACATATTATTGGTTGAGTGGTCATGCACCGACCATACTGTTCATTCTCCAGCACCATGAAATCTAGGCTCTTCTTTCCAATCCCTAGATAGGGAGCTAGCTGTGCCCATTGTAACCGCTGTTGTACTCCAGAATCGAACACTGGCAGGGAGTGGACACGGTATAGCCTGAATTCGCTTTGCCTCCTCCACTATTGGGATTGTAACGACAAAGATCAAATCGTAGTTGGACACTACAGCTTCCACCTGAACATGCTAATAGTAGTTTTTTTTTAAATTAGATGAGTTGTCTTCTTGGTGGTTGGTGGGAATCTTAACAAGAATCACGTCCAGGGCAGAATCAAGTCCATTGCTTATGGCAGCCCCTATTTTATCACACCCAGGGCATGTAATCCCATCACACAGATGGATATTATCTGACATAATTCAGAATTTCGTCATCTGAATATCCATTGATATCAATATCACTGTGGTTAATCTCACTAGAAATAAAGTGGTCCCTTGGCAAAGTGGTGTTACTCCTACAACTAGTATCACTTCCATCAAGACTAGACATAGGAATTGTGGAATAATTGTTTGGAAACTCAGTCTCATTGTTCAGTAAATCAGTCTCTGTTAGCGAAATCCCCGGTGGTTTCATTTTATCATGGCACCAGTTCCAAAACTGGAATAAACTTCTGTTACATTCTTCTAACGTTCCATAATTGATGTTTTGCTCCCAATGTTAACTTTATGTTAACTGTTAAATGTAACCTTTTTCAGGGAGGTATGCCTCTAGTACCCTGACTGCCGTATCAAAATCAGCAATTGGGAAGGAAAAGGTGTTGTAGGTTGCTCTATCATATTAGTTCTGATTATTCTCGAATGAACGCTACGGTCGCTTTATGCACCCATTTTAATTAATCAGCTGATGCGCCCGCCACCTCCTACCTACACCGATCCCGATCCCCCTCTCACACACTCCAGTCCGAGACCCCGTCTAATTAAGAAAACCATCCTCAATAAAATTATAATACCAGTTTAAAAAAGTGCCGTATTTTTATTACTCATTCCTGACCACCAGATAGAACAAAAGGCGAGTTTAGTTGTTGAGACGAGTCTGTTTTATTGGGGCTCCCGACCCCTTTTTATAGTGTCTATCTGGGATGTGAGGGGAGGTCCCCACCACATCCCAGTCAGAGGCGGTAGTGGGAACGTCCGAGGATGTTCACCACAAAGTTGTATACCTACTTTCACGCTTGGCCTCGGGTGGTCGGGAATTAGTAAATTAATAACGATTTGTTGGTACTTGACGACGCTATATTGCAATTAAGGTTAAAACTTGAGGCTGGAATCTTGAGTCTGCTTTCGACGGTTTGATTGGGCCTGAAGCGCGGAATATTCTGCTGTCAGCAGATTCCTCCCCCCCCCCCCCCCTTCGTGACAATACTTGTCCGCTATTGGTTTTTCTACCTCCCTCAAGTTAACCAGAACAGGACATGATCTGTCCTCCTGTGGAAGACTACTGAGACAATGACATTGGATCCAAAGTTGGACAGGGCTGTCCACCATTGGTTCTGCAAGGGTTTTTCTTATACCCAGTAAAGGACACCATAAAAGTTCGAGTTCAATCGAAAAAATTGAGAATTGAGTGGAAATAATTGTTAAACATTGCTCATAAAGTAATCTTGAACCATAATGGAAATAATTCGAAAATAGCATTATTTTCCTTAATACTGACCTTCGTTTTCTTCCCATCTTTGACAAGAGTTTCGCCATAATCTGGATGTCGAGGGAGGAAGGTAACTTCAGAAAAATGTCTCTCCCCCTCTTTCTCTTTCGTATTTTTTTTTCTTTGCTTGTATTCTGCTCGAGTAAAGTGTGCTTGTCACCCTCTTTTCAGAGCTATTCTGATTCTATAGCATTACCCGCTGGTCGGATGGCCCATCTCCCCAGCTTCAACACCCGTGTGGCCGCCTGTCCCGAGGAATTGGGTGATTACTCAAATAAAATAGTTCATACACCTACGTGCTTAATTTGACACCCTTTATTCAAACAAGAATCTCAATTACTACAATACTTGAATGATAACTTCTATTAACACAAGAACTTCAATTACTACGATAACTTGAATGATCACTTCTATTAACACAAGAACCTCAATTACGACAATAACCTGAACGATAACTTCTATTACCACAAGAACCGGGGGGGCTGGCAGCAACTTGTGGGTGGCGGTGCACAGCGTACACTGTAATTTGGGTTGGAAGACCCCGCTCCCGTTCAGTGTGATTTCCACCGAGACTTCGTCCGGACACTGTTCAGTGATTATGGTGGGTTGCGCCAATGAATAGTGCCACTTCTGTCCAGCAGCTTCCCACCTCCAGACAGCCGTTGGAGGTTGGACCAGGACGCTCCACTCGCAGGTGGTGGCTGAGCCAGGGTCCTGATAATAAATGTGACTAATACACTCCCCGATGCTGCGGTGTACTAGAGGAAACGAGGGTGGGCAGATAAGCATGGGTTGCTGCCGACACGCCTCCTTGTTGAAGGTCTCCAGGCCCGCATAATATTCGCAGTCTTGCGAAACCACAAAGTATTTAAACGGGGTGTTTAGGCGGAGGTGTCGTCCACTTGCGAGGTTGCGCACAGGGGTGGTAGCTACCTCATATAGGGTGTAGCTAGGACCCTTGGTCTCCAGTGGGAATGACAGGAGGAGGTGGATGGCTTGTTCGTCGTGCCACCCGCTGACCTGGGCGGTCTGGTAGTGACGATGCATTTGTGCCACGCCACTCCCTGCCACCATGGAAAGCTCTCGCGGTAAACTCCCCGCCACCAGTGTTACCAGTTGCGAGAGTTCACGCGGGGATATGAGAAAAGGGCTGAGCTTCCCTAAGGCCCCCTCTACAGCCGCTGTAATTTCCCTAATTTTCTCCCCTGCTCTAATCAAGTCTACCTCTACCTCCCTAATCATTTGGAGAAACCATACGGTTTGATTAAAAAGAACCCCCATTTCCCTTATCTGATTCTGATGAGTTTTGACCACCAACGTTAGGTTTAGCATATCAGCCACTGTTGCTTGCAGCCGTTGAGTGTTTTCCATCACTCCCTTACTCAGGGTATGGGTCACTAATAGGTGTTCTCTTTCTACCATAACCAGTTTTCGCCCCCGTTCCTTTCCGGTCTGAATTCCCTTGTGGACCCTTGTGGACCATTCCCTCCGCGTCAGGGGTCCCGAACAGTAACTTGAGTATGGTCCCTCCAATGTTTACCAACCCCCTTCGGGCGCGGGTAGCGGGCAGATATTCCCTCATTTCGCCGGCCGCCTCCTCTAGCTCCTTTGCTACCTTTGCGGCTCGTTTTATGTCAAAGTAGCTCAGCTTGAGCCTGGTGTCCTATTCCGTTAGAGGTTTTAATTCTTGGGTGAGGGTGGCCACAGTCTCACCTATGGCTCTCACCCTATCTCCGATTTCTACCACATCGATATCCACCCCCACCCTCCACTCCCTTGCCGTTAATGTCAAGGGGCGGGGGTTAAGGAAAAATGTCCCCAGTCCGCTTTCCAATCCCGGCGAGGTGCCACTTCCGAATCCCACCAACAGCACTCCTGTAACATATACGCCCAGAAATTAACTGTGATCCTTCACTACCCTTAACCTAACTAATCCCTTAACTAACTCTACGGGGTTCTCCTCTCCTCTCCGCTCCACCCCTCAATCTTCTCCTCCTTCTACCCTAATCTCTCTTTCTCTCCCCTAATCATCTCTTCTCTCCTATTTGCTCTCGGGTGTCTTCCACTCATACACGTAATCCCCAAATCTTCTAGGTGGTCGAGTGGCCCGCTTCGGCCAACTCTTAGGCGTCTGCTCCACAGCAGAAGGGTGAGTTACAGGCGATTCTTGGTCTGTATCACTGGAAGACAGTTCCGTATCAGTGAATGGGGCAGGGCCTAGACCAGTAGGGTCTACCTCCCACCAGGGTGGCTCTAGTGAGGCTGGGGTACTGGGTCCGTATCTCTCCAGGAATTGGGGGTGTTGGCAGCCCCTTCTGCAACCTCCTTTGACTGGGACCCTCTGGGTGCTCTACTCCCCGATCCTGGGGTACCTTGCTCTTCCTCTTCCTGTCCCCGCATCCATGGGGGTGCGACCAATCCTGTCGAATCCCTAGTTCCTACTGTCGGTTCCCTTGTGCCTATGTTTGTTTGTATGGCGGGGTTAGTAGGGGTCCTTCCTCGGGAGTGACTCTCGTCTCTAGGTTCTGCTTCCCTCTCTCCCGCAACCCCGGTTGGTCGGGTCGTCCCTATCCCTGATTTGAAAGGTCTAGGTCTAGGAATTATCGCTCCTTCGCCCTCACTCGATCGTCCCTCCTCTATCTCGTCCTCCTCATCCTCGCTTTTCTCTCTTACTCCTTCCTGGGCTGCCTCTCTATCGCCTCCTGAACTCTCCTCACTAGAATCCCCATCCCTATATGCAGGCTTTGACCTCTTTGCATGTACGACGGATTCACCTCCAGCTGCTAACTGTATCCGATAGGTTACATCAGAGAGCTGCCTCATCACCCGGTGAGGCCTGGTCCAAGGACAGTGAAATTTAGCCGATCGCCCCGGAGGGTTGACAGGTGTACATGCAGGTATACGTTGCAGCCTTCTCTAAAGATTCGGGGCCGCCGTCGTCTATTACAACGCTTGGTTCTCCTCTCCCACTGTTTCCGGATTTCCTCCACAGCAATGCGCCTAGCTTCGAGGAGTTGGTTTTGTACTCTCTCTACAGTTCCCATATTATCTTCTTCGAGGTCTTAAGGTTGCGCCCATCCTTCTCCAGGTAGCTCCATCTCTTGCCCTGTGAGTAGGTAGTGTGGGTTAAATCCCGTGGCAGAATGTTCTGTTCCTCGGTACGCCATAAGGGCGTATGGAATCCACTTCTCCCAATCTCTGCCACTCCTTCTTACTAAGTGTTTGACGATTCGAATTAAGGTCCCATGAAATCTCTCATTAACCCCATTGCTCTCAGGGTGATAGGGCGTTGTCCTAATCTTGAGTCATCAAGTCAGACATAAAATTGCGTCCTTGATCCGTAAGTAACTTATGTGGTACCCCATGACGGGTAAGGATTACTTCCACGAAGGCCTGGGCCACCTCTTCTGCCGACTGCCCGCGGAGGGGAATCGCCTCTGCATAACGCGTCAAGTGGTCTATAAATGTCAGTAAGTATCTGTACCCCTCACTCGTGGTGGGTAACGGCCCAACAATGTCCAACGATACCAGTTCAAACGGGTCTTTGGTATAGTCACCAGTTGTAACGGTACTAACATGACGGGTGCCTTCCAATTAGCGCAACTGGGACATTCCTTGCAATACTTTTCTACGTCTTTCTTCATCCCTTTCCAGTAGTATTTCTGCCGTGTCTTCTGTAAAGTTCTGTCTCTCCCTGCGTGCCCAGCCCATGGTGGGGTGTGACATCGTTCTATGATCTGCTTCCGCCGTACCCGTTGGATACTGCCTCCCAGGTTGTGCTCAACCCTGTACCAAATTCCCCGCCCATCCTGCTGATGTTTTGAGCCCTCCAAAGCCTGTCCCCATTCTGCCTTCTGTAATCCTGGGAGCGCATCGACCTGGGCTGGGTCTAATTCCCCCCAGACCAGTGATACTTCAGTTCCCCGGGCCCATTCGTCCTGGGCTCTCACAACCCGGTCGGCGTATTCCCGGATACTCTCATTAGGTCCCTGAACATACCTTCGCAACTCCTCCTCCCTTACCTCACATACTTTTGGGTCCGCAAACCTTTTTGAAGTGCAGCTTCGAGCTGTGGGAAGGTTACTTCCTCTCCAGTCAGTTCTGGGTGCCCTTCTTTATAGACTGTGGCTAGCCCCTGCAATTTTAGTCGACAGATTGTAACTAAATTGGAGTCCTCCCAGTGACCGGTTTTTCCTAAGCTACGTAACTGAGCCAGAAACTCCTCAACCGGGACTTTGTCCTTAGTCCCCCCCCTCCCCCCACTCACGCACTAGGCTCTGCACACTAAAGTCCTTCCTAACCTTGTTAACCTCTTGTCTCGCTCCTACTCCACTACTCTTCAACAAATCTACTAGCTCGCACACGGGATCCTGGACGTCCCATTTATACTGTCTGAAGAAAAGTCTTCCTCTGAATGAGATCATGGTTTCATCTATGACCATGTTCTCCCCAGCAACCAAGTATTTTTGGAAATTCGGTATCAATTTTCCAATTAAGGGCCTTATTTTATATAAAAGATCTTCTATATTAATTGTATCATTGTCACAAAAATTTGTGCACTTCAATATCTGCAGGAAACGATCCCTGGGATATAAATCTTGGATATAAATTCATTACGATAAAAAATATCTCTTGATCAGGGTTTTTGTGGATTGATACCAAACCATGAAACAATGGACATGAACTTTTTGAGTTCACATACATCAAGGGGGGGGGGGGGGGGTCCAAGTTTTCATGCGTGATCTTGCTTTCAATTTACTCTGTATTTCCATCAAAACATTCAAAACATTTTTCAAGTTAGAAAAAAATTCTGCGTTATAACATTTGAGAATAATTTTGATTTTGAGATTTATCATACTCTAAGGCCCCTCAAATGAAACACTCTTTCAACGAAACGTTTTTATTCTTTCAGAATCACAAACTATCACAATAGTATTAAAGAATCGCAACATCTTTGTATCTAATAATTTAACTAATTGTAATATAAAAAATATCTAATTATTACTATCACATGTTTCAAAATAATCATTCAAATTAATATCACATTTTCACGTATCACAAATATATTTAAATTGCTATTGACAGGATATATTATCACAAAAACAAGGATATATGAAAGCTATTTGTCAAAATATCACATTTTGCAGTTACTTCTTAATACAAAAAAAGTTATTACATTTATAGTAGGCATTAGTAAATTATTACAAAAATAAGGTCCTATGAACGCCTTGCAAACCTAATATTATCACATTTTGAACAAATATTATTAAATTATATCTACAGCTCAGTGACGGCTCCTGCCCATAATGTGACTTTTATGTGCAGGTTCAATTAAAATCCTCAACATAGGTACCTACTTATTTGAATAGGAATGTTGAAAATGTACTTACTTGTATAAAACTACACCCTCACTCGGGGTGTTTGAACACCCAGGGGCACAGCACCGTCGCACCATTAAAATAACAATTATTACACCAATTTAATAAACTCGAGAAATAAACTCGGAAAAATAGGTACAGTGAAACGGAGCCGGAAGCGTGGACTGGACGATTTTTTTTGGTTTGTGGGTTCGGGCAAGGTTCTTCAAACGCATCTTAATCTAAAGGCACAGAGTGCAACTCTCGTGACGTACTGGGACGATGCCCCCCCCCCCCACGATTCACTTTAAGCCACACCTCCCAGTACCGTTCCCCCACCATACTCACTACCAATTTCCACCCGCACGGCCATGGGTGGTGAAAGGGGTTGAGGCCCGGTCCATGGGATACTAGGTCCATGTATATGAAGGGTAGGAAACTGTGAAGTACATTATCGAGTCCGATACTAGACGGATGTGAATCAACTTATCAACTCTACTGCGTTGAGGTGTCAATCGGCCCCTCACGTTTTTTTTATAATTGACTGGCTGTTTGATGTAGTCAGTTAATCATTTGACAAGTAACTTTTTTTTCGAATGGGAAAGTAGTCTAAACACGAACGCCATTAGTGACGGACCAGCCTTGCAGCTCCCGCATATAGAGAAGTTCTGCATGGGGCCAATTGACCCCCTAATGCAGTAATCGTGTTGAGAAAGCATTTTGTTTCCAATAGCTTCTCCTTGCCTACAGATTTGTCCACTCTAATAATTTTAATCAGATGTGGCTTTGAGTATGATTTGCCTTCTGTTACTGTAATTCCTTTCTTTACCAACGCGTTGCTCAGGACAGCTCTCTCCTTGTGGTGAATAGATTTACATTCACTCATTCATTCATTCATTTCATAAGGGGACTGGCCTACTTTTGTGGTCTGCCCATCTGAGTGGGCGATCGGCGTTGTGACCCCCTTATCAATTGCTACCAGTTATCATTCTTCATTTATTTCCTGGCTGTGGTGGTTGTGCGATGGTTGAAGGCTCATGACAGATACCAATAGGTAACTCATTTTTTCAAACAATCGATTTAGCTCGTTTTGGAACTGGCCTACTTAATTGTTTTCCCTGGGAGCCGTCGATTTGCATCGACTCGGTTTCCCAGGGAGTAATACGAAACTTTGTCAGCATGAGAGTCTGACAGGTGCCCCTCCAAATTTCAAATTTTGCGTTCTGCTCAAAATTTGAAAAAAAAACGTGTTCATCATACTTGACAAATGAAGAGTACAGGGGAAAACCCGGGTAACTCAGATTTTTTACATTTCGAGTAAAAGTGATTTTTCTGTAAAAAAACAAAATTTCATGCTGAATAGTGTGCTTAAAAAATTCGAAAAAAGGAACAATAAAACTTGAAGTATAGGTGAATATGGTCCAACAATAAAATCCTGCTAATAATAATTTTATTCATTATTTTTCAATTAACAAATTCACAGACTCCAAAAAAAACTGGAGAAAAACAGGGTAACTTTATGTTTGGTAAACATGAAAATTCAAGAGGACGAGCTTAATTAATTATTTCTTCTTGGGGTTCCACATTGTCCTGAATGTAGATGCAAGATTCTTCATCAGTATAAATGAACCTTAAGGTCCCTGCTTTTCTCTGCATGAAGTTAACCTCCAGTTGTTGGCTTGGAAGGGAAACTGAAACGACTCGACATCTGCACCTCTTACGCATTGTTGACTAAGATTCTCGCCTTTTCTGATTCTGAGGTCTGGGAGAAGTTTTAAAAAAGATTTGAACCAATCATATGTAGGTGGGTTATCCGACCATCTTGTAGGGCGAGCGCATTCCAACTGGGAAAACTCGTGCACACGTTTCAAAGTTTCAGTCATGGTCAATCCAGCCCCGTGCTCACAGCAAGCTTTTAAATAACGGCTCAGGCTCTCCTCATCTTGGGTGCTTAGCTCAGGCTTACGACCTCCTCTTAAGATCAGTGTCACCATCCTTATAATGTTTTTCAAGTGTTGATGTAGGAACATTGAACATCGTGGCAGCTTTTCTTACCAGGGTTCCTTGTTAAACTGCTTTGATTGCCCTTTTCATATCCTTCTACTCGTGCTTGCACCGTTGGCTTTGCTGTTGTAAGTTCGAGGCATCTTGGTTCTATAACAAACATAGAGAAAACGTTCGTATGAGATCTTGGGTAATAAGAGACACGGCGTCTCTTATTGCCCCACGAGTGTAACAGCTGAAGCGAATGAGACCTCTTCATAAAGAAAACATATTGTTTAGTAATGCATGCATTCCAGAGGACGTCCCATTGGATAAGCATTAGGTCAATTTAAGCGACAGTTCGCAGGTGAGTCGTCTTCCAGTTTTCAGAGTCTAACAGGACGCCTCGTTTTTCTAGGTACCTACTCGAAAGCTAGGTAGGACTGAATGTTTTCTAATGTTTCTAATGCTTCTCCGTGCGCTGTTTTTAACCTGATTTTGTTTTCTGAGAGGGAGTCTAAGTATGTGATTTCTTTTTCTTTGGGTTGAACGACTGCCAATTTCCAATGGTTAAGGTCGTGGATGGGAAAAATGATTATATCTTTTGAGAATATGTCAGATCGTCTAGTGAAATGTTTAACACGATCATAACCTCCAGCTTTCAATAAAGGGTAGAGGAAACTGTTGAAACAGAACGTTGTGGGTAGAGCTTTGTTATTTCGACTCCTTTCATCTATCAGTTCCATGTAGAAGTTTACGACCATGTCATTAAGCCAATTATTTGGTTTCAGTGTTATAAGGTCTTGTCTAGTCATTTTCAGGCCGTATTTTTGTACTAGCGTTTCAGATGGATTAGATTTTTCGTCCCATGACTTTTGAACTTCAGTTGTGTAGAACTTTCGAGGGGGTTTTATTTTGGAAAGATTAATCTTCTCTTTGGTATTATGATGGCGAGGATTGATTGTAGCTGTTTTGAGGATTGGGTCAACTGTTTTGATTTCTTCTTTATTGAATATAGGTTTTGATTTGCTTTGTCTCTGCACTGTTTTTACGAAGACCTCGGTAGGCAATTCAGGCGGGTCTGTTCGCCCTGCGTTTTTAACTTCTGCAACTTTTTCTTTGTCATCTTGGAATTTATTGACTATGTGGGCGTACAGAGCTTTGGTTTTTTCCTGATGTTGGTTAATGTAGTTGTTGATTACCAATACATCAAAGTCTATGTCTATTAGCGTCTTGTTGTTAGTGTGTCCGTAAAGGAGTTCAAAGGGAGTTAATTTGGATACGGAGTGAATGGAATTATTATAAGCAATGATGGCGTAGATCACCTTAGTTCGGCAATTGTTGTTTTTGAATGCTTCTTGTTGGTTTAGAAGTCTTACGTGCTCAATGAGAGTAGAGTGAAATCTCTCGATTATGCCATTGGACTCGGGATGTTGGGAGGATACGTAATGAATGTCAATTTTATGGAGTTTAAGTAGTTCCTTTACTAAACTACTTTGGAACTCGGCTCCGTTATCTGAAACAAGTGAATGAAGAACACCGTGGTGGGAGAAAAACTTCATTAGCCCGTTAACTATTTCTACGCTAGTTGAAGAATTTAATGGATAGGCCTGTTCGTATCTGGAAAAAGTGTCTATCATGGTAAGGAATTTAGTTCCTTCTATTGTGAATTTATCGATATGTAGGATTTCTAAGGGCCGTGAAGCGGTAGGGGTGACATTGTATTTAGTTTTGAGCGGGCTTCTTTCGTATTTGCTCGTTAGGCAAGCCTCGCAGTTGTTTATGAATTTTTGTATTGACAGTTTTAGATTTGGCCAGTTCTCTTTTAAGTTTTTTGTAGGCTTCGTCAATTCCACGATGGTTTGTACTGCCTTCGTGGTATTTTCGGACTATTTCGTTTTGTTCTTTTTCTGATTGTACATCAACTAGTCTTTTCGTGTACCTAGTTATTTTAATTTCTGAGTGGGTGAAGTTTTTATTGATAACTTCGACGAATTTTCCATAGGAATTGGTTTCGAAATATATGCCGTACCGTAAAACTTTGCTCCGCATTTTTGACTTTTTTTTCTTCATTTTAGGTTTTTTGTGACTTAACTGGCCTCAAATGAGCTGATTTTTGGCCTGGCCTCTGTTGGGGGGGGGGGGGGGGGGGTTGTACGTTATGTACATGGAGCATTCATTGGATTGGAAAATTTTACATGCACTCCCTGATGAATTTAAATTTGGGGCAAAGTTCCCCGCGCGTATGCATACTTTGCTCCACTTTCGGATTTTCCTTTAAAATAGCTTGTTTTTCATCCTGGGACAAAGCAAGCTACTTCGTGTGCATATAGGGTGTACGAAAAATTCAAAAATCACCAGTCAACTTAAGGAAAGCATTTTATTAACTTCGAATATCAAAAATCTAAACTTTACAAACTTTTTGCAGGTATTAAAACTATTCTAAAACCCTGTTAAACTCTGAAAAATACAAAAGACCGTACAAAAAATACTTAGGACTTACGCTCCTGGGATATTGACAATCACAGCAAGTGATTAGAATGAACAATGAAAATTGCAGTCCACCCTTAAAATATTGAAAAAGGTTAATTAACGTTAATTAAGGTTAATTAAAGGTTACCCTACAAACGTTTTAAACTCTGAAAACAAACATGACTCCACAATTACTTAGGACTTAGGTATGTTTCTAGGATATTGACAATCACAGCAACTGATCAGACTAATAAAAATTACAGTCGACCCTTAAAATACCTAGGCATTTAAAAAGAAGACTAAATACAATCAACCTCAATTAAAATAAACCATCTCATTAACATTTTACAGCTTCCTTGTTTTGGAAATGCAGCCAGGTTCTTCAATGTTGCCCATCACATCCTCCCACTTGTAATCAAGAATGTCAACTTTTTCGGGCCACTTCCACGACTTTAGTCCTTTAGCCATGGTGGACACTTTAGCCGTGTCCTGATCGACAGATAAAATGACACCAGGATAGAAGTCGCCATCATACTTAACAACGCAGTGCTGCCCAATTTTCTTCACAGTTGGTTTAAGAATGGATCTCGGGTTCGTGACAGCAGTCATTTCCAGGTTCGCATCATCACCATCAGACATCTGCTCCAACTGCTTATCACAATAGGTTTCAAATCGTCTGGGTCGGATTCATCTTGGACGATAGATTCTATCTCTTCATTATCATTGTCATCTTCAGACTGACTCTCTTGCCATTTACGACCACGTTTTTTGGGTTTGGACGGGGTTGGAGAATTTTCTCCTGAAAAGTCACTCAGCGTGATTGCTTTACCAGCAATTACATTGACTTTCTTCCTCCGTTTGATTGTTTTCTTTTCCGTCCACTCTCGCCTTTTTTTTCTCCAAGTTGCCAATGAAGCACGACTGAATAACTTCATGGTCGTGGTCACACAGCAGGTCTTGGGTAGGGATTCGCTTCAGCAACTCATCGACGTTTGTCGGATAAATTCCGCATGCCCGAAAACCAGACTGGAGATTTTGTGCAACAGTCAAATCCATTCTTTGCATTAACTCTTTCAGAAGGCTGGGCATGTCTTGTTTTGTTATATTTTCATTTCCGTGAGCATCTTTCCATTGTGATAGGATTTTTCTTCAGAATCCCTTCAGACCTCTGAACACTGCTACGTCCAAAGGCTGTGTGATGTGAGAGCTGTTTGGTGGGAGACAGATAAATGCCACATCATTTCTCTCACATAACTCAACCACCTTCAAAGAGATGTGAGATGAGAGATTGTCACAAACAACCACTTTTTCCCTTGCAACTTCCGAATTTGAGGGAGGAATCCAAACTGGAACCATTCGAGAAACAATGCCGAATCGAACCACCCACTTGGAGAGTTGCGATGAATCGCCCCTGAGGGCCCATTTGCTGTCCAAGTGTCCCACATTTGTTTTGACTTATAAACAACAAAAGGGGGGGAATATTTGTCCAGAAGCACTGCCACAAAACATGATTGAGGTTCCCGTTCGGGACGTGTTTCTTATTTGTTCCACATATTTAGCTCCTCGTCGAGCTATAACTTTCTTTTTCCCAGGTTCGTCCGTCAAGCTGGTTTCGTCAAAGTTGAATATGTTTGACGGAGGGACACCTTCCAGTTCTTTGGAGAGAAAAGAAATATAATCTTTCAGGGCTTCAGCTGTGACAGCAGCTCTGGACTTTTTGATATTACCTATTTGCAAATCGATCTGATAAATCAGGATGCCGTTTGCAGAAGGAGAGAATCCATTCACGTCCAGGAATGTTGTCTTTGAAAATGCTCACCGTCCTGCCTTTCTGTTGCAAGTAATCTTTGATTATCATTCGGAGATCAAATTCAGTTAGGGGAAAACCGTAGTCTGACATTTTCGCGATGCAGTCCACAAAAACTGTTTCTTCTGCGTTGGAAAATATGGGTTGCTTACCAGGTTTCTTCATATGATTTTCCTTCGGTTTGTTCAAAATCGTACGTCTTGGGATATTATAGTACTTTGTGGCTTCCCGATGAGACATCTGCGAGGAACGAATAGAAGAAAGACACTTTTGCAGCTTTTCTTCATCGTAATCTTTGTACCTTCTGGAACCAACCTTCCTCTTGTACGTCCTGGGCATATCCTGAAACAAGGAAAACACGAATTAAACGAAGAATTGCAATTGTTTCAGACTAATTGGCGCAGAATTTTGCCAAAAGAAATATTTGGAAATGCTAGTTTTATGATGGGGTTACTTTGCTCCACTTTATTGTGGTTTGATTGATGCTGAGGTTCACTGGTTGGTCTCTGATTGGAATGGTGGCAACGGTGTTTCTCAGGAAATTTTAATGTACTGTGAGTCCGGATTGTATGCTGTCAATCGAGGAATCATCTCCTTCCTCCTCAAGATCAACGTTAACAATGACGGAGTCAGCAGTGGACGTTGTGTTTTGGAGTTTGTTAGTATGAAGTACATTGACGTCGGGTTGTAGCGTTATTCGGAAAAGAGCATCAGCGTTTGTGTTCAACGCGCCCTTTTTATAAATGATTTCAAAATCGTAAGCTTGGAGTTTGGTCTTCCAGGCGAACAATCTTGAGCTGGGCTCTTTGTGTGAGAACAGCCATTGTAAAGGACGGTGGTCAGAGAAGATAGTGAATTTTCGACCAAATAGATAGGGGCGGAAGTATCCTACTGCCCAAACTATTGCGAGTAGCTCTTTCTCGATCGGGGAATATTTCTGTTCGGAGTCGTTTAGGGTACGGCTAGCGTATGCAAGAGGGAGATCGGCGTTGTTAGTTATTTGGCTGAGCACTGCGCCTAGGGCGACATTGCTGGCATCGGTGGTAAGTCGAAAAGGTTTGGTGAAATCAGGGTATTGAAGAATTGGGTCATTGCTCAAAAGTGTCTTACAAGTTTCAAAACAATTTCGGTATGCTGGATCTGATGTATCGATAACTGCGTCTTTTTTCAGGCGACTGGTCATGGGTTTAGTAAGGTTCGCGAAGTCTGGAATAAATTTTCTATAATAACCGAGAAGGCCTAGGAAACCTTTGATTTCCTTGGTTGTTTTGGGGATCGGATAGCGCTTTATTGCCAAAATTTTGTCTGGATTTGGTTTGACTCCGTCTGGCGTTACTACGTGGCCTAAATAGGCGACTTCACGTCTGAGGAAGTCAGTTTTGTCTAACTGACTCTTTAAATTTGCGGACCTGAGTCTTATGAATACGGATTCTAGTCGCTGGATGTGTTCCGGAAGACTGGTACTGAACACTATTATATCATCTAGGTTGACGCAGTAATGTTCGTTTGCTATGCCACGCAAGATGTTATCCATCACTCTTTGAAAAGTGCTGGGTGCGTTACGCAGTCCAAACGGTACACGTGTCCATTCTAGGTGTCTTGTTGGCGTACTAAAAGCCGTTTTCGAAATACTAGCAGGGTCCATTTCGATTTGGTGAAAAGAACTTTTGAGGTCAATGGTACTGAAATACTGACATCTGCCCAGTTTATCTTGTAGTTCGGAAATTTGGGGCAGCGGGTACTTATCTTCAATTGTTTTTTCATTTAACTTACGGTAGTCTACTACCAATAAATTTTTGTTTACCGCTATTGTCTTGTTTTTTTGGGACTATCCAGATCGGGGCATTCCAGGGGCTTTGCGAATTCCTGACTATTCCTTGTTCTAGGAGTTCTTCCATTTGCTTATCCAATTCTTGTAGATGAATTTCGGGAAATCTGTAATTTTTCGTATACACTGGGATCTCATCAGTGGTTCTGATGACGTGTTTGACGTCATTAGTGAAGGTTAAAGGAGATCCTTCCTGGTGAAATATGTCGGAATATTGGTACACTAGTTTGGTTATTGCGGATTTTTCTTCCTCATTCATAATATGAATAATGTTTAGAATATAATAAGATAATGTTTAGAACATATTATGTTCTAAACGAAGGAGTCCAACGTCAAATTTGGGTTTGGTGTGGTTAAGGTTGTTGAAATTTGGTTTGAGGGGTGCAGGATTAAAAAGGGTTGAGTCTAATTCTTCTACAATTATTGGATGATTTTGGATAAATTTAGTGGGGCTTTCACTCGAATTGAGAATTTGGACATGGGTCTCGAAATTTCTGATTTTAACTAGGCTTTGGGGAATTTCTAATGGACCGATTTTGTGATAGGGGAGAATAGCATCGCCGTTCTCGACGTTATCAATAATCAATTTGATTTGTTGTATATTACGAGCGTCAATATTGTGAGTTTCGTTCAACTCCAAATCGAGGTATTCTATGGGAATTTCTATGTTTGGTGTTTCTAGAACATTTTTCTGTAGGTTGATTGAGGCTCCTAAAAGTTTGAGGTTGTCGAGTCCGACTAGCATGTCAAATCTCGTATGGAATGAAAAAAGGAAAAATTTGAGGTTTAATCCTCGTTGGAGGAATAGTTCATCTAAGGGAACCAGGGTGCTAGATCAAGCTAAGGAAGTGCCATGGACAGTTTTTACCCAGAAAGGTTCTCGATCTGTTTGAGGTTTGAAATGTTTGTTGGCAATGTTAGGGTTTATGAAGCTAAGCGAGCTACCAGTGTCGATCATGATTTTAAGATTTAATTTGGGTAGGGTAATATACGGGAGCTCGCTGATGTGACGGGTGTTTAGGGTCATTAGGTTGTGGACGACAAGTCGAGGCCCGGATCCCCTAAAAAACCTTCCTCATAGGTTGGTTCCTGAGGATGATCTGCAACGTCAATCTGGTCGTACATTTGATTCTCATGGTAATTTGGGTCGACATTAGGGTCTCCTGGTGGATAGTCTTTTGACAGACCAGGTTCGGTGGGGTTCAGCTCTTCCAGACAATGATAATTGGGGTTTACGGTCTGCCACGACATTGGGGCCCATTCCTTTTTTACTTGAGTCTGTTTCGAGGGCAGTTTATTTGGTGGCGGATTCGCTTGCGGAATTTTTGGTTGGAAGTTTTGGTTTTGAAAGTACGGGCGAGGGTTCGGATTCTGAACGTATGGACGGGGATTTGGATTTTGATATGGACGGGGATTAAAATTTTGGAACTGTGGACGGGTGTTCTGGTTTGGGAAATTGTTTCCCCACGGTCGATTTTGAAAGTTTCCGGTTCGTGGATTCACTTGGGTTTTTGGAATACTGGAGTTCGGGTTCACTTTGGGTTTATTATATGGAGACAACATCTGATAATCGTTGGTCATCCAACCTAGCGCAACGTTTAGATCCCTTGGTTGTCTTGTACGAAGTAGACTTCCTAAGGGTTCTTTCAAGTTGAGAAGAAAACATCTCGTCGCTAGTTGTTCGTAATGACTAAAGAGCGGATTTGTAGGATCTTCCCAAGCGCATTTTAGATCTTATAATTTACAAAAAAGATCGAAAAAAGATCTGAAAGTCCGAAAAAAGTTCAAAAAAAGATCTTGTGTTCCTCTTATAATATTTGGGGTGTCATCGTTTCTTGATGGAACCTGGGTTCAAAGAGGTCGATATATCGTATATGACGGCGGATAAAGTTGATTTTTCTCAATTTCCCCTTCTTCAGGACCCGAATAGTCACCCATGATAAGGAAGTATCAGAACAATCGGAATTATTTAATTAAACTGTGGACTATATTTTTATACTGTTGTCGAAAAATTAATTATTAAGATGAATTATTAAGTATTGATTGGATAAAGTCAGCTCGTCAGACCTGGAACACTCCCCCCTCGATAAACTTAGTACGAATGCAGTAAGTAGGTATACGACCAACGAAATAGCTTGTACCTTCTCAAGGCGGAACTCTCATGAAACTGTGCCACCAAGGGCCTCGACGATGGGTTTAGGGGCTGCATCCCCACCCCGTGAATCCAAAATAATACCACCAGGGAGGTAGGTATTCTCTGAGGGGTTTTCTCGAGCGTCCATAGACGACACCTAATGTGTTTGCCTTCAGAGCTGAACTTAATCAAATCTTACAAATCAGTAATTAAATTATCAATCACATTGATATCATATTTGATGAAATATAACGAATGAAGCAACGTAGGAATTGATATTGAATGTTGTGGGAATTCTCCACCGACACGGCCATTCTGACCATGCTTCCGTCCCGGGAAGCGTCAATCTGCAACACAGAAATACAAACGAATCAGCTCTCATCAGACGGACTCCCCTTGCTCCACCCTACCTACTAGGGAAGCATGGGTCGAGCGCGCTCATGGCGCGAGTGAACCAAAAAATTGACAGTGGTTAATCCACAATAATATTTAATGAAAATGGTACATGGGTACCTCGAATTCTTGAGTCCAAGAGGCATAAAAACAGCCTGAAACTTCGTGAAGGGGGAGGGATTATCATCCAGAACTCAGGTAGAATCACAATTTTGGGCTATCTGATATAAAAGACAAAATTTGGTTTGGTATTGTTAAATTGTACCAATGTTTGATATACTGTCAAAATTTAACGATTTGATTTCAATCAAATGATGGTGTGTCTGAGTACACCTCAAAATTTTAATTTCAATGCCTTGAACGACTTGTGTTACCCAATGTTATTTCAAAACTTTAAAACGATCCACTCATGGATAATCTGTGAGCCGCGAAGGCAAAGACACTTCCATGTGTCAAGATGAACACACACTCATCACTCCAATCAGTGGGTACAATTACCCAAAACATGCGGTGCTCTCAAGGTCTGCAACCTTATCACGACGATTCTGATGCTCACTAGCATACTGAAGAACTGTTCAAAACAATGTTGGTTTCAGAGTGTGGTCAAACATAAACATGGTGTACTTGTGATATGTCCGAATTCGAAAACGAAACTCCCATCAGAGGCCAGACTTGACAGCCGCATTGCGCGTGTCCATATAGGACTAGCGACAAGCTAAACTGCCCATGTGCTTGATAAAGACCGCATCGCTCGTTCATAGGAAATTATGTGTCCTATGCCGGCGAAAAGCTAAGTCAATTACCAGAACACAGGTAACATAGAATGACCGCATCGCTGTCCCAAGATGATCTTGACCAGCGAAAAGCTAAGCCATCTTAATACCTTTTTCGTCCAAACAAAAATGAGGTTGTTATTTCGACTCAAACAGCACACAAAATAGTCCGTTGGTATCCAAAATTTGGAATAATGATGATCAAGTAACATATTGTAGACATTATGGAAACACATTCCATCAAAATTAGACTGGTACTACAATGGGTAACATCAAATCTAGGCTTCAGGTATTTAAGTGATGTGTAGGTCCTTACTAGGTAGATTCGTTGTCTTCATTTTCATCTGTTAGAATTGATTGATCGTTTATGGGAAACGGAGCCAACCTTAATCTGTCATGAGAGTATTTATAAACACGTCTCTTATCCATAGACCTTATTGTGTACCTATCATTAGGTAAAATTTCGTGAATTTGAAACGGGCCTCGATATTTACAATCGAGCTTTACTTGATTACGATCTTCATTTTTAAGAAGTACTAGGTCTCCAACTTTAAATTGTTTAATTTTTGCTTTCCCTTTATCAAATCTAGACTTATCATATTGAGCTTGTTTTTCAATGGCTCGGGCAGCTTGCTCTCTCTCTTCAGATAAATTTATAGTAGGTGTGTCAGCTACATGCTCCGTGACAGAAATAAGACCTAAAGGTCGTGAAATTCTTCCAAACATGAGTTCCATGGGGGATACTTTTGTGATTCTATGAGGGGTGGTATTCAGCGTAAGTTGGATGTCACCTATACAGGATTGCCAGGATTTACTTTCGTTTGTTTCTACGACAGTAAGCATGTTTCGAAGGCTACTCATTAGGCGTTCTACTTGCCCATTAGCTCGAGATGCACCCGTGGCAATGAAATGCAATTCAATTTGATGATTAGAACAGAAATCTTGGAAGTCCTTAGACTGATAACAACGACCTTGATCGCAAATGATACGTTTTGGGGGTCCAAATAAATTTATTGCAGAACGCAACGCCTTGATGGCATTGTTAGCATCGATGTTCCTTGTATGGTGCAAGAGACAATATTTCGTGAAAGCGTCAATGGTAACAAATATGTATTCTTTTGCATCGTTCTTTCCACTTAACCTCCCGGTGGCATCAAGATGAATTGTATGCCAGGGGATCGATGTTTTTGGTATAGGATGTAGCTCGATTTGACGTGGACCAGAATCCGATTTTGCTGTTTTACAAACTAAGCAATTTTCCACGAACTTCTTGACAAATCTAGCCATACTCTCGAACCAATAGTGTTGGTACAAAGATTCAAGAGTTTTGTCATAACCTAAATGGAATAAAGATTCGTGAACATTATTCACAATAGACCATTTCAAGGAGTGTGGTATTATAGGTAAACATCGGGTGCGATTATTACGTTGCACCTTACGACACAAAATACCAGAACGAACTTCGTAGGTATTCTGAAGTTCGTCATCAATGTTTTCTGCATTCAACTTTTCAATAATTTCAGAAATAAATGGGTCAGACTGTTGAGCGGCTTGGAGCCAATCAGTCGAGACATTTGTCAAATCAACTCGTTTTTCGATACCTGGAACCTTAGAGGGATGAGGGATATTGCGTCGTTTTCCGTGAGGTCGGATTTTCTTTGTACTCACCGCAATATTCCCCAGCCTATTATCTCCAAACGTTTCTTGAGACGTAGTAGGACTTGCAAGTGGATTAGAGGGGGTCATAAAAGTTTCCAACTGTTGACCATCATGAACAGGAGTGGGCCCTCTGCTACCTGTATTTTCGTGAAAAAGGGGGTTACGGCTCAAAAAGTCGACATGTTCCATTCGTGAAGCTTTTCTATATTGGATCTTGAAGTCATAACCCTGGAGGAATGCCCACCACCGTTGTACTCGGGGAATGAGGTCTTGTTTTGTTTGGGTGGCTCGTAAGGAAGCACAGTCGGTAATGATAGTAAATGGATAACTTTGTAAATAATTATTGAAATGTTTGATAGCATAAACAACAGCTAGTGTCTCCAACTCATAAGAGTGATATCGGGATTCGTAGTCGGTAGCACGTTTACTGAAATACGCTACAACTCGTGGTTTTTGATTAATTACGTTAATTAAAATTCCTCCAAAACCTATGGAACTTGCATCTGTGTGGAGTTCAATTGGATGTGCTGGATCAAAAATTACCAGAACTGGTTCATTAGTCAGAAATGAAATTATTCTTTGTCTAATTTCTTCGTGTTCTTCCGTCCAATTTATGAGTTTAACATTATTTTCACCAGAATTTCGAGTTAGACGGAACAAAGGGGCAGCAATCAGTGAAAAATCTTTGATGAATTGTCGAAAATAGGAGGCAAGTCCTAAAAATTGACGTAATGAACGTAAAGTCGTTGGTGGAGGCAATTTAGTTAGAGCTTCAACTTTTGAGGAGTTAGGGCGAATCTCTCCGTTTTCAACCTCATAACCCAAATATTTGATTTTTGATACTACGAAGGAACATTTGGACAAATTCATAGAAAATCCACAGTTTGTAAGGATTCCTAAAACATGATCTAAGCGTTCTAGCGCCTCATCAAGGGTTGTAGCGACAATCAAGAGATCATCCATGAAGCAAACAACATAATCATGAGCTAAGTCACCAAGGGCACTCATAATGGAGCGTTGGTATACACTTGGCCCATTTCGGACCCCAAATGGCATTGACAAAAATTCCCATTGACCATCTGGTGTAACAAATGAGAGTTTTTCAATTGTGTCCTCAGCGACTGGAATTTGTAAAAATCCGCTCGCCATATCAAGGCTGCAGAAGAATTTGGCGCCATGCAGACGAGCGATCTGATCACTAATTAAAGGGAGAGGAAAACGATCTGGAATTGTATTAAAATTCAAAATTCTGAAATCTACGGCCATTCTAAACCCACCAGTCTTTTTTGGAACAAGTAAAATTGGGCTGGCGAAAGGTGAAGAACTGGGTCGAATGACATTAGCTGCTTCCAACTCAGCAATATGTTTTCTAACTATTTCACGCTGAACTGGGCTCAACTTGTATGGACGTTTGTGAACCACTTTACTCGGATCAATTAGGCGAATTTGAAATTCACCAGTTGTGACTCTTGTAGTTGGAATGCCACTAATAAAAAAGTTTTCGTATTTTTCAAGAATTTTGATCAAATCTTGTTTTCTGTCAAACGAAATATCAGTAGCAACAGTTTCGAACACATTTTCTACGGTATTTACTCCTACTGAGTAACAAATTTGAGTTTCAGAAACTGAAGGACTAGTAATGGGACCGTCAAAATCAAAATCACAATGGAATACTTCAGCAAAGTCACGGAACATTTCACCGCTAACATCATCCCTATAAATGGGGTCATTGAGTGTCTCAAGTGACACACCCCTCGGAAATTTAGGTTCCTCTTCTTCTGTGTTTTGAATTAATTTAGTACTACGCTGTGTGCAGTTACACGGCAAGGAATGAGAAATTGAATCGCAAAAGGTATTTCCGGCTGTTTTTGAACAATCGGCCGACAATAAAAAAACATTATCTCTATTTACATCGCCAATTTTCCTCAATGTACATTCAGAACTCGTGATTAGCATTGAAAAATCGGAGGTGAGTATTTCCCGTCCGAATATTACGGGATTAGTGAGAAATTGATCAGAAATTATGTGAAATAGAATTTCTAGTTCATGACCATTAATCTTGACTTTGGATAATATTTGTGATTTGCAAGCAACTATAGCAGATCCTAAGCCATGTAAATTTACGAAATTTGAAAACATTTTTCCACAAAATTTTTTACTTGAATTTGAGCTGAGAAGAGAGCATTCTGAACCCGAGTCAAAAATGTAAATGAAACTCTCACCGTTATGTCATAAGGTTCCCTTGGGATTGACTTCACATAAGCCAACGTGCTTGTCCATCGGCTTGGCTGCTTGGCTCGTTTTCGAACTGGAAGTCCCGTGGTTGGTCTTCTTCGGACAATGGGTTGATAGATGTCCTTTCTGGTTACAAGAGTAGCATGTAACCGAAGTGTATTGGCCAGGGTTTTGAGAAGTCGAGGAGTGCTTAGATGTGCGGCATTCGGAGGTATTGTGGCCAAAACGAAAGCAATTCTGGCATTTTTGGCTCGAATTTGATGAAGGGTTTGATGGACGAAATTTCTTATTGTCAGTGATGCGCTCATTGGTGTCGGCAGGACGTTTAAACGAAAGAGAACGGAGTTCTCGGAGTAATTTTTCTCTAGTGTCGATATTCGTGGTATGTGCCAGGCGTCGGACGCGATGATCAACTTGAGCGATTTGTGCGAGTGCTACAGAAACTGCAATCTGCTCCGTGGTCATATCCTTGCAGCGAGCTGTCAGCATGTTAATGGTCCGTGAGGCGAAAGTCAAATAATTTTCATTGTCTTTTGGTTTCATTTGAAAACATTGTGTGAATAATCCGGCAGGTGTAATCGAAATGTCGTATTGGGCGAGAAATGCCCTTCGAAATTCGTCCCAAGTCAAATCTGGATGAACGATTGTCGTGTACCATTCGGCAGATTCACCTTTCAATGCTTTGCTTAAGGCAAGAATAAGTTTTCTTCCGTATTTTTCATCGGGATTGATGCAACACTCGACGGTATTACACCAAGCTTTAGGGTCCATTCTTGAATTTTTCGGGTCAAAATCGGGAAATCGTACATCAGTATTTCTGGAATTATCAACATTTGAATTTCGGGTGAGATGTTCAATAATTCTGCACATATTCTGATTTTGCTGCAGAAGTAGTGCGTGCATTGTCTCAGTTGATGATGGGGTTTGATCAATTTGACTCGCTTGTAATGGGGGAGTGTTGTCAAAAATTGGTTCATGTGGCGATTGGGACGTGGCAGGATCATGCATATTGAACTCACGTGATGTTGAAGGTCCATATCTGGGAGGTTCAACGAAGTGCGGCCGGAAAATCTCGCTGTTTCCTCGAAAATTCATGTCAGATATTCTTCGTGGATTTTGATTATCAAGATACCTGTCACGTGATCCCACTTCTGATGACGGCGGATAAAGTTGATTTTCCTCAATTTCCCCTTCTTCAGGACCCGAATAGTCACCCATGATAAGGAAGTATCAGAACAATCGGAATTATTTAATTAAACTGTGGACTATATTTTTATACTGTTGTCGAAAAATTAATTATTAAGATGAATTATTAAGTATTGATTGGATAAAGTCAGCTCGTCAGACCTGGAACACTCCCCCCTCGATAAACTTAGTACGAATGCAGTAAGTAGGTATACGACCAACGAAATAGCTTGTACCTTCTCAAGGCGGAACTCTCATGAAACTGTGCCACCAAGGGCCTCGACGATGGGTTTAGGGGCTGCATCCCCACCCCGTGAATCCAAAATAATACCACCAGGGAGGTAGGTATTCTCTGAGGGGTTTTCTCGAGCGTCCATAGACGACACCTAATGTGTTTGCCTTCAGAGCTGAACTTAATCAAATCTTACAAATCAGTAATTAAATTATCAATCACATTGATATCATATTTGATGAAATATAACGAATGAAGCAACGTAGGAATTGATATTGAATGTTGTGGGAATTCTCCACCGACATATATATACTCGTGATATTTTCACTCTACGTTAGTAGTAAGACCTTGAGTGTAGGAGTAAATTTTAAGACGATTTTGAACGTTCTAAGTAAGGTATTAGCACTTACCTACCTACTCTATTTTATTAGCTGGGAGTGTGGTTAGAATAAAGAAGGAATGAAAGACAATTTTTGGCCAAAGAATATATTAGTGAATATTAATCGAAATTCAACATTACAAAATATACAAATCTTAACCTATGTTCTCAATTTAACTTATATACAGGTTCTGAGTAAAACTATAAAAGTTCAGCCCCTACTTTTATTTACAGCTACGATCAAATATTTTTCCAAATTGTCAGATGTAAAGTTTTGTCTTCTTTCGTCCAGTATTCGTTTGTACTGGCTGAATGATCTTTCCACGTCGACAGATGTTATGGGAGCGTGTGAAAATGAAGCTATTTCTGCTGGGGAATAGACAACATCTTGTCCAGGGGATATCTCCTCCGCAAAAGGTTCCCCTTTCAAAATGTTCTCAATGCACAAAATTGCGTTCCAGTCTGGGGACCTGCTGAGCACAGCATTCAGCTTCGAACCATACACTTCCATATGATCTGGGGCCAATTGCTCAGAAATCTTTCTCAAAGTTTCTGTTGCCATTGTCAAAGGCATACCCTTCTCCTCCATTTTCCTAATTGCGACAGGTAGGAATGAGAAGTTTGCTTCAATAAATGCTAATTCGGAGACCAGTTCATTTTTAACAAGCAGACTTTTCGACTTTTTTATGGCTGCTGAGTCGTCTTCAAAATCATCTAGTGTATCTCTTATTTTTATGTAGTGCTGGCTGTAATACAGAGCAGCTTCCACCCAAGTGCCCCAACGCGTGACTACTGGCTGTGGTGGCAGAGGGACATCTGGATTTTTGTTTCTGAATTCAGCTACTCTTGCAGGACATTTGAGGAAAACTTTTTTCACGTTAGAAATCAGGTCGTTCACAGTTTCTGAATTTTCGCGCAATGATTCAGCAATCCTGTGGAGACCATGTGCAGCACAGGTCACGTGTAACATCTTTGGGAAGAGAATCTTGAGCGTTTTCCCAGCAGAAAGCATATAAGCTGCACTGTCGGTGATGAAGAGAAGCAGTTTCTCTCTTGCCGACTCCATTGACCATATAACAGCTAATGCATCTTGAACTGCAGCAACAGTGTTTATTGCGTTAGCTTTGGGCTTGGGTCGTGAAAAAATCAAAAATGATTCGCTGGCCTGTCCTGCTATCAAGGGGCCCACAATAACGTGGAATACGTATCTACCGCAGACGTCTGTGGTTTCATCTACACTAACATAAAAGTAGTTGTTACCGATGTAACTTTTGATGTCTTCTATTTTTTCCTCGTAGATCTTATGTATTGTGTTTTTGCGAAGTGTTGATTCGTCTGGGATCGCCATTCCTCTTGTTTCTTCCAAGATACTCCTTAACGAAGGACAACTCAACGCTTTTAATGGTATGTTAGCTTCAATAAAAGCCTTGCACAGCCTTACGTTCCAAGAATTTGAAGCTGAAGTGCAAGCTTCAGCTTTTGCGGCCAAATGTGGAATAGTTGCTTGTCGTTTATTCGAACATTGTTTTATCAAAAGGTTGTGGTTTCGTTGGTGAATTTGGCTGCTCCTGTGCTGCTCAGTGATTTTTCTTCTCAGTTTTTATCTGAAAATAATAAAAACTTGTTGTAAAAGTTGGCAGTGTCGATGAAGTAAACTTAAGAAATTTGTTGTGTGGGTTCTGACCTACTTCATCAAGTTTTCGCATTTTCACTAGGTACCTATCTTTTTGACATCGTAAAAATCTTTACCCATCTGTGATTTTTTGAAGAAGGAACGTTACAAAAATAATGAAGACCTATCTTATAAAGTTTGTGTGTTTAACCCAAATATGTTGAAACCATTCAGTAGACTTACCGTTTTATTGCAGGCTTGGCAAAAAATGTCATTCTTGGTTGTTACCAAAAATATCTTCTCCTCCGCTCCTATCCATGATTTCACGAGAGCAGACCGAGACGTAACTTTCGGCATTTTTCCGATTCAGTAAAAACCGACCAAAACAGCTTGGAGTCTCAGAGACAACTGACATGAATTAATGCTTTTACTTATCGTGTCGACCTCGGTAGTGACCGGGAATTCCAATAGGTGGTGAAAGTTGACTGCAATTAAGGAGACGAAGAGAGGCATCTTCCCTCTTTAGCCCTAGCATATTAGTTCCATTATTGGTAGGTACTTATCGGCTACCTGCTCGAAGTTAGGCTCAGGACTGGAGGGACGAGCCAATCTCCGTCTTCCGTTAGGTCATTGACATTGTCAGTGTCTTTCAAAATAGAACTTATCATGACGAAGTAGGCAGGATTAGTGCGTAACATATTGCTTGCTCAGATGGAGCCACCACAAGACGGAAAGTTTCAATGAGAAGTCAACATTTTTTCTCTACAATATTGTAATCCCATTAAGAATTATAAAAAGATCGTATTTCCTCAAAAAAGATCAAAAAAGATCTCAACATAAAAAAAGATCAAAAAAGATCCTATCAAATTTTGTGTGTGAATTCTACGGCTTTTGATCGGCTAAGATGTCTTTGAATTTTTCATTTCCCTTGAGAGGAAAAAAAAGGAAAAATCCTAAGAATCCGCTCTTTAGTAATGACTCATTAACAGAGGGGCGTCTCTAATCGCCTTATTGTTGAGATAGGCAATGATCTCGTTTAAAGTGTCCCTCACTCTGGCGTGGAATTTGAAAGGGTCCTCTGTGTCACTTTGACGTAGCTTGGTAAGCTCTATGTTCAGGGTAAAGATGTCTCTTTTGTCTGCATAGGCGTCTAACAACACCTTTTCTAGTTGGCAGAAGGTGGTGATATTTTGTGACACTAAAAGGGAGGATGCGGGTGGTTGTATTTTTGACTTCATCGCAGATATAAGCATAATATTCTGGAATTCATCGGGGTCGTTTTGAATGTAAAATCTTTGGTTAAGTTGTCTACAGGTGTTGAGAAAGTTGTTAAGGGTTTCGTGTTCGCCCGAAAAGGTTGGGATCACGTCAATGTGTTCCTTTTTTAGAATATGATGTGTCTGAACGGTTGAGTTTACTTTCTGGCCTCCTATCCTCATTAGCTCAAGGGCGGCAGTAGCTTCGAACAGCTTCTGTTCCATCCTGGAGTGGATGGCATTTTGTTCATGCAAGGCTCTCTGTGTAGCCTCAAGGAGTTCCATTAGTTGTTGGGTCTGTACATCTACTTCTGCGGGTTGCGCAGCAAGAGCAGAAGCACCTTCCATTATCGGGGTTACAGGTAAATCTAAAGGTTCGGGGATACTTTCGAGTTGGCGGGACTCTCTATTTAAGATTCCTAAGCGTTTACCAACACATTGGTATACGTAATTTTTAATATCTTTTGGAATTTTGGACCTGGGAAATTACAACACACAAAAAATAAAAATGTAAGAACTTATCGTACTAAATTAAATCTAATTAGAGTCAGCAGGAGTTCGATCGACGAGATGCGGTCGGGAAGTTCGAGGGTGAGAAATGAATTCGAAGAGGTAAGTAGATAAGCTGCGGCGGGATGCTACCGAAGCGAAAGGTCTTGACCGGATGGTCACTTGAGATTGAAAGATAGTAGAAATTGAGGGCGGTGTAGTCCTCGGTGAATAAAAATCTTGAACACGAAGTATCTCGTACGTGAGTACCTCGAGTTAAAAGCTTTGTTTGAAGATTTGAGTGTTAAAGAACACTAGTGTTAAAGAACACTTTTGTTAAAAAACACTTTTGTTAAAAAACGAATCGTTGAAGAACGATAGAAATCTTGAAGAAAATAATAAAGTGTTAAAGAACACTGTCGTTGAAGAACGAAGTACCGGTGCGTCGTGTTTTACAATTTGATTTTACTTACAGCAGGATGTCCATTCCCTCTGCAAGGAGTCAGCCGGTAATCCCAAAATATATAACAGGTCACTGCACTGTAGGTATCACTTCGCTGTGTTTTCCGATTCCGCGTATTCGTCGCCAGAAAACGAAAAATCACAGTGTCCATGAGACTGCGCCAGAAACGAGTTCGAACGTTGAAGATGAGTTTTTAAAAAACACTTTATTGAATAACACGGAAATTATGGACGACACGGTACGACGTAGGTTAGATGAAGGCGGGAGACTGACTGACGAGAAAAGGAGACGGGGGATATTTATAGGGAAGGACAACTGCTGATGCAGCGTTTCGGTGGATGGGAAGGTGGTGTGGAGGAAAGGAAAGGTGACGTATGTAACTCATATGTTTTCATCCACGGTGCTTTTCTGCATAAAGCCACGGGCAACTAGTCTAGCCTTTCTCAAAAGCTGACCATTTACCATCTTCTGAGTAAAGACCCATTTTGAGTCTACCAGTTCCTCAACTCTATCATCGGCAGGTACTAAGTCCCATGTCTCATTTTTGTCCAACATGGCCAACTCCTTGGATATCGTCATTTTCCAGTCTGAATGAAGCATAGCATCCTCGTATCCACGAGGAAGATCTGTTGGTAGATTTCCACAAGACAGAGCAGCCATCAATTCCTCCTCATCCAGCATGTCTGACGCCAACACAAAGTCCTTCAGATGCGATGGTTTCTTCCTATCTCGATTACTCCTTCTTAGTTCCACGCATTCCTGAGTAAGCTCCTCGCTCTCATATTCTGAGGGTAGCGTCACAATGATCTGATCACTTCCATCCACAGGCAAATGTGAGAAGTTTTCTTCAAATTTTACACTCCTCGAAGTGATGATTCTCTCTTCATCCTGATCCCAGAGTCGGTAGCCATTATGGGCATATCCCACAAAACGCAACTTTCGGCTTCTACTATCAAGCTTCTGACGATTTTCCTTAGGCACCAGAGCATAAGCGATACTTCCAAAAACTTTCAAACGATCCACATCAACCGGGCGGTTATTCCATAATTCCGCAGGAACTTTTCCTCCAGCACCTTTGGTGGGGAGACGGTTGTTAATGTAGGTTGCACACAATAAGGCCTCACCCCATAGCTTCCTGGGTAAACCAGATTCCTCAAGGAGACATCGAGTCATGTTCATAAGGGTTTGGTTCAGACGCTCGCTGACACCATTCTGCTGTGGGTTTCTTGGAATATTGTACTCCAAAACTATTCCTTTTGACTTGCAAAAGTTCTTGAACTCGTTGGAAATGTACTCACCGCCATTATCCTCCCTGAATCTGGATAATTTTTCTCCAAATTTAGCAGTGACCAAAGCATAATATCCCTTGAACTTTCCGAAAACTTCACTCTTGTTTTCAATCAGATATACCACAGAAAAACGAGTAAAATGGTCTGTGAACGTCACATAATACTTCCTGTGATTGTAAGTACTAGGTGTCAGAGGGCCCGAGACATCAGAGGAAATCACCTCAAGAATACGCTGAGGCCTCTTCTCATCAGGCAGACACCTGTATCTTTCATGAATCTGCTTCCCCTTACAACAAACTTCACATAGCTTACTTGAGGGGTAAACAGAACTGTGTCCCATGCGACGATGAATTAGATCACTTCCAGCTGTAACAAGAGCAGACACCTTCGGCTCACATTCTATGACATACAGGTTTCCAACCATACCACCTGACAAAATAACAGCATCTCCTCTCATCACACTAACTCTGTCCGACTCAAAAACCACTGTGAAACCTTTATCCTGAATCCTCTTGACAGACAACAAGTTCATAGGTAGGTCATCACACACGAGAACATTCCGAACTATAATTCCAAGTCCATTTTATTCGAGATACAAAGTGCCAGATTCCCGCGCTTTCAGGGTTTGACCGCGTTTAGCAACTGCAATAGAAAAATCTGTATCGCAAACCTCCGTTAGAAAACGTCCCGTCGATTTATTCACAAGATTATGAGTGGAACCACTGTCAACAATCCAACGCACAACATTGGAGTCACTACAACCATTGCAGGATAACAGAGAGGTTTCATTATGGAAGTAGGAATTTCCGCTGCTTCCACGATCATCGACATGGATACTAGAGTCAGAAGTCGAAGGACAAGATGCAACGAAAGAAACGTCTCTTTCCACTCTAGATCTACATTCTTCAGTTTTTGTCTTGTTGGCAACACTTGCATTCGCGCTCCGATTCCGATTGACAAAATGGCTGCCACCACTTCCATTATTTGAATCGCGACGATTTTGATTCTTGGGACAATTCGAACGTTTATGACCCACTTCACCACACATATGACACTTATACGGAAAATAATTACTTCGTTTCGGAGGATGCTGGTTTCTCGGATTCCACGATCTCCTGCCTCTCAACGAGAAGGCCACCGTCTCCTCAACTTTTAAGTCTGAAGCACTATTCAACTTCGTATATTCCTGTAGGAGTCGATTTTTAACAAATTCGTAGGAGATCTCATTTGTGTCGTTGTTGTACATAACATCCAATGTAGTTGTGGCGGCTTGGTATTCCAGAGGCATTGTTGCGAGAATAAGACAGATAACTTCGCCATCGTCGACTTTTCCGCCACATTCCTTCAAATCCGAGACAGTTTTCTCAAACTCTGACAGGTACTCGGAAAGCTTTCCTCCTGTGTAGCGGAGTTCTCGTAGCTTTTTCTGAAGTGATACTTGGGCTGCTAGTCCTTTCTTGGCATAGACCCTCTCAAGAGCTCCGAATATGTCACGGGCTGTTTTCTGGTCTTTGATGACGTCAATGATCCGATCCTCCAGCGATTTGACGATGTGATCACGAGCTGCCACATCAATGGTCTTCCATGCCTCATCTTGTTTGGTTTTAGCATCCGCCTCATCCAAAGCAGTCAGAACTTTATTTTTCTCGAGATGTAACTTCATCCGGTACGACCATGTCCCGAAGTTGGTCCCGTCAAACGGTTTCATAAAAACGTGGTTCATGGTGGACGACGCCTTAACTTCCAGCTCGCCACCGGTCACCGAATAAACGCACTTTTCCGATCGAATCAATCGTGACACAAACCCCACAGAGTCGCACACAATTTCCGCGCGATAATCCAAAATAAAAAAAAAACTCGACTGGGCCCATAACCTAAAAGGGGTTTGAACAGAGAACACCGATTTGACTTTAACGAGAGCAACTTTAATCAACGAGAGAGCTCAGGTAGAATAGAACAGGTAAGATGGACACCGACAGAGGTGTCACTTGGCGGGGATGAATCAGTGATACCAACAGTACATCCCTTACGGAAGCCATGTTAATGAATCATGAGGGCCTCCTGTTCATCAAGATACGTCGTAATTCTTTCAGCAATTATCTTTTGCACCACCTTTGAGAAAATTGGCAGAATAGCAACAGGTCTATACTGTTGTACGTCGTCAGGATCACCCCCCTTGAATATAGGGACTATTTTACCTACTTTTAGAATATCTGGAAAGACGCTTGTTATGAGTTTTTGCTCAAATAACTAAAAGTTTCTTGCTAAAGGTTTTTTATGTTACTATTTTATGATTATGCAAATGGCTCGACTGTATTGAATTTTAGTATTAAGGTGACACCACCTTGTCCACCTCTGAAGGAGGTGTCCCTATTGTGAAGGAGCAAGTACCCTCGTATTAAAGAGGAACAGCTTCACTTCTGTGGGAGCAAGTACGTCCCTGAAGGGGACAACAGCTTCACCAGTAGTGGGAGCAAGTACGGATCTTGGAAAGATCCAACAGCTACACCACTATGAATTTAGGAGCAAGTACGATCTCCTGAAGGGAGATCAACAGCTACACTAAATTTTATGGGAGCAAGTACGAGGCTCTGAAGGAGGCTCAACAGCTACACCATAGGTTTTATTGGGAGCAAGTACGGTCCTTGAAGAGGGCCAACAGCTTCACCAATAATTTAGTAGGAGCAAGTGAGATCCCTGAAGGGGACCTACAGCTACACTACTGTATTAATCAGGAGCAAGTACGCCCCCTGAAGGGAGGCAACAGCCCAACTGATCAGATTATTGAGGAGACAAGTACACCTTACCAAGTAAGGTAACAGCTACACTCAATAGGTTTTGGCAAGGAGCTTTTAGGGTTTTGAAAGTAAAAGAGCTTTTTAGATGGAGTGGCCAGACAGAAGGTCAGGAATAGAATGGGTGACTAGAATTGGGCCCGCTCCCTATTTAAGCAGACCTAGGGTTCCCCTTCTTGGTATCCCGGGAATTTCCCGAGGGTCCCAGGGGAATGGCCTAGGCTGTCGGGGAAAACCCAGGTTACTGACCTTCTGTGCTGAATTTTATTATTATCTGAATATTTATAATTTTACATTTATGATACTTGTTAATTTACATAATGGCTGATCTTATTCACTAATAAACATATTCTTAACTTAGTTGTTATAAAGCTAGTGGGGAAGGTTTATAACATACCTCCCCCAATATGTTTGTTACAAAGAAAAATTTTTTTTTTTTTTTTTTTTTTTTTTTTTTTTTTTTTTTTTTTTTTTTTTTTACTTATTTTCTAACTTAGAATAAGGATTGGAGGGTCTATTATGTTTTTTCCCTCTTCGTCGGGTGTGGCGAGTCGGGCCGAACTTTGAAGGTTGGTTCTCCCAGATTTTCTCCTTGATTTCTTGGTCGCTGGTTGTAGCGGGGCCTCGTTGGTTGGCTGCGTTGAGCATCGCTGTCTGACGAACATCTATCTGTTCCGCCTTTCTTTGTTGTAAGAATTCTTTGGTGAAGTACTCCTTGAGGGGTGCTCTGTTCTCTTTCCCCTTTTGTTGCTTGGGCGTATGTTCGGGGGCCGGCTTCTGCTTTTCTGGGAGTGCTGGTTCGGTGGTAGGATGTATCGTTTCCGCGATCATCTCCTTTATGTCCGTGATGGATGGTGGTATTGGAGTGACCGGGTTTTTGATCATCGAGTGAAGTTTTGATTGTCTCTTCTGCTCGACAGGAGCCGGTGGTAGTGCGGTTTGGACTGTCTCCAATATAAGCTCCTTTATGTCCGTCATAGTCGGCGGGATCGGTGTCACGGGGTTTTCGATCATGAAACGAAGTCTCGACATCTCGTAAGTGATTCGTGCGAGATCCATTTTGCAAGTGGTGATTAATTTGAGATACCGAAGGGTTTTTATGTGGGTCGATATCGGTTGGAGAAGGGGAAAATCTGACCCTCAGGTTGTACCGTTGGGGTGCTTGACCTGCGGTCGCGGTACCTGACGGATTATTGTTGCCTTTCTCATTTGGTGAAGGGATTACTAATCCGGCTTTGCAGCGGTCAATTGACACGTTGTGAGTTGATCCTTCTCGTTCTATTGTGATTGTTTTGCCATTGTTGACTAAGACTTTAAATGGTCCTTCATACAAAGGTTGTAGGGAAGTTGTTTGGACAGGTATTTTTACGTATACCCACTTTGCTTGTAATAGTGTTGATGGTAGATAGTTTTTCTTTAGAGTTTGTATTTTCTTGACAGTTGGATTGTTGGTGGTTTGTTGCGGTGAAAATATGTCTCCGGGTAGTCGTAGGGGGTATCCGAACGTCCGAGATGCCGGGGAAGATTCGTCCGCTGTGACACAGTTTCGTAGCCCTAGCATAACTAGGGGTAAGTTGCGTACCCAATCGATGTTTTTTGTTTGGGCCGCCAAACTGGATTTAAGCGAACGGTGCCAACGTTCTATTTTACCGTTGCTTTGAGGATGATAGGCGTTGGTATGGCGGTGTTGTATACCGAAGGTGTCGCACATATTTTTGAATATGTGTGATTCAAATTGCCTTCCTTGGTCTGTTGTTATTGTGTGTGGTACCCCGTATCTGCTGATCCAAGTAGTCAGGATTGCTTCTGATACTGTATCTGCATCTATTTTTGCGAGGGGTATGCATTCTATCCAATTGGTGGCTCTATCAATAAATGTGAGGCAGAATTTCTTTCCTTGTGACATAGGTAATGGTCCTACTATGTCTACATGTAAATGACCGAACGGTGGCGTTTTTGGAAACGTTTGTAAAGGTGCCTTGGTATGTTTGTGTATTTTGTTGAGCTGGCATGGTTGGCATTGTAGGACCATTTTCTTGATTTCTGTGTTCATTGCGGGCCAAAAGAATCTGTCTGTTATAAGCTTTCTGGATGTTCGTATACCAGGGTGACACAATTTGTGTATTCGGTCAAACGTTTCTTTCCTCATGTTGGAAGGTACGTAGGGCCGTATTTTGTTATCCTGGAAGTTGCAGAGTAGTGGGCCATGTGGGGTTTGTTCCACACGCCTGCGGTTGGGATGTTTTGAGAAGTAGATTTCAATTTGGGGATCTTTTCGTTGTTCCTCGATGAGTTTGAGTGTATCATCTGGTGTGTATATCTCCTCTATCCTGGACCATGCGTCGGCAACTACGTTGTCTTCTCCTTTTTGATAACGTATATCCGTCGTAAATTGGGATATGAAATTAAGTTGCCTAATCCTTCTTGGGCACGCGGTTTTTGGTAGTTGGTTGAGTGCATATGTCAAAGGTTTGTGGTCCGTGAGGATGTGAAAGTGTCTACCTTCCAATATGTCTCTGAAGTGTCTTACTGCTTCAAAAATGGCTAACAATTCCCTGTCAAACGTGGAATATCGTTGTTGTGTGTCTGAGAGGGTTTTGGAGTAGAATCCTAGTGGCTCAACGTTATTTCCGTTATATTGACTGAGAGCTGCTCCGATGGAGACGTCACTGGCGTCACATGTGAGCTGGAGTGTTGCGTGTTGACGGGGGTGAGCCAGTAGGGTAGCTTCAGCTAGCATTTGTTTTAGTTTGTCGAAAGATTCAGATGCTGCAGGGGTCCAGTCAATAGGAGTTTTATCGTTTTTCTTGGAATTGTGAAGAAATTGGTTAAGTGGTCTCTGGACTTTCGCTATGTTTTTTATCCCACGTCGGTAGAAGTTAATCATCCCTAGGTATCGGCGAAGTTGGGAGACGTTTGTAGGTTTTGGGTAGTCCTTGATTTGTTGGACCTTTGAGGTGAGTGGTTTGATTCCGTCTTTTGAAATAGTGTGTCCGAGGAAGGTTACGCTCGGTTGTCCTAGTACGCATTTGTCGATATTTAACTGGAGCCCATGTGATGCAAGTTTTTCTAGTACCGTTTGTAGATGTACTTCGTGTTCTTGTTCGTCCCTTGATGCGATTAGAATATCATCAATGTAGATGAATACGAAATTCATGCCTCTTAGTAAGTGGTCCATGAATCGTTGAAAAGACTGGGCGGCGTTGCGTAATCCGAATCCCATTCTTGTATATTCGAAGAGTCCAAAAGGCGTAATTACGGCTGTTTTTGGTACGTCTTCCGGGGCGATAGGTATGTGGTGAAATGCTTTTGTAATATCTAGCGTGCTGTAGATGGTTGTGCCTTCGAGGAGGGTGTTGCAGTCTCGTAAATTGGGTACCGAGTATTTGTCCGGAACGGTGCGCGAATTTAGCTGCCTATAGTCTCCACAGGGACGAATGGATCCGTCGGGCTTGGTGACTATGTGTAATGGTGAGGACCATGGGGATTTAGACGGTCGTATGACTCCCATGTCTTGTAGGCGTGTGAATTCGTTTTTCGCCAATTTGAGTTTGTCCGGTGCCAATCGTCGGGCTTTCGCATATACTGGAGGTCCCTTAGTTTCGATGTAATGGTAAACTCCAACGTCTTTATACACAGGATTTCCGTTTGGTCGGGATATCTGTATGTATTTTTCCAAAAGTCGTTTATATTTTGCGTTTGGCGGGATATGTGTGATGGAGGCGATTGGTTTTGTAGCTGAGATAGAGTTTATCCGTCCAGAGATAATTTCGCCATTTTCGGAGTTTATTAATCTTCCTTTTTTTAGGTCTACTAGGAGGTGGTAGTAGCTTAGGAAGTCTGCCCCTATGATGGCTTTAGGTATATCTGCGACGGTGAAGTCCCAAGTATAATGTCGGGCGTTGAGTTGTATTTTGGCGGTGAGGTTGCCATATGATGAGATGGAGGATCCGTTTGCCGCGTATAAGGAGGTTCGTGAGCGATGTTGTCTCCTGACGAGCTTATTAGGTAGAACCGAGATTGATGCACCGGAATCTACGAGGAATGGTATGCCTTGTTTCTGACAGTAGATAAAAAGGCGGTTTGATGTTGTATTTGCAGGGCGTCCCGCCGATACGGCTGCAAAAATTAGTTTTCCGACTGGAATCGGCAGGGTTTTTCGCATTTCTTTGCGTCCCTCCCCCATTTCTCGTGGTACCAACAATTCGTTCTTGTCCTAGATCTGGATGGTGATCGGGACTGATCTCTGTTTCGGGAGCGATTCTGGATTTGCGGGTTGCGTCGTCCCCTATCTCGAGATCGGGATCGTGAGCGCGCCTCTCGAGGACGTTGTGACGATAACTGTTCAATTTTGTTGGTTAGCTCGGCGATTTGTTGGTGCAGCGAACTTGTAGGGGTGTCGTGAGTTGTTGATGACTCCATGATTCTATCTGCGATTAGTGCGAGCTTCGTGGGATCCGATTCCGTGGATGCTGCGAGAATGTTGCGGCAGGCAAGGGGTAGTCGATTCATCCATAATCTACATAGTAAGGTGGATGGTATTTCGGTTCCCGCGACGTACCTCATGTCATTAAGGAGCTGAGATGGGGTTTGGTCTGATATCGGCGGGTTGTCGAGTAGTAATTGAAGTGATTTCGACTCTGATCGGCTATATGTGGAGTTTAGCCTGTCCTTTAATAATGAGTATGGCTTTTCTCCTGGGTCCGTAAGTAAATCAGCGACTTGGCGTAAGGCTTCGGGTGGAAGGACGGCGATGACCCTGTTGAATCGGGTTGTTTGTGAAGTGATTCGCTCATTTGAAAAAATCGCTTCTGCTTGAAGGAACCAGAGTTTGGTATCCGCGCTGAGAAATGCCGGGAGCCTCGTTGTGGACGAGAGGGTGTCCAATGTCTGGGTGTCTTGCGTCATGATGGGGTGAGTTGAGTGATGACGGGAAGAGAGTGAGACAAACGAGGCGGACAACGGCAGAGGAGCGGGTTCAAATGTCGGTGGTCACCAGTGTTATGAGTTTTTGCTCAAATAACTAAAAGTTTCTTGCTAAAGGTTTTTTATGTTACTATTTTATGATTATGCAAATGGCTCGACTGTATTGAATTTTAGTATTAAGGTGACACCACCTTGTCCACCTCTGAAGGAGGTGTCCCTATTGTGAAGGAGCAAGTACCCTCGTATTAAAGAGGAACAGCTTCACTTCTGTGGGAGCAAGTACGTCCCTGAAGGGGACAACAGCTTCACCAGTAGTGGGAGCAAGTACGGATCTTGGAAAGATCCAACAGCTACACCACTATGAATTTAGGAGCAAGTACGATCTCCTGAAGGGAGATCAACAGCTACACTAAATTTTATGGGAGCAAGTACGAGGCTCTGAAGGAGGCTCAACAGCTACACCATAGGTTTTATTGGGAGCAAGTACGGTCCTTGAAGAGGGCCAACAGCTTCACCAATAATTTAGTAGGAGCAAGTGAGATCCCTGAAGGGGACCTACAGCTACACTACTGTATTAATCAGGAGCAAGTACGCCCCCTGAAGGGAGGCAACAGCCCAACTGATCAGATTATTGAGGAGACAAGTACACCTTACCAAGTAAGGTAACAGCTACACTCAATAGGTTTTGGCAAGGAGCTTTTAGGGTTTTGAAAGTAAAAGAGCTTTTTAGATGGAGTGGCCAGACAGAAGGTCAGGAATAGAATGGGTGACTAGAATTGGGCCCGCTCCCTATTTAAGCAGACCTAGGGTTCCCCTTCTTGGTATCCCGGGAATTTCCCGAGGGTCCCAGGGGAATGGCCTAGGCTGTCGGGGAAAACCCAGGTTACTGACCTTCTGTGCTGAATTTTATTATTATCTGAATATTTATAATTTTACATTTATGATACTTGTTAATTTACATAATGGCTGATCTTATTCACTAATAAACATATTCTTAACTTAGTTGTTATAAAACTAGTGGGGAAGGTTTATAACAACGCTCAAGAAGTCATCTGATCTCCTCATCGGACATGTGACATTTAGCCCTAGATAAAACAATACAACAGTGAGCACCAATAGTAATAGATAGGTAAATTGTAAAGCGCAAAGGCTGACACAAATATTTCATTCGCCTCGTGGACTGGATTTTCTAGTCTTCAAGTTAGTGTGGAGGCATAAAATAGGTGCGTTTGACCCATTGTCAGTAACAAACTCGGACTGTGCTGTAGTTGCAGGATTTGGGTGAGGGGTAGTCCGGCTCAGTCCCAAGAGAATGTTCCTGTGGTGTTGCTTGATGACTTAAGTGACTGACAAGTTGTTGTCATCTGCATTGAATCCTCTGCATCTATCTATTGCAAGTACAACCAGGATATAAAACCGTACACATCACTAAGACTGGACACAAAACGGAATACACTTTTTGGACGAGACGTTATCATGTGGGGTTGAGTATCTTATCGATTTTAGTGTCAATCTGTGTGATCTCTTTCGGGTAAAGAAGACAACTCAAAACAGAGGTGCATAACAAGGAGGTACGAGCTGGTGCTATTGACCAACTAATTGGGTGAGCGATGTCTCAAGAGGAGATCAATTACAAGCTAACCCCATCAACCCCACTCACAAGGTCCACCTGCCCTCAGTGTAATGTGAAGTTGTAACAAAATTTGATACGATTGAAATTATGGAACTAATAAAGAACTCGGGAGTACGAAATGAAAATTCCTTTGGTTTGAAGGTAGACAATTCAATTGAACATTTCTGGATATGTCTGTGGAACGCTTTAATTGATTTCAGTTCTATACGACGACATGTCTGGTATCAAACTCTTATTTTATTGATTCCTACCAAGTAAATCGACAGTGAACTTGCAAAACCATGTAAGTCCGATTTTTTTCGAAAATAAGGTTATTAGCTATTTGGATAGAATGAGACCCCTTTGATCCATCAAACGTAGCCAAACTGGCAAAAACTCGACTATCTCTTCTCTATGCGTCAAAAACAACAAATATGAACCCAACAATAACGTGTTAAGTCCACTTTGAAGCAAGTTTTTCTCGTTTCCTATAAAATTTCTGGAAAACGACTTACATGGTTTTGCAAGTTCACTGTCGAAATACTTATTTACTAATATTTGTAGCAATTTGTACATAATGATTACCTATCACAGTATCTTCTGCCTGGTGAAAAATGCGAGTAGGTACCTACCTACTAGTTGAGAAGGTACAATGTTTGCTTTCAAGTCTACCTAGGTAGCGGAAAAACTATTTTTGTATTGAATTTGGTGTAGAAAAAGTAGACCGACAACTTCCTATTCGAAATTAAAATGTGTATGTATTTTTGAGATGTTTTGAGTTAAGCTAGTCAATCTGAAAAGTTGTTGATATGTATTTTTGTTACTAGTGAAATCATCAAATTGATGACTTATAATTTTCACTCACCCAAAGACAGGCATAACTATACTCTGCCAGATATTTCTGTGTGCGTGGGACAAACCTCCCCTACAGTGCCATAAGGCCACTCAATGTTGAAGGCTCACTTTCATCCACGCACACAGAAATATCTGACGGAGTATGCAGATGATGAGAAACATGATTCAGAGCTCAACTCGACACTGTTATTGTGTTTTATGTGTTCATATATCGAAAATAAAATCTGCTAAATAATGAAAGGACTTATTATTGATGGAAAAAAATGTGCTATCCAATCGAAATAAGTAATAACAGTACCTAGGTAGGTACTCTATAGATACTTGAATATCAGTTATAGCTCTATTGTTTGCCTGCTTATCAATCTGTGACGTGATCCTTACTTCTATCTCTGATTCCCCCCTTATGTGACACCTGTAATTCTGTGTGCTAGGTTTGATCAGAAAACTATTTTGAGAACCTGAACAAAAATAAACGTTTTACATTAAGCCTTTGTGTTTTGCCTGTTACAATTTCCACATATCCCATCTGTGCACCATTTGCAGCAATAATTGTGGATGACATGTGTGTGTGTTGTGAGCTGCTGCTCACAGAAGCATTGTTTCCACTATCTGAAGCAGGATGAAAAAACCTAACTCCTTATGAGAGCACAAATCAGCTGAGGAGGGTGGAGCTGGTTGGGGTGACCACCCTGATGAGTCACCCTACAGCCCCAACAGACCAAACTCAGCTGTATTGATCCACTAATATCCATACACCAAGTGGAGGGGGAAAACCGAGGGAGGTCCAGGTTGGCTCCCCCTGCCTTTAGTCCCATCTCAGCCTTCAAGCTACTACCCCCGTGTAAGACATGTAGGTACTGATTGGCAGCAACTCCCCAAAACCATTGCTCATTGCTCTCAGCAATGCCCTCAAAACTTATCTTCATCTTATGAAACCCTGTCTATTATTGCAGTAGAAAGGCTAGCCCTCTCTCAATATAGACAATGACCCTCACGCAAACTCGTACTACTCCTTCTGAACACTGGAAAAATTAGATGCCACACCACGGACCACGCCCAAGCCATCCACTACATGAGTGTATACAGGACTTATAATTTATTATTGGTCAATAATAGGTGTTAACTATTAGGGACAGAGACTCAAGTTTCAGTGCAAGTCCATTTGATTCTAATTCTGCAACGTTGCTCAGAAGCAACTGTAATCTCAAAGTCATTGTTGTGATAAAACTAGATGAGTCATTCCTGCAATACTTTCATTAATTTTGACTAAGGATGTTACTAGTCCTTTACATTCAACAAGTGATAGTCATAGGCAACGCTATTTCTTTATCGTTTTGTCGATTTTTAACTCACCATTTATAAAAATTGTTACATTTGGTATTAAATGAATGGGGTTAGTTCTGCTGGTTATAAGAATACAATTATTATCTATGTACTGTATTGGAGAATCCGTCGTAACCAGCAAGTCGAGTACAGTAGGCGAGCACTTTTTGATGTAAGGACATCATCTTCAGGCCATGGAGTGAGTACTAAATTTTGTCAGTCCTTCGTTCTATTTATATAGTCTGGGTGAAAGGATCAGAAAGGAAAGGTATGGTATCTAGACCACATGGTGAATGGTTGTTTGTCATGTCAAGTGAAAGGGAGAGACAGAACTAATCCTATTGGCTAATTGTACATTCACCACACGGTGACTACGTGGTCACCACGTGGTCTTCTATTCTAAACTATGAATATATTATAAAATAATATATTACGCTAAAATTATTTACTTACATCTGTATCTACTTCTAACTTAAGTACTATCAAATTTTTATTTTTGGTTAGTTGATTAGTTTTCATTTATTGTTTGAAATCATGATATCCTAGGTCGTTTGATTGTCTGGGAGTTCGTGAAGTCATAGGGGTGCTGTTTGCGTTTGTAAGGAGTTATGGTAGTGTGTTCTGTTCATTGTCTTTTGTTGTTCAGGTTGTCAGTAAATTCGTCTGTGGGGGTTTTTCGTTTTTGGATGAGTTTGTCGAATGGTTTGAATATAGTGTCTGAGGTAGTGTCAAGTAGGTTTTTGTTTATTGTATGTCCTTCAAATTTACGTATTTACGTAGTTTGTATATTTCCATGTTTTCAAGTATGTTCAGTCTTCGTCCTTTCTGTTGTGGGATAATTCATGTCCATGGTCGTATACGTGGTTTGCGTAGTTGGAGCATCCAGTGTTGAGTCGGAACGACCTGATGTGTTCGATGTATCTTGTTTTTAAGTTCGTCCTGGTTGTCCAATGTATGTGTGTTTACAGCTGCAAACCTGTTCATAAACTCCACTTCTGTCGTATGTGTTGGTTTTGGCAATGCAAGTGTTCAGTTGGTTTTTCAGTGAGTTGTCAGTTTTGAATGTGGTCGAAAGTAAGTTAGTTTATAATGTATTCATACTTTGAAATGGAAGACCACGTGGTCACCATGTGGTGAATGTACACTTAGCTAATAGCATTAGTTTTATCTCTCCCTTTCACTTGACATGACAGACAAACAACCTTTCACCACGTGGTCTCGTTACCACGTGGCCCCCTTTCCTTTCTGATCCTTTCACCTCCCTTTAACCCAGACTATATAAATAGAACGAAGGACTGACAAAATTTAGTACTCACTCCACAGCCTGAAGATGATGTCCTTACATCAAAAAGCGCTCACCTCCTGTACTCGACTTGCTGGTTACGACGGATTCTCCAATATGGTACATAGATAATAATTGTTACGTTTGTGTTTGTCATTCTGAAACGTTTATTATACAAGTTGAAGTGGAGTTACCGGTACTTTCGCATTATACGGGCGCCACTACATTTTACACACTGTCCTCTTCATTACCGTACAAGGTGAATCCCACAGCAGTAGTACTTCACTCATAATGAAAGCAAAAGTAACCTCAAATGAACGGCAATAAATCACTCGAGACACTGACCGAATCTACTTCCTTATCTCTACTCAGATAACAGGCAGTGACAGGTGATGCAGCTGCCCGGTCAATGACCTGACATTTGCCTGCTCCGAAGGAGTTTGGCGGGCGAAAGTATGACTCATCGGGTATAGTTTGATTCGTTACGAAACAAGGAAAGTCCTAGGAACATAATTACGATAACCTAACCGCCGCAGCGCGCTGTATATAAGTGGCGCCCGTATAATGCGAAAGTACCGAGTTACCTATTGTTCTTATTCAAGGAACCACCAACAGGTGGTTCCCTCAATAGTGGTCAAACTACGAGGTAGGTAAAAACATGACATAGAATTCACCAAAGAGTTAAATGAGCTAGATGCTTGCCTTTCCTTCTCTTCTTTCCATTGCCAGCAATGCATTGAACCCCCTTCAGGAGAGTTGCGTCTTCAGGTGGACACACTATGCCCTAGATGACTCCATTGTTCTCCGCTCTGGCACTACCAGTTAAGTAACCTCAACTCATTTCATTTCAAGTTTTAGCTTACACATTTCTCACTTTCATAAGCACATTATCTTCCAATAGCTTTGCCATTCGCACTACCTACCTACTTCACAATCAAGTTTATTTAGAAGAACTAACGCTTCACACTCAATTCGAAGAAATAGGAAGTTGTGAGTGCGTTCATTAGGAAATTTGAATTCTGTTTGCTAAGGACGCAAAACTGAGCACAACTTGAAGAAACGAACAAAGATCGCATATTGGTCAGCTAAAATTTGAACGGAGATTGGTCCTACAGAGCTCTGAGTGGTCTCATTCGATTCCGAAAATTCAGTACTATCTATACACATAAAACGCTAACAGTACCTACGTACGGATGCACGGAGGGGTCGTGGGAGTGGGGAGAGTCAGCGGAATCGGAGACGGGAGGAGTTGGTGGCTGGAAGAGTGAGGGGAGGGGTCAGAGGGAGTTGGTGGCAGAGAGAGTCGGAGGAATCGTTTTTGCCTACTTTTAGTAGGCTTTTCAGCCAGTTTTAATGTAATGTAAAAACGCTGCAAATTATTACTCAATGGTTTATTAATTTTTCTATATAGATCACTCGTCTGCAAAGCCACCAATCATCCCACATGAAGAAAAACATCGATCGCATTTCGGTCAGCTAAAATTTGAACGGAGATTAGGCCTCTTTTGCGATTCACACTCGTGTTTCTGATTTATCGAACGTCCAAACATTAAATTATCGTAGGGAGCGAACGGTTTGTCTTACAGAGCTCCGCGTGGTCTCAAAAAATTCTATAGAATCTTTAATTGAAGGAAAAACGATACCATTATATCAAAATTTTTTGAGTTAGGGCGTTTTCAAAATTTCAAAATTCATTTTGGAACCCTTAGAAGTGACCTACATCAACCAAAATCTTCGGGGCACAACTAGACCCCAAATGGAGCCTACATAGTACCAAATTTCATCAAAATCGGTCAATGCTAAGTGGCAAAAGTGCCGCGTACGGACGGCCAAATTTTTATTCGATTTTTGGATTCTACGTACCTTGAAACGTAAGCCATCAAATTTTGAGGGGGTGTTAAATTTTTTTTTCTTGGTCGATTCCAAAGGTTTATTTTTGAAAATAATAGACCAAAATTAGATTTTTTGGAATATTGAATTTCCCGAAATTTGGTTTTCGAGTTTTAAAAATTCCAAAATTGAACAAATTTCAAATTCTTTGTGCTTTCTGAACTCTTTGATAGATGCTTTACAACTTTTAGAGAGAGGGGTTTCGATTGATATTGACGCTGCAATGATAAAACACATTCAAAGTGGGGTTTCACGGTTTTTACAAATTTTGGAAAAAATTGATTTTTTTACTGTCAATTGTGACCATTGTCCATTGGGGTATTTCGGTTGGTCGGAAATTCAGGTTTTTGACCTCAAATTTGGATTCAGCACCCTTGAAAACCTCTATACTCCAACTTTAAGCCCAATGATATTGTAACATATTGTAGAAAAATTAATTAAAGAGATCACACGTTTGAAAAAAAAACACTTATGCCGCGCGCCGTGTGTGAGTAGTATTTTGTAGTATCCAAGAGGTCCTCCAAGGGTTTCATCGCTCCTCTGTGCATGGATACTTTTTTCAAAGACAGTTGGCTAGCTACGTCACGATTGGCTAGCTACGTCACACCATTCAAATCTTCAACTTTCCTTAGCTTCTCTGATTTTTTAAAAACATTTTCTCGACGAACAGACCCGATTACCGTTATTCCTGAGCCATACTCTTTTGAAAAAAAAAAAAAAATGACTGAAATACCCCATTCAAAGTTTGACCACTTCATTCGACGCAGAATTTAATGATCTTTCATTATTTATATGGTTAATATTTCGCTCGAATGCGTCGTTCAGACGTAAAAAGAGAAAAACAAATTGTTTAGTAACGCATGCATTCCAGAGGACGTCCCATTGGATTAGGATTAGATCAGTTTAACCAGTTGGTGAGCGATAAAACTGTTTTACTCGATGTAATTTATTTATTACTTTAGGCAAGAAATAGTGACCCCCCCCCTCACCATTATCTACCATAACATTGCTAGCGGCATGGGAGCCTCGAATCTGAAGAGCGTTTTAAAATCCATGTTAGTAAGCAGTAAAGGAACCAAAATATTTAAAATTCGGATATTTTGTGAATATTATCCCCCCACTCGCCCCCTCCCATGCTAATTTTCATACTCTGGTGAAATCATGTACGACTCGGAAGTTATTTGAGTCAAACAAAAAAAGAAACACGCTAATCGGTTGGAGATTGAGGCCAGGGCAGAGTTTACAAGATTATGCCCGCAAACGCACGTTTTCTGAGCATTAACCCCCCCTTCTCCCCCCTAAAAAGGCAAAATTCGAAATTCCGGCGACGTAGTGCACAACTAGATAGTTTCCCGTGTCGAACAAAAAAATAAACAGGAAAATCGGTTGAGAACTAAGGCCTGTGCAGACGACAAAAGATTTTGTAACACACACAGACATACACCTATGGTTTTTTTTCGCGGATTTGGATTCAGAATGGTCTAAAACGGATTTCTGTGTGGTTATTTATTTTTTCTACTGTTGAGTGTTGTCCAACTTTACCCCAGATCGATCGCATAAGGACGCCCAAGTCTTACTGTGGGACGTCCTAAAAACTGGAAAACGTCCGAAAATTTTGAGGTTTTTAGCCCACGGAAAGTTTTTCCAAGGGCTTTCGAGGTCGAAAACTTTGTTGCTTCATTCTCACACAATACCAAACGATCCTAGAAGATGATATCTCTTGTTCTATTTTTTGCAAGCTCGGAGCCCTCTATTTACTGGGCTAATAGGAGATTAATGTCGTACGTATTACGTACCTCAAGTTTCATCAAAATAATTTTATTATTCACCTACTTTTAAAAATTTCGAATTATCACCCCGCAACCCGTTGCAGATTTTTGAGTCGACATGCCAATAAATTCACCTCTCGGTCTCCACGGCAAGCGCCTGGCGGAACTGGGATGTGAGCCCGCTACACACTGCAGCTTGCTGGTTAGCCCTGTTTATACCATCAGGCGTTCGAGCTCCAAGGAAGGTGAAAATCACGATGGTGTGGCCTACCCCGATAATTTTATCACAAGCAGCAATTACAAGAAAGAGTTTCAATAATTAAAGATTACTTATAATTTGTGGTTGTTTTGTTTCAATAATTAGAATTAAACTGTAGTCCAAGAGGAATAACCGTTCCAACGTTCATTCAAACGGAATGGATAAATTAAACCAACGTTAAAATAGTCGAAAATAGTCATTTGTAGTGTGAAGCCTCGTAATAGATGTTTTTTTAGTAGGTTTATATATTATTCTTTGCGGACGAATGTAGAATTTCTCATTCGAATGATTTATTGTGACATTTTATAGCCATCTAGTAGTGAGTACGGATTTTTAGTTTAATACAAACTGTGAATCAAAAATTCGTAGTTGGCTTCTTCTTGTTCTCTCCGATAAATCGGGTAGTTGATTGCGAATAGAGCTTACAAGGTTCCTTATATTTTATTGCCTTCGGATGAATGCTTCTGGCATCAGCAAATTAATACTCTCGATGTCAAACTTATGTATGTTCAGTGAATGACATTTTTAGCGATTGTGCTGGTTGGTCTCTTGATTTTTCCCAACTCACCGCATTGCAGTCACTCATCGTGATCTGTGGCTACGAAGAAGCTATGTGCCACATCCCACAACCTCGTTTAGACGAGCAACTTTTTACGGCGATTATCGCTCAAGCGAGGATTGCGGCTTCAAGAAAAAATTGCCGGGCATTTTTTTCCCGGCGTTCGGGCAATTTTTTCCCTACTGGGAGAGAGATCGAGTATCCGGCAATAATTGCCTGGAGTTGCTCCATATTGTCGTGATGCCGTCAACTTTTTTCCGGCAATTTTTGAAGTCCATCGCCAGTGGGCTTCAATTGCTCGTTTTCGGCAATTTTTTTTTGTGGAGAGACAGGGAGGAAGGTGACATTCAAAGGATTCACGAGGAAATACAATAATTGATTGATTTACACTTTTGTGAATATGGATTCAAATGTACAAGAATACATTTTCTTGTGAATTATTCACAATTTTCTTCTTTCCAGGAGATTATAGAATATAACTACTATGAACGTCAAATATTCTGTGAGTAGATTATTCAATCAATGGCCCTTCAAATTGTGAAGGAATACATAACTGTTGTTATTATTATTTTGTTGTACAAAATGATTCGATATCCATCCAATAGACATACTATTTATAAATAATACACTATACACCAATACCAAGTAAATTTATACTATACTCTAAACTTATAGTCGAAATACTGACCTTGATATATTCCTTCACTTCTTCAATGAGCGCTTTTAGCACCTCAGTAATAATCATGCTGATTGTTGAAAAATGCACTCGGAAGAGGTTCCGCATTCCTCATGCCAGTGACTGCTTTTGGTTTATTGTTTTCAATAATGAACCTTCGGAATCGACCAAGAAAAAAAATTTTCAACCCTCCCTCAAAATTTGTTGGTTTACGTTTCAAGGTACGTAGAATCCAAAAATCGAATAAAAATGTGACCGTCCGTCTGCCGTACGCGGCACTTTTGCCACTTAGCATTGACCGATTTTGATGAAATTTGGTATGTGGGCTCCTTCTGGGGTCTAGTTGTCCCGCGAAGCTTTTGGCTGATGTAGTTCACTTCTAAGGGTTGAAAAATAAGGGTTAACATTTTGAAAACGCTCTAACTCAAAAAATTTTGATATAAAGTTTTTCCATCAATTTAAGATAGTATAGAATTTTTTGAGACCAATCGGAGCCCTGTAGGACGAACCGGTTGCTCCCCACGAGAACTTAAGGGTTGGACTTACGATAAATCAGAAACACGTGTGTGAATTGCAAAAGAGACCTAATCTCCGTTCAAATTTTAGCTGACCGAAATGCGATCGATGTTTTTCTGCATGTTGGTTGGTGGTAACAATAGCAAAGCCGTCGACTGATCTAAATAGAAAAATAATAAACCGTTGTGTAATAATTTGCAGCGTTTTTGATCTTTGGACCGATCAATGATACGAGCATTTCAAAATCCGATTTGGACATCCTGGCAAAATTTATGAACAAGAAGTTGTCCAACAGGAGTTCAGAAACGACCGCCGAACTCCATTCTCGCTGCGGGAAAAACTCTCGCTGCCATATCTTTCTTCTCCTTTTCTTCCTAGATGCAGCCAGGACCACCACAGCAGCAGCAACATTCACTTCTTCTTCCCACATCGTATTTCGTTCCTTAAGATACACGTGTTTGGAGGACAACTGATAAAAAAGTTGGGCAACTCCAGGCAATTAATTGCTCGGAGTTGCTCCACAAGAATCGAAAAACTCCTAGCAATTATTGCTCGGAGTTGCTCAACTTTTAAAGAAGGGAAAGAGGGAAAAATTGCGGAATTTCCGGCAATTTTAGTTGCTCGGAATTGCTGGGTTTCGGCAGTATGATGATGAGTACCTAGGTATGAAGGTGAAGGTTGAAGTTACTCCAAATCATGGATTGTTAACCCAGGGATAACTACTGTAGGTTATGTTTTCAGGGAGCGGATATTATGTAGATTGACTGTTGAAGAACGATAGGCTGGTTTCCGGACTTCCCTTCAGAAACTGTTTTTGAAACGGGGGTTAGGAGATTAGTTAGCGAGCCGCAAAGGGGAAGCTAGTTAGTGAGGGAGATGTGTTATCCTCCAATTAGTGTTGTCACAGATGCGGCAAAGGACAAACTCGCACCTTCGGCAGCTTTGATCACATAAGCCCGCCACGTGAGCCACCCGGACAAGGACAAATTCCTGTGCACCACCAGAACATATTGTTTTTGAAATCCTACAGGGCGAATTTAAATTGTTTCGATATTAACAGGAACCACGCAAACCGGTTGGAAACTAAGGCCTGAGCCGAGTATACAAGATTTTGTCACATTCACACGCACAGTTTTCAATTTTTTTCGGTGCTTGCAAGAATCAAATGGGAATATTCTAAAGATATGTTTCCTTAAGGAAATTTATCGAGCTTCTCGATGGTTTTTAAAATTTGCTGTTGGGCCAATAGTTTAGAAGAGACACGGTTAGTTTTAGGCAAAAAAAACCACGTTTGTCTCAAAATAAAACAAAAAACACAAATTTTTAAATTTCACTTTATACTCGTAGCTGCATCTTGAGGTGCATCTCTAGCGTTGTACATCGTATCACCAGCCAACCTGTATATCTTCAGCAGTTTTTCTCACACTATAGGTATATCTTCTCTCCCTGTATATGCAGACAGTAACATAAACCTAGTTGTTCGAAAAATACTGTGAATTATCACATAGTGGTTTATTATTTTTCTGTACAGATCACCCATCTGAAAAGAACTAGTTTTTTCCATTGGTCAGTACAGTAGTTAAATACACTCCTCCCCTCCCCTCATCCTTTAAATAAGTCCCTTTCAGTTTCCGATACCCAGTGAAATCGTATTCATGAGACAAAGGGATTCCAACGGTCTCAACCGTAATCCGAAGAATACCATTAACCCTTGAGAGAATGAGAACCACCGAAGGACCAGGGAGTAGGTGTCGGTGGTGGGCGACTATGAAGCATTTTTCATGTTTAAAATTAAAGTCGTTTAATTTTTCAGACTCGTGCGAATGGGCAAACCATTGTGTATGAAAAACACTCGTTTTGTACTATACAGGCTGTAAAGTCTCTGTCTTCACTCAACTAACTAACTACAAAGCACTACAGGCCGATGTGGCCCTCGGCTTCCCGAACTCCCTTCCGCCACCAGGTACGGTCACCCGCCTGTGACCTCCGCAATCCCACCACCCGGAGGTCCTTCAAGACATCATCAAGCCAGCGACTCCTAGGACGGCCTCTTCGTCTTCTAGTTTCCATCCCAGCTCGCTGCATCATTCTCGGGCAGGCCTCCACCGGCATGCGGTCGACATGTCCCAGCCATTGGATGCGCCCAGCTTTGATGAATCGGACTATGTCTTCATGTTTTAATAATTCATCAATTTCAGCATTCTGCCTTGCTCTCCACCCTTGGCCCTCTCTGACCTCTCCATAGATCCTTCTTATAATCCTTCTCTCAAATATCCGCAGTCTAGCCTCATCCTCAGCCCGCATGGTCCAAGCCTCCGATCCATAACAAACAACAGGCCGCCCAGGGATCTATATAGCCTCATCTTCGTTGATCTGGAGATCACACGGCTCTTGAAGAGTTTTAGATTGGTATAAAATGCTCAGCTGCCTGCCATTATTCGTGAGCACATCTCATCCTGTACTTGGTTTCTATTCGTGACCAAGCTCGCCAGAAGGACCTGACTTCATCAAACTTATAAGAACCAAACGTCACCCCTCTGGGCACCCGCTGGACACGGCTCGGGGGAGATATCTTGAGGTATTTAGTTTTGCTTTAATTTATTCGCAGACCCATTGGCTTTCCCCCTTCATGCAAAACCACAAAAGCCTCCTGCAGGGCACCAAGACTTCGCCCCAATAAAGCAATGTCATCGGCATAAGCCAGAATCTGCCATGTTCTGTCGACAATAATTGTTCCCTTCTTATCTGCATTCGCTGTCTACACTCAAGATGGGCATAACTTCAGGGTTCGATTCTTCAAGGTATTTCCAACAACAATGTCTGTTAGCAATTTTCTTTTAACCCACTCAAGATTCCTTTTTTTTTCACTTCGAAGTTTTTTTCGCGTTTTCGACGTTACGGCACTGACATGGTCATAACTCTCTTATTTCTCATGCAAATTAAAATCTGACTACACCGTCGGAAAGAGCGTTGAATTCCCAAGCAACCTAGTGCAAAACCAAAATATTTCAGCAATAAAAGAGTTTAAAAAAATCAAGTCAAAAAGGAACCTTTAAAATTTTTTCGAAACTTGGCTTTCTTTGACCAAAGTTTTCACTATAAACTCCTGCCCGTTTCGATGGGCGCTCTCCAAAAAAAAAAAAAAAAAAAAAAAAATGCTCAAATCGTCAGCTTTCCAACGTTTTATCAAGTTTAGAAAAATAAATTCAAATTGGAAGAGTAAATCAAGCTTGAATGCCAAAAAACGTCTGTTTTACTACAAAATCGTGTGTTTTACGCGGAGTACGGTCACCCTCGATCTCAAGATGACTTGACAAGTTTGGTATCATTTCCTATGTAATATCCCACGCAGAATCCAACGGCGATACTTCCGAATAATTCTGACTACTAGAAAGTAGATTTTTCGAAGAAAACCTTCGTTTTTCGTTATGGTAGTAACTTCTCATGAGTTGACATTGATGGCGAGTGGGAAGAAGGTTGAGGAAATGAACTGCGGAGTGCGTGCAATCGACTTATATTTGAGTGACCGATTCCCCGCTTCCACTCTCTTGGTCATCAAACCCTTACGCCTGAGGCTCCACTATACAGCGTCTTGGTCAGCGTCTCTTAGCAAACACCACTGAAACCTTCACATCATCATTAACTGCTGCTCTAGAGCCACAGAACACCGTTCAGCAGTCCTTCCGAGATACCTTCCGTATACTGTTCTCATTGAAGGAAAAAATACCAAGGGTTCATATTTCCAACGTCGTCATACCTTCAGGACACCGGAAAACGCAAGTTTTCGGATCTACCAGCTTGAATTCATAGGCGGTGCCGCAGTCTTTGAAAACAACACCTGCATGTCCGCTACAACGTGGACTAACTTGGACATCTCGGGAAAATCCGGCAGTGGAAACCAGCATAAAAGTGTCTCATAAATTCAATCAACAATGTTTATGCAAAAGTTGGCTTCTGAAGATATTAGAAGAAGTCAAAGTAGGGTTTTTAAAAGTACAAGCTCGCGCTTTCCCACCCTTGAACTAGTGTAATAAAATCGCTCGTGATGGGGAGGAAATTAAAAAAAAAGTGTCTTCATAGCATGAACGAATTTTCATAGAAATCTTTAAACCTATTCAATTGACCCATTAAATTCAAATATTAGCTATATGAGAAAATCGGGAGAATTATACTGTCAACCTCTTGGTTCGAAATTTAAAATACCTCAAAAAAGCTCTCCTCGTCACCCCGAGCTCGTAGAGTACCCACCATTACCGATCAAATTTCAGTGGAAAAAAGGGAAGAATGTACCTATATGGTAAAAAGTTTTACTCCAGAGAAATTTTCCAGTGAAATTCTAGTCTGTGCAATAAATTCATTTATTTTTTAATAAATTTCATACGTTTTTCAACCAATTTTAGTATTTGTAATAAATTTCAAGTTTTATTCTCAAATTCATGCAGGACAATTTTCCAATTCAGAGAGGACCATCTTCCAATTCATAGAGGACCATCCTTTGAATATCATAGGGACCATCCCATGAATGGTCACCTATTCCAACCATGGATCCCTCTGAATTGGAGAATAAAACTTAAAATTTATTTTAAATTATTAGAGTGATTGAAAAAATAAATTATGAAATTTGTTCAAACAAATATGAAATTTGTTTTAAAAAATAATGAAATTGATTGAAATAATTATGAAATTGTTTGAAGTAATTATGGAATTGATTGAAAAAATTATAAATTTCATTTAAAAAAAGAATTGCAAAACAAGACCAGTCTCCAAACAGAGCGTATACCTACATCAAATTTCATCAAAATTGGTCATCAATCGGTAACTAAGAAAAGTGCCGCGTACGGCGGATGGACTGCAAAATTTTTATTCGATTTTTGGATTCTACGAACCTTGAAAGGTAAACTAACAAATTTTGAGAGGGGGTTAACATTTTTTTTTCTGGGTCATTATTGAAAATAATAAAATAGTAAAAATAAAATAATAAAATAAATAAAATAATAAAATAAAAACGTGATAGGAAATTCAACGTTTTGGTTTATTATTTTCAAATAACGAACCTTTGGAATCAACCAAGAGAAAAAAGTTTTAACCCCCCTCAACATTCAACATTTGATGGTTTACGTTTCAAGTTACGTAGAATCTAAAAATCTAATACAAATTTGGCCGTCCGTCCGCCGTCCGCCGTACGCGGCACTTTCCCAACTTAGCATTGACCTTTTTTGATGTAATTTGGTATGGAGGCTGCTTTTGGGGTCTAGTTGTGCCTCGAAGCTTTTGGTTGATGTAGGTCATTTCTAAGGGTTGAAAAATAAGGTTTGACATTTTGAAAACGCCCTAAATCAAAAAATTTTGATATAGAGGTATTGTTTTTCCATCAATTTAAGATAATGTAGAGTTTTTAGAATTTTTTGAGACAACGCGGAGCCCTGTAGGACAAACCGTTCGCTCCCTACGCGGATTTAAGGGTTGGACTTACGATAAACCAGAAACACGAGTGTGAATCGCAAAAGAGGCCTAATCTCAGTTCAAATTTTAGCTGACCGAAATACCATCGATGTTATTCTTCATTTTGGTTGGTGGTAACCATGGCAAAGCTGTGTTCTTTGCAGACGATTGATCTATATAGAAAAATAGTGAACCTTTGTGTAATAACTTGCAGCGTTTTTAGATCAGTTTTTTTTCAGTCTTGATGAAATTGTGATCAACTGAATCACATACATCGTTCATGATTATATTCGGACCTTAAAATTCAACATGTGTTAGGCAATGTTTATCATACTAAAATTACGTTTCGCTTGGTAAACTATATACATTTTTTTTAAATTGATAACTCTATTGTACAATTAAATACATCACAGTTGGGAACATCCGTAGGTATATCTCACTATACATAGTATTGTGAATGGAACGTGTAGTAGGGTTACTATCCAATGATAGTCCTACATAAGTTATTCAGGGCGGTGTGATATTTGTGTGAGAGTGTGATATTTGTGTGAGAGTGTGATATTTCCTTTTCAGGCGTCGAAGAGGTCTTGGAGGAGGGAGGTTTTCTGTGCAACTCGAGACGCTTATGTTGTGATGGTCCGACATTGAGTTATAAAGACGGTGGTATGACTGTGTTTTATGTATACACATAAAAGCTTTTAATTTAATTTAAATTTAATAAAAATTATTAATTCAATTAAAACATCATCATTAAAGAGGCAAAGGTATTGTGAATGTGGAGAATACGCAGCAAGCCAGCCAATGAGCGGTGTGGTTCCCTTTTGCTGAAATCGGTTGGGTCATGCTCTCTCGTGTTCGGAAAAAGAACCAAACGTCTTGGTTCTCTTCTGCTGAATCACGACACGCCATTATCTTTTCAATCAAAACTGGCGTCGTTCTTTTCTGAGAAACTTTTCTAATTCAAATTTCGAAGGGAAAGCCTTATCAAAACAATTTCTATTTTTTGCAGAAAACGTAGACCGACCTAGCCAATCTCATGGTATTCTTATCTCATTTTGCCATTTATTGATATCCATGAGTGTCCGTTCGTGAGTAAGAAAATGTTTAATGGTCTAAACTAATTATACGAAGTTATGTACAGTCCAATTTTGATGAATATTTTGTGTGGGTTGAGGTCTCAATAGTCCCCTTTGAATTTCATTGCTACCGGATTTTATTTGACCTAGAAAAAACAGTTTGAACAGTTCACTAAGAGATAGGTACATGGAAGAACAGAGGTGAGGCCTATTGCTCAGATTTCGTACCCAACATCAGGCTTGGCCCGTGTTGTAGGAAAAGTTCTTTGCAAAAACGCTCACATTTAAATAAATTTCATATAGAAAATCCCTCGGTAAATTACAATATTTTTGCTTCCGAGTCTACCAAGGTAGCGGAGGCTTTGTTTTCACTTTTCAAGGTTGGAAAAAAAAGTTCTCCGAAATCAAAATTTCCACTCGCATTTTACGTTTCAGACCTTTCTGAACAATTTTGGTTCCGTGTTTGTCTGTGTGTCTGCCATGAAATCCTTGCCACAGCCATAACTTCTACAATTCTCATCCGATTTCGATGAAATTTTCAGAGATTGTGCGGGTTAGCGTGAAGATGTTCCCGTATAAAAAACATTACCCCCGGACTGATGGTAGCCGCTGCGCATGCGCAAACGTTGAATTGTTGCCACAGCCATAACTTCTACATTTCTCATCTGATTTCGATGAAATTGTCAGGGATTGTACGGGTTGACTTGTAAGACGGTCCCCTATGAGGGTAGTGGAAGGTACTTAGAGATTGATGGTTTGAGACCAACTAATATGCATCGGATAATCTATACAATCGGGTTATGGATACGAGGAAGCTATGTGCCACACCCCTTAGCAGACTTTTTATTTAAATTTTTTTCAATTTGAAATGTACAGAAGTTGTACATGAACGTTTTTCAACAGCCTGTCGCATCTAAACCCCTGTTTTATTTAACACTTGTTTTTTGTATTTAGGTCTAGTGAACTTCAGGGGGTCTCTTCATATTGCCATCAATCTCTTTTCGAAGGGACACCTGCGACTTGTTTCCTACATAAACTATCACTAAATTCAGTCCTGTTCAAAGTGAGATAGTAGATGATAGCAAACGTTTATAGCATCTGCGTGTGCGTAGACTTGAAGTCACCTCATCAGGTACGATTTCCTCTCAAACATGGAGTGCACACGGTTGGGGATCGATATTTTGATGATCCCCCGTCGGATGACCTCCCTAGTCTTGTTATGGGCAATAGAAAGCTTTGGTTAGAGTTTTTTTCGGGCATACCTATTATAACATTTTCAGTTTTGCATTTTTTTTTTTCGAGGCACAAAGTAGGTGCAGCCACTCGGAATATTTTGTAAACAAGAAATCACTGAGCAGGAACACTATATTTGAGTGACTTAATATTGTAGATACACGAGAAGAACAATGAACAAACTTCTTATTCATAACGAACTGATCAATCTGTGGAAATTCTCTTTCCCCCTCCGTCTCAAGCAAGATGTTTACGATCACAAGAGGACTAAACCCCGTGAAGGAGGGAGAGGAAAGCGAACGGCGGACATGTGTATAGAAAAATAAGAGCAGATGCTGCAGAATAATAGAGCAGGGAGACCTTTGAAGGCCCCCAGAAGAGGAGATAGACGTCAAAACTGTTTAGGGCCGGCTACATGAAAGGTTGAGGGCACGTTGCCCCGGGGCAGGATTGTTGCAGGTAATTCACATAAACAGTTTAGATAGGGAGACCTCCCGACTATTCCTCTCCCGCCTGCCTCTTCATGGTCTAATTGGTTCCGTTTTTTACCCGCAGCGATTACGGTGTCTCAGGGGACTCTTGATATGATCTGAGGGGCTCCTTTCAATGCGTGCGCTAGTCGACAACCACTTCGACACCTCAACGGGCTCCTCCCTAAAATGATGATGATCTGCGTTCCAGTCTTGTCGTATTGTTGTTGATTATTTCTTATTGTTGTAGATTGGTGCAGCCACATTATTATGAAATGAACTAGTGAGTCCACAGACGAGGATTGAGCCTCACGAAGGTTCAAGAGTGGGTCACGGACGTGATTTGGCATCGGTAAGTCGATATCAAAGGCTATTTCTTAAATTCTAGGGACTGAATAGTCCTCACATGTGAATCCCATCGATATTCACACAACCCAGCTAGCACAGTACGACAATTATCTTAATTGTACCTAGTTGGTATAATTATTGACCACTTTAGATAGATGGACAGATAAATATTCCCTTTTGTACAATTTGTACAATAAGAAGAACGCATAAAGGGATGCGATTTGCTCAGTTTTCCAACCCGACGTTAGACTTGGCCCATGTTGTAGGGCAGGATCTTTGCAAAACTTCTGCCTCTATGTAACAAATTTATAAATACATATATTGTGCCGTGCTAAGCCAGAAAGCCGTAACGTGAACATTTGACCAAATTGAGTTATTGGTACCCGGGGGTTTTGGGGGTCGATTTCTATCGATTTTCGGAGTTTTAGAGTCGTACCTATCTCCTCTAGAAATGCCTCATACAAGCCTCTCGATTTTCGCGTTAAGGCGTGTTAATTTGATTCTGCTAACAAACTAATCGTATCAGACTCTGATACGATTAGTTTGTTAGCAGAGATACGAGTTTGTTAGCAGAGATACGAGTTTTCTACTTCTGAATCGCTCTGATAATCAGAGCGATTCAGAAGTAGAAAACTCGTATCTTGACACTGATACGGGAATCGGCCTTAGTATTTGGACGATACGACTTCTTGCTTTTTAACTCGGCATGATACGACTTTTTGCCTCTGAAAACTCAGCATGTAGCGGTGACGTCTCACAGTAAGACTTGGGCGTCCTTATGCAATTGATCTGAGGTAAAGTTGGACAGAAAACAATCAACAGAATCCAAATCCGCGAAAAAAAACCATAGGTGTATGTCTGTGTGAGTGGGTGACAAAATCTTGTGTCGTCTGCACAGGCCTTAGTTTTCAACCGATTTTCGTGGATCTTTTGTTATTCGACGCGGAAACCTATTTGCCTTTTAAGGAGGGGGGAAGGGGGGGGGGGGTAATGCGCAAAAACGTGCGTTTGCGGGCATAATCTTATGAACTCTGCCCAGGCCACAATTTCCTACCGATGCGTGTTTCTTTTTTTGTTCGACTCAAAAATCTTCCAAATCGCACAATATCTCACCGGAGTATCAAAATTAGCCTGAGGAGGGGGCGTGTGGGGGATAATATTCACAAAATATCCGATTTTTTAATGATAAAGGAGGTTAATTGTTAAAGGAGCCGACCTTTACAGCTTACTAATTGTACCCAAGCATTGAAATTGAGGAAAAATTCTCATTATACCTTCGGATTTTCATGAATTATTCTCTTTATCACCATAGAACTAACATTGGTGCCACCATGGTGCCAGGACACCATAAACTGCATTTTTTTGTGGGTTTTACCTCGAATACGGATGTGAACTTCGACGCACTGCCTACCAAAACTAATAGATGAAATTTCAACGTTACGACGTATTTCCACTTTGTTGCGGCTTGCACCATTGGAGGAGGAGGAGTGGGGGGGGGGACTCGAATTTGCATGTTGGATATCGTAGATCATGGATTTTCGAAAGCTCTTCAAATTCGATGCTCCTATGCCTCTAGAAACGTTATGACGGATAATGATGGAGGGGGGGGGGGGAGGGGTCACTATTTCTTGCCTGAAACAGTAAATAAATTACATCGAGTGAAACAGTTTAATCGCTTACCAACTGGTTCACATTGATCTACCGCTTATCCAAGGGGACGTTCCCTGGAATGCATGCATTACCTAGCAATATTTCTCTTACACTCTGAACACAGATATGCAATACGATTGACTTCGAGCCAAGAATTCTTGGCTCGAAGTCAATCGTATTGCATATCTGTGTTCAGAGTGTAAGAGAAATATTGCTAGGTAATGCATGCATTCCAGGGAACGTAACAACCATTTCACCTTAATTATTTTGTCATCCTTAAGGATGACAAAATAATTAAGGTGAAATGGTTTTTTGATTTAAAGATACTTGATTATAAAGTATGAGGAATTAAAATGTGCTTAGCATTCCAGAGTCTCATGTTTGCGTATTCAGAACAGAATAGTCGTAACTTCGGGTTTACGAGAGCGTAAACTCGTATCAATCATAGAGACGACTTTTAATGCCAGCAAAATCGAGATACGATTTCAATGCTTAGTATATCTGGCTTAAATGTAAGTAAGATAGGAATGAAAAAATGTACCGTTTTTTAACAATTTACAATCAAAATTGTTTAATTTTGACTCGAGAAATCGATTCGGCTACTAATTTCCTTTTAGAGAAACCTTTACTTGTGGTAGAAGGAGGAAAAATAATCCCGTGAAAGTTATTTAGCCTCGAAACCTATTAGGTCGTTTTCCCGAAAGTTGGGTGAAGTCAAGAGACGACATTCTGGCTTAACGTAGCTTCCTCGTATCCATGAACATTATGGATATTATCAAGTACCTTGTACCAGTGGACCATCTACCCAAACCACACAACCTCTGAAAATTTCATCGAAATTGGATGTAAAAAATGTAGAAGTTATGGCTGTAACAAGGAATTCACGTTCCCACATGCGCAGTGGCTATCATCAGTCCGGGGATGATGATTTTCGTAGGGGACCATCTACATGTTTCAGTTTTTGTAAAACAGATGATTTCAAAGGGGGTTGAAGACGATTTTTGGTTTATTATTTTCAATAATGAACCTTTGGAATCGACCAAGAAAACAAATGTTCACCCCCCCCCCCCCTCAAAATTTGCTGGTTTACGTTTCAAGGTACGTAGAATCCAAAAATCGAATAAAAATTTTGCCGTCCGTCCGTCGTAAGCGGCACTTTCCTTAGTTCCCATGGACCGGATAGGCTCCAATTGGGGTCTAGTTGTGCCCCGAAGCACATGATGATGGTCACTTCTAAGGGTTGAAAAAGGGGCTGAAATGTTGAAATCGCCCTAGCTCAAAAAATTTCCATATAAAGGTAATTATTGTTTTTCCATCAATTGAAGAAAGTATTGAATTTTTAGAATTTTTAGAGACCACACGGAGCTCTGAAGGACAAACCGTTCGCACCCTACGAGAACTTGAGGGATGGACTTACGATAGATCAGAAACATGAGTGTGAATCGCAAAAGAGGCCTTGTGGTGGACGCCTCAGGGCGTCCCCACTACCGCCCCCAACTGGCCTGGAGTAGGTGCCCCTTCTCCAGCCAGCTAGGGGGTATAAATAGGGCCGGATGGCCCAGAATAAATCAGACTGTGTCTCAATCTAACTGCCTTTCCTTTCTAGCTCTTAAGAACCTATTGTCCAATTGACCAACCATATTTAATTGTAAATCTGTCTCCATTTAATTGTCGGCCATTATAGCAGCGCAACACACTGGTAACACCGACGTTTGCAGCCATCATACTTCGCCGAAGTTCGCTGCCATCTTTGCACGCCATTCGCCTCCGTCGAGATACCGCACCTGCGACGCTCCGGACCGGCCACCATCAGCACGACGACATTTTCCGTGCCCTCCATTCGCCTTCCGTCGAGATACCTCACAGAGACGCTCCGGAACCGGCCATCAGTAGCACGACGACATTTTCCGTGCCCTCCATTCGCCTTCCGTCGAGATACCTCACAGAGACGCTCCGGAACCGGCCATCAGTCGCACAGCGACATTTTTAATACACCCATCTTGTGCAGCCATCATCGTCCGTCGAGATTCCGTGTTTACGACGCTCCGGACTCCATTCTAACCCGCCATTCAGCTCCATTTGCTTGAGGACGCCGCTCTTGGAACTCGCAATTGGGGCTCTCAGAATCGATCTGTCACTCATTCATCGATTGACCGCCGGCCGGGTGTGAACGGGACCCCCCTCCTCGCGGCGACCCCCCACGAGGCCCGCTCTCCTTCTACCTGGCGCCTCACAGCTGTTCACATTACGTCAGCCCCCGCCGCGCCCGTCTACGCTCGACAGGGAATCCCCTCTCTTCCGGGAAACTCTCGGCCCCCTTCCACGAATCTCAGCTATTTAACGAGAAATTCGCCGTTGATTAATCGCAGACCACTGCCCATCAGCTTCGGGATCACTTCTCTTCTCTTCTGGTCTCCACTTCGGCTCACCTCGACCTTCAGCTGCCATTTCTCCGCCATCGAAGGATCGACCATCAGCCGCCATTCTCCTCCATCGAAGGATCGACCATCGGCTGCCCTTCTCCCGCTATCACTGCATCGAAGATCACCCTCTCATTCCTCGAAAATTTTTTTTTAAAATTATTAGAGGAATAGAGGCGCCATCATTCCGCCATCTTGCACGGCCAACTTCAAGTCTCGGCTGCCGACCTTCGAAGAACACTCTATTTTCCTCGAAAAATTTTTTTTTTTCTAAAATTTATTAGAGGAATAGAGGTGCCATCATTACGCCATTTTTCACGGCCAACATCGAGCCTCGTCTGTCGAACTTCGTAGATTACCCTACCTCCTCGAACATTTTTTAAAAATTAATAGAGGGGTAGAGGCGCCATCATTACGACCCGCTCCCGACAGAACCCGCGGCCGCCACCGGCCCCAACTCCGCAAACAATCATCATGGCTGCACCTACCAAGCTTCCACAATATGACCCTTCGCTTCCATCAGTATGGATTGCCCAGGTTCGACTCGCGTGCGCCAACGAGGACCTCAAAACAGAACCCGAGCAATTCCGGAGAGCCTTCCTCGCCTTGGACGTCAAAACAGCAGAACTAGTGGCGGACATCGACGCAAGTTCACCTACCGCTTTCACTTCTCTCTGCAACCGACTCCTACAAGCTCACGGACCTCGTGACGGATCGGACCTCTCTTCAATCCTTCGGAACAACTCGCTGGACGGATCTTCGGCCGCCGCACACGCACGCCTGCTTCGCAGAAAGCTACCTACTGACACACCGGCCTCCATACTTCGCTCCATATTCCTCCGGGCACTTCCTCCTGACATCCGCTTAAATGTCGCCGTCTCGACTGAAACGGACATCGACAAACTGGCCGCCATCGCCGACCGCCTACTGCCCCTTCGGGACAACTCGTCCTCCACGGCCGCCACTGCACTGCAGTCCACTTCTACCTACTCCTCCGACGACAATGGAGACTCAGCCGACGACGCTACACACATAGCCAGCGCTGCTAACAGAACACGCACCTTCAAAAAACCTTCACAGATGCTTCCCTCGCTTCCAACGTCTACTAGACGCCTATGAACCCTCATTGCATCCAAAATCGGCGCCCGTCTATCATCACATCGTGACCACCGGTCCTCCCTGCCATGCAAAACAACGTAGATTGGCCCCGCACCTCTACAACCAAACAAAGGCCCATTTCAACGAAATGCTGCGCTCCGGCATCGTCCGCCCTTCCAATTCACCTTGGTCAAGCCCACTCCACGTAGTTCTCAAACAAAATGGGGATATTCGACCCGTCGGAGACTACAGGGACCTCAACCGAGCTACAACTCCGGACCGCTACCCGATCGGCCACCTGCATGATTTCACACTCGCACTGCATGGTTCCACCATTTTCTCAACATTCGACTTATCGAGAGCCTTCTTTCACTGCCGTATAGCACCCGAGGACATTAAAAAAACTGCTATCCTGACACCATTTGGACTCTACGAGTTCACAAGAATGAACTACGGCCTACGAAACGCCCCGCAGACATGGCAACGCTACATGGATTTTATACTCCGAGATCTCCCGTTCGCATACGTCTACTTAGACGACATTTTGATTGGATCGCCGGATGCCGAAACGCACTTCCACCACGTATCTCGCTTACTTCATGTCCTCGCTTCCTTCGGGCTTTCAATCAACAAGGCCAAGTGTCAACTCGCCCGGAGCCAAGTCAAGTTCCTAGGACATTTGGTGGACAAAGATGGCATCAAACCTCTACCATCGAAAACTGCGCTCATCCGGAACTTTCCTCTTCCTCAGTCAGTAAACGATCTCCGTACGTTCCTCGGGCTCATCAATTTCTACCGCAGGGCTATACCTCACGCCGCGCACTCGTTAATGCACCTCACGAAGCTACTGCCATCAAATCCGAGAAAAAACGACAAGCGCCCAATTTCATGGCCTCCGGACGCTCTCCATCATTTCGAAAAAGCTAAGCAACTCCTCGAATCATCCGTCCAGCTAGCTCATCCTCATCCGTCCGCTCAACTCATCCTCCATACCGATGCATCTAATTTTGCCGTTGGAGCTGCCCTACATTACCAACACAACGGAACACTGTTCCCTCTCGGATTCTTTAGCAAAGCTCTCTCTCCCGCACAGCGGAACTATTCAACGTTCGACAAAGAACTTCTCGCAATATACTTAGCGATCATCCATTTCCGCCAAACCATCGAGGGTCGACCACTTACGATCTCCACGGATCACAAACCCCTCACTACGGCGTTGACCTCGCTTACAGACACCATGCCGCCCATCCGACTTCGTCATCTGCGCTTCATCTCTGAGTTTACTTCCGACATAATATATCGTCCCGGAGCCTCTAACCTTTCAGCGGACCTCTTCTCGCGAATCAACCACACATCGGCCGTCTCCATCGTACCTCCCACGGCCATCCGTGATGCCCAACTTAATGACCCACACATAGAGAACATGAATCTCACGCCGGTCACTCGGGACGGAATTACTCTCCTCTGCGACATGTCAGATTCGTCGCCCCGACCTTACATACCTTCTACACTTCGCCCTGACATTTTCAACATGATTCACGGCTTGTCACACCCGGGCATCAAAGCAACCACGGCACTCCTACGCGGACGATTCTTCTGGCCGAACATGTTGACTTCCGTAAAAACCATGACACGCGCCTGCCCTTCCTGTAATCGCGCAAAAGTGACGCGACATATTCGCGCCCCACTCGGCCGCTTTAACGACATCGAACCGCTACTTCACATCCACGCAGACATTCTCGGGCCCCTTCCCAGAAGCGACAATTTCAAATTCTGCCTAACAATGATCGACAGAGGCACAGGATGGACCGAATGTGTCCCCGTCCGTAACATCCAGGCATCCACCATCATCCGCGCCATTTTCAATTCATGGATTTCACGTTTCGGGGCCCCTCGCAATATCACCACCGATCGAGGAACACAATTCATGTCTCATGAATTCGCGAATTTCTGCCGCCAACATGGGATCACTCACAAGCCTACAAACGCTTATCACCCACAGGCCGACGGAATCATCGAACGTTGGCACAGAGTCCTTCAAGAAGCCATCATGTCCACCTCATCCCCATCATCATGGGCTCGGGACCTTCCCTCCATCATGCTCGGGCTACGCAATCGGCCCTCATCAGATGGTTTCTCTCCCGCTCAGCGTTTGTTTCATTTAAACCCTCGCCTTCCCGGCGATATTTTCACTCCCTTAACACCAAACGACATACCAGCGCTATCTCATGATTCCTATCGGAACTTCGCCCGCTCTTATTATCCGGCCTCAATGCGGAACGCTACTCACGTCTACGTCAGAGTGGACACGCCCAGAACAAAGCTTGCACCCCCCTACATCGGTCCTTTTTCGATACTGTCCAACGACGGGAAGACGCTTGTTTATCAAGACGACTCGGGGGCAAACAAACAAATCTCCGTGGACAGATGTAAACCTGCAACGACACACGCTCAAATCGCCGGATCCCCTTCTACTGTTTCTTCCCCCTCTTCGCACACACTTGGTCATTTCTCCTCGGCAACGTCTTCATACCGAGATGAGCAGCCAAACATTGCGCAACGATTTAAGGCTAACGCCGTCACCACCGCCTCCGCCGCCGCCTCCCCGCCTCTCGAGCACCACCGCAACGGCCGTCCTACCCACCGTCCGAAAACCGACGAGACCGCTGCCTCCCGGCTCATCAAAAAAACCGGAGGCTACGGCACAATCAAAAGAGTCGGCCACCAAACCACTCCCGCTGCCCCCACGACAAATCATGTCCATAACCGCGGCGATGGATCCGCCGAGGCCGCCCCTACCGTCACTCTCGTTCTCAATTCCGCCCTACAAAGGGAACTGCGCGGACTGTTGCATTCATGGGTGGCACATGCCTCGGACATCTTCAATCACAACGCAAACACCAATCCGGACTTCACCTCCGACGCCGCCGCCATACACGCCCACCCCCATCACGGATTTGAGGGCCGCATCACAGAGATCGACATCTCCAAAACCGCCGCCTCCGAAATCACGCCCCAAGTCTTCGGTTATAATTCCTCGCCGCCGCCGCTCGCCCAGCCGCCGCCGCCCACTCAGTCCGGCCTGCCGACGCCGAGCCCGCCGCTGAAAATTAAAAATTAACATTGTATTTATATCGTTTTCTTACCCTTCGTTTTCTTCCTCCACCATTCTTCTCCAACCCTTTCCTAAAAAAAAAAAAAAAAAAAAAAAAAAAAAAAAAAAAAAAAAAAAACATATATATACTCACCCTGCTGGTGTGCCGCCGCTACTGCCGCCGTGCCGCCGCTGCTGCCGCCGTGCCGCCGCTGGTGCCGCCGTGCCGTCGCTGGTCCTGCCGCACCGCCGCCACGATCCGCTGCCGCCTTCCGTCGCCGCTTCCGCCGCATCGCCGCCGCTATCCCGGACCCGCCAGCATCGCCGGCCAGAGACCTCCAGCCTGCGCCTTCCGGCCCTTAACCACTGTCCCCCCACAGCAAGATATTTTTTTCATTATTATTTTGTATCTGGGGGGGGAAGTGTGGTGGACGCCTCAGGGCGTCCCCACTACCGCCCCCAACTGGCCTGGAGTAGGTGCCCCTTCTCCAGCCAGCTAGGGGGTATAAATAGGGCCGGATGGCCCAGAATAAATCAGACTGTGTCTCAATCTAACTGCCTTTCCTTTCTAGCTCTTAAGAACCTATTGTCCAATTGACCAACCATATTTAATTGTAAATCTGTCTCCATTTAATTGTCGGCCATTATAGCAGCGCAACACAGGCCTAATCTCCGTTCAAATTTTAGCTGACTGAAATGCGATCGCTGTAGGTACGTGGTATGGGTAGATGGTGACAGTGACACAGCCGAGTTCTTTACAGACGAGTGATCTATACAGAAAAATAATAAACCGATTCAAAAATATTGAAGTTAATAATTTTATCTATTTATCCTACTTATCTCATGATGTTAGGGAGGCATTAGTTTATAAATTGTTCTCCTAATCTTGACATGAAGAAACGTTTTTTCGCACTGAACTCGGTGTAAGTAATCTTATTGCGAATGTTATTGCAAGTGTCGAAAACCTGAGAAACAGGCAGTGGAAATGTCTTGCGGGAGGGTAAATATTATGAAAAGGCGAAGGTGCGGGTCCCTCATTGGGGAGGCAGCTGAGCAAGCCCCCCCCCGCAACTGTTCTGCTAACACAAATCATGAAGGACTACTTTTGTTTCCTTGGGCTTGTGATCCTTCCAATAACAACGTCTCCCGAACGCGCCCCTTTCCGTCATTAGGAACATCGAATCCCCTAACAGAACTGCAGCTGGGACACCATCTTTGCACTCATTTTTATTACTATTTAACTTTGTCTAGGTATTTATAATTCCGAATTTCTACAGGTAAGACTCACTGAGCTTCTCAGCTTCCCTGGCTAGTTGAATATTGTGTCGAATTCTGATGTCGCAGAGGTCCTTTTCTATGAACTAAACTGAATTTTCTCCACGAATCATGGTTTTTGAAAATTTACTGTCAGCTCAAAAATTCGCTCATACGACTAATATGACATAAGCCCTTCATTTTTTCAAGACAGCCCTCATTTTTATTTCTAGTCCTAAACTCGTTTCCTCATTATTTTCTAAAGGGGGCAGCGAGGAGAGAGTAGCCGTTGAAATTATTCACAATCGAACAAATCCAGAACAGAATTTATCAGTCGAATTTCTCGACAACAGGGGCATTTATTTTTGTCATTATCTTCATGTTAGTTTGATCATTCGGTAGAGCAAGATGTGTTTTCTTACTGGTAAGTATGATGGAGTAAGTCAAACCTACTGAGCCCATATTAACCTCATCTAGATCCCGAAAATGTGAAAGTTATGGCTGTCACTAAGGTTTAACGTTTGTTCGTGTATGGAGGTTACTATCGATCTGAATCGATCTGAGAGCAATGATTTTCATAGGGAATCATCTACAGGCCAATCCGCACCAACTCTGAAAATTTCATAAATCTCATTGCAACTTTGTAAGGTTGTGGCCGTTATAAGGATTTGCGGACATATAGACTGACTGACAGACAGACACAGAACCAAAATTGTTCAGGGAGTCCTGAAACGTAAAACGAAAATGTAAATTTTGATTTTCCAGGAATTTTTTTTGAAAAGTGAAAACAACTAGTTGTGCACTGATGCTTTTGGTTAGTACCAGGCCCAAATGGAGCCCACATACCAAGTTTCATCAAAATCGATCAATGCTAAGTGAGGAAAGTGCGGCCAAATTTACATTCGATTTTTGGATTTTACGTACCTTGAAACGTAAACCAACAAATTGGGGGGGGGGGGTTAAATGTTTTTCTTGGTCGATTCCAAAGGTTCATTATTGAAAATAATTTTAAAACATATAATTTAATTAAAATTAAATTTAAATGAAATTTGGTATGTGGGCTCCATTTCGGGTCTAGTTGTGCCCCGGAAATCTTGGTTTATGTAGGTTACTACTAATGGCTGAAAAATAAGGGTTAAGATTTTGAAACGCCCTAACTTAAAAAATTTTGATATAAAGGTACCTATTGTTTTTCCATCAATTTAAGATAGTATTGAATTTTTAGAGACCACGCGGAGGCTCCGCGGCGGAGCCCTTTAGGACAAACCGTTCGCTCCCTACGAGAACTTAAGGGTCGGACTTACGATAAATCAGAAACACGAGTGTGAATAGCAAAAGAGGCCTAATCTCCGTTCAAATTGTAGCTTACCGAAATGCGATCGATGTTTTTCTTCATTTTGGTCGGTGGTAACAATGGCAAAGCCGTGTTCTTTGCAGACGAGTGATCTATATACAAAAACAATAAACCTTTGTGTAATAATTTGCAGCGTTTTTAGAATGATACCACCTTGTAGGACCAACCGTCCACTCCCTATAAATTCTTAAGGGTTGAATTTGAAATAAATCAGAAACACGAGCGTGAATCGCTAAAGACTCTCAACTGATGGGAATTGGCCTAATCTCCGTTCAATTCTCAGATGATCAAATTCTTTGAATAGAGTTAACCGGTTAGAACGCACGTTTGTTTAAATAGAGGTTCGAGTCACTCAGTCACCTTAGCAATCAAGAACTAAGGAAGGCGGCTCTCGGATCGCGATGTTATAGTGCTAGTAGGTAGTATTTATGGAAAAGCCGAGTTCTATGCAGACGGTTAATCTGTACAGTAAAATAATCAACCATTGTGTAATCATTTGCCTTCTTTTTCACATATTTCTGTATCATCTTCTATCAGTAAAGCAACTTATAAATTTATAAATAACTGGGTTCCTCATAATACTCTATAAGGCTATAGGGGGCGATAAGTGTGCAAGAGAGACAGAACCATAATCATTTTCCCAGATTCTTTCAGCTGAAAGTTGGCCGATTTTTATTCTCTAAAATTATTTGACTTCTTTTAATTGTTCTGCATTCCTGAAGTCGATCACTGCCTACCTATTACATATAGTGTTCCTTTCATCACACAGTACAGTTAGTTACATCTTGTTTGCATTTTTCATAACGAGTACAATCTGGTTTGGATTCTCCTCCATCTAATCTTTTGTTAACTCCATCCCTTCACACTTGATAATACTACGATAATACTTGTATATTTTATACTTGAAATCCTATCTAAGATTTTTAGGTTCATAATTGTGACATTCTTTAAGTTTGTTTTCAATCATACAATTTAGTGCCTAATATTTCTAGCACATTCATTGAACATTTCAGTCTATTTGTAGAACATTTCCTAAAATGTTCAATAAATTCTCTCTCTCAAAAAAAATAGTATTTGTGCAATCAAAAAAACATTTGTATAATTTTTTTCATCTTGCCGTGGTTTCTCACGTTAGACTTTTCTAACTAGTAAACGTAGAGCCCTCTGTCGTATTACACTTTAGGCATTTTTACTAAACTTAATTTACTAATTTTAATGTTCTTTCAAGTCAGGAACATATTGTTAATTCATGGAACTGTAAAGTCATTCAATGTTCAGTAAGTTGAATTGATTAAGCGCCTCCGGAAGCAGGGCTGTACTGTTTGGTCAACAGCGTTAGAGACTCAAGAAAGAATGAATTATTACATTTATGACCTGTCATTCCAGTCCAACGTGATCCAACTTGAGAATTTGGTCGTTTCAAATTTTTAAAATAGACTGAAAAACAGGTGGAATCAACGGCCACTTTCATTATTCTGATCAATGGGAAGGCATAGTAGGACCAGGGTATGTGAAATCAGAGTAGGATTGCATCTGGATGGGAGTGCTGTGTGTCTATGGACGAGCATCAAGGAGTGACAGGAAGGATAGAACCCCCGCTAGTAACCAGGTGTGGCAGACTATCACCTAAATTGGCAGAATTGACTGCGAAACCTCTTGAATACCACTTAAGTGGTCCGATCGAGGGAGACTGACTAATTTTACCACCGCAGCCTCTTACGCCATGTTCAGTGACAAATCTTTTCAAAGTTGGTGGAAAAAAAAATACGTGAGGGTCGCGAGGGGGGTCCCGAACCCTCGACAATGCCGGGGCTCCCGCTGGTTTGACAGGAGCTCACAAAAGGTATCTGTTCAGAAACTTTTGCCACGTCTTCAATGCTCTCGCTTGACGACATCCATTCAACTGGAATCCGGACGTTGAACGTTTGAGTTCATTATGATGTCAGGCATGATTTTAACCGCAATGTCTGAACATCTGATCTGGTCCTCTGACTGGTATAATGTTCTGCGAACAAGTTGAAGAAAGAAGCACTAATAGTCTGGGTCACGAAACAAAATTGAGATTTCTATGGGGATGTCAATACAGGGTGTCTACACTTTCGATGGGCATAACTTCAGGGTTCGATTCTACAAGGTATTTCCGACAAAAAATGTCTCCTAGCAATTTTCTTTTAATCCACTCAAAATTCCTTTTTTTTCACTTTAAAGTTTTTCTTCGCGTTTTCGACCTTACGGCACTGATATGGTCATAACTCCCTTATTTCATCTGAAAATTCAAATCTGACTACATCGTTAGAAAGAGCGTTAAATTCCTAAGCTACCTAGTGCAAAATCAAAATATTTTACCAATAAAATAGTTTCAAAAAATCAAGTCAAAAAGCCAACTTTAAAACATTTTCGAAACTTGACTTTCTTCGCCAAAATTTTCACTCTAAATCCCTGCCCATTTCGATGGGCGCTCTTCGGAGAAAACATGCTCAAATTGTCAGCTTTTCAACGGTCTATCAATTTTTCTGTTCAACATTCAAAAAGAAAGAGTAAATGAAGTTTGAATGTCAAAAAACGTGTGTTTGACATGAAAATCCAGTGTTTCAAGCCGGTTTATGGTCCCCCTCGATCTCAAAATGGCTTGACGATTTTGGTATCATTTTCTATGTAATTATTTATGCTGAATCCAATAGTGATACTTCCGAATGATTCCGACTGCTAGAAAGTGGATTTTTCGAAGAAAACCTTTATTTTTCGTACATAAAATACGCATTATTCGTAGATATGGTAGTGAGCATAAAGTAACACTTTCTACTCAATAAAAACACCGAATTTCTAGCTGATTGAAGTTTTCGTTGAGTAGAAAGGTGTTACTTTATGCTCACTGCCTTATTTACGAATAATGCGTATTTTATGTACGAAAAATGAAGGTTTTCTTCGAAAAATTCACTTTTTAGCAGTCGGAATCATTCTGAAGTATCACTATTGGATTCAGCGTAAAAAATTACATAGGAAATGATACCAAACTCGCCAAGCCGTCTTGAGATCGAGGGGGACCATAAACCGCTTGAAACACTGGATTTGCATGTAGAACACACGTTTTTTGACATTCAAACCTCTTTTACTCTTCCAATTTGAATGTTAAAAAGAAAAATTCATAGACCGTTGAAAAGCTGACAATTTGAGCATGTTTTCTCCGAAGAGCGCCCATCGAAATGGGCAGGGATTTAGAGTGAAAACTTTGGTCGAAAAAAGTCAAGTTTCAAAAAAAATTTAAAGTTGGCTTTTTGACTTGATTGTTTGAAACTATTTTATTGCTGAAATATTTTGATTTTGCACTAGGTAGCTTAGGAATGTAACGCTCTTTCTAACGGTGTAGTCAGATTTGAATTTTCAGGAGAAATAAGGGAGTTATGACCATATCAGTGCCGTAAGGTCGAAAACGCGAAGACAAACTTTAATGTGAAAAAAAAGGAATTTTGAGTGGGTTAAAAGAAAATTGCTAAGAGGCATTTTTTGTTGGAAATACCTTGTAGAATCGAACCCTGAAGTTATGCCCATCGAAAGTGTAGACACCCTGTATAGTGAGAAGTCATAATGAAATTAAAAACAAATTTCAAATTGTTCATCAGGTCATATATTACTAATAGTCTGCCAGGTGTGCTACATAGTTTTCTCGTATCCATGACACGACTGAATAATCCATAGTAGATACTATAAACTTCAACTACTAAGTACCTCTAATCTCCAAATTTGATGACCAGATGACGATGAAATTTATAGGGAACCAACCATTGAGTCATCCACACAGCAATGAACTGTTCAAGATGAGTTTCTTGAGAACTAGTGTCTCATCCATACTATCCGTCAAAATTTCATCGAAAAGTCTGAAAGTTAAGGTTGTTACAATTTCAAATCCCTGAGGAAGAAGGTATCGTCCAGGAAAGGCAGTCGGAAGAAAATCCAACCTGAAAAGGTTGTTCACTTTACTCTCATTACAATCCCTGAAAACTTCGTATAACTTTCCCCGTTACAAGGATACAGACCGATGGACAGACAAGAAACCAAAATTATTCATAAAGTTCCAATGCGTGACATGGGAGAAGAGATTTTAATATTGGATTTGGTTTATTATATTCGATAAACCTTCGGAATCGAACTGTAGAACTGTAGAATAACTCGAACTGAAGAATAAAAATTCGAAGAAAAAAAATTTCCGTCCGTCCGCCGTTCGTCGTACGCGGGACTGATGAGTTCCCATGAACCGATTTGAATGAAATTTGGTACATGGGCTCCATTTGGGGGCTAGTTGTGCCTAGAAGCTTTTGGTTGATGACAATCACTTCTGAGGGGTAAAAAGAGAAGGGCTTGAAAACTTTCAGTGTACATATTGTTTTTTCATTAATTTAAAATAGCAACGATTTTCAAGCATTTTTGGCCACCACCCAGAGGGTGTGGCCAACCGTTTGCTTCGTATGAGAATAACTTATTATTCAATTACTGAATAAATATTTACCGACGTTTTTCCATTAATTTAGGACTGTGTTAAAGTTTTAGAAACGAATGAGACCACCCAGAGCTCTAAATGATGAACCATGATTAAATAATGAGAGTTGATCGTGAAATTAATCTATATTAGGTACAAGTTACCTGCCTAGGAGCTTCCTAGAAGGATCGGAAAAAATTGCCGTGTGTCAAGTGTTGCCCTTCGTTCTAGTTTTCTAGGACGTGTTTGGTATTATCCAACTCATCATGTTTATCCAACTCTATTATCCAACTCATTATATATTTATTAATTATAAAATTAATTATTTTTATTAATTATTATTTATTAATTACCTATCCAATTAATTATATTTATAATTATCCAACTCATTAACTATTATCTATCTCATTATCTACTCTATTATCCAACTATTATCCAACTCATCAACTCATTTGTTTGGGAGTTTCAAGTGTCCTGCGGAGTGTACAGAGAGTGGATCAGTTGAATCCCCGAAAAGATGTAGGATTCATCCTCTCTATGCTAGAGAATAATTGTTAAAATTCGAAAAGTTCCCTCATAACCACGGCCAGAAACAATGCTATATTTATGTAGTCACCCACAACATAGGAAGTAGTACTGAATGGGGAGCCAACCCGTCTGTTGGGAGGTCGGACCCTCCACCGCTGCGTCCGCCTGACTACAAGGATGCCGCTGAAGCCGTAAATGTCAATAAGCCTCTCCGGGGAAGAGTCGGCCCGAGGATAATAAATATAGTGCCAGCGCTATTAAACCTTGTTAGATGTGACAAAGTAGCGAACACACTCGGGTCTAATAATAGAGCAACCTCCGCCTGCCGGGCAGGAGGAAGAGCGAGACTATTAACTGTGCTCCACAGTCGGATACCTACACCCCTGAGACTCTTGTAAACCCATTAGAGCCTGTCAACACTTAGACCAGGAACCACGCTTCTGATCCCTCACTGACTAATAGGATCCACAACTGATTTTTTATGTAGCGATATCAGATAGATAGACGTCGCGTTGTACCTTGTGGGCCGAAGTACCTAATGGCGGAAATAAAAACTGCCAAACCATACGGCAGTTTTAACAAACCTCAAACATCTTTACTCTCTTCAACCCATCTAGTAGTCGAAAAATAGAATCTGAATCGGCCAAAAACATAGAGTTTGAGATTTTTTTAAAACCCACTCTAGAATGATTATGAACGACATCTGACCCACTGAAAGCTCCTGTGTCCATAAAACCGCTCACCTTGTTATGGATGAGCGAGCGAAGCGAGCGGACGTACTAGTTCACATAACTATTTACGTGAGAGCACTTAAGGCCAAGAATTCGTCGATTTGGGTGGGATGTTAGGAAGTACTAAAAAGATGATTATACAATTGTCTTAATGACAGATGATTGTCTCGAAGAACTCCATCACCATTGGATCAGTGGTAGCCAACTATACAGGTACCCAATAGTAGTAGTTTCCCAAGTTTAACGTCACATTGAGTAGGGTAAAAGCCCCAGTGGCGGACACTGCACCAATGCCGGGCACTTGAAACATAATCTGTTATAATAAGAATATGAGTTGAGTTTTGCCATCGATTCCTTCTTAATATGGAAGCTATAAGACTCACAACTAAATGGAAGTGAATAGCGAAGTTGGCGCCAAATTGGTGTTGCAGTTTCACAAAAATAACTTTTTTATCCTTCTCAGTCCTTATTCCTAGTGCAAAATGACAAGAAAGCGACTGTGAATATTAAGGTATTTTCCTGTTTCCAACACAACTGCAACTATTTTTGTGATTGTTGAAACTTCATTACTATTTAACTTAAGCATATTTCAGAGAATTCACCTGATTCTAATTTTGATTTTAATTTTTAAACGTGGAACCAAAGGAGGACAGGCTTCTAGTATACCTGTCCTTCACTGGAGTTTAATAGTGCCTTTTTCTAGTTCACTATTTTATCCATTTTCCCAGCCTTCCGAGTTTTTTTTTTTTGTGTTTGTTTTTGTTAGATAGGTAGTTATTTTCTCTTGTTGTTTTAGTCAGAACACCAAGTAATCTCCTAGAATCTTGAAGAATACCAGTATAGGAAACAGGCCAAACATATTATATTATAACGAAGAGGCGATGTTCTAAGCCAAGCAGGAAGTTCAAGGGAGGAGACCAACTGCTCGCGAGGGAGTTTGGTATCCCCCACAAACTATAGCACACGCCCCTGTCAGTTGTTTCACTTTTGGCAATTTCTTTTGGGATGCACTCGTACTTTTAAAAACCACAAGCGGAGGAGCTAACTGCCCTCCAGCATTAGCTGTCACGAAAACAGTGACACACTCTCGCCTCAATCATCTTGTTGATAAACTACTCTGTCACTTTTTGGAACCAAAACAGTCAGACCTTGTGGGTTGAGAAAAAACGCAGTTTCATCAGCATCAAAAACTCTGATGAGTCTGGTTGCATAATATGCTACCAGACTCATCAGAGTTTTATATATTATATTTATAAAATATAAATATATATAAATAAATATGTAAATAAATATATTATATTTTTGATTGGAATGTTCCTAATTCGGGACATCTGAAGCTCACTGGCTCAGATCTTTATAGGTCTCTGTATTTCTTGAAATATTAGGATTTTGGGCAATCCTAGTTGACACTTCAAGATTTCTACTGCTGAAGGGTTTTTACCACGATCAGCCTGGTTGGTTAAAGGTGAAATTATTTTCCCACTTAAGGTCTTACAAAAATCATAGGACACGGTCCATTAAGTCAGTTTTGGTGATAGGAAAACCAGCCAATTCACAATAGTCATCCAATTCACAATAGTGTTCTCCTCCTCCTTCAGAACAAAGTCAGGGCTACTTTTCCTTTCAATTAGACGCTAATTGCATGAATGAACTAGTTTTGAATGAATACAAACGATTTCGTGCAAATTACATTGACTTTCTGAAACCTGTCCTCCACTGGCAGGCTCCATTAGGTGTCCGCCACATCATCAATGGAAAATCTGGGTGTCCGCCACCGCTACATTTCATAAGCGCTTCAAAAAATAGCATTTTTTCGACAATAATGTGATTAAAACTTCCTTTTTGCATTGATAACTCGTTCATAAATGTTTAAGGTACATGTTAAACACAAAAAAGTCAGACACAGTTGAAGAGGAAAACATTAAAAATGCAGAATGATAGGATTTTCCTTAACATGTCCGTCATTGGGGCTTTTACCCTAAAACAACTATTGTAACCTGGATATGTCTAACTACTGTAAGATCAATTGCTAGGAATCCACGTTGTTGGGATGAATCACCAGCCAATGTGGGTAAACAGCTTACAACCAGTTACTGGTTGTTACTACATATTCAATGAACTCACGGTGCACAGCCAGCACGATTTTCGCATCTATAAACAACGTCAGAATCTGTAGTAAAGTTAATGGTAGCGAGCGATGAAAACTTTACCGCCATTCTTCGTCCATTTCTACTGAGAATGTAAACGGCACAAGGGCTCCATCTTCATCACGATCTGAAATGATCCCTTACAATGTCGACCGCGTTATGGTCGACTCTTTCATTTCTCCGAGGTATTATCTATTCGAACGGTTTACGACTCTTCAGATGGAGATGAGTCCTGCGATTAACGACCGTTTTTTGAGAATTAAGAGAAGTCGTCTGGTCTTTTCACAGTCTATTAAGGACTAATACTCCGACTGTCCCAACCTCCGGTGGATATTACATCGTTTTATGACCCTCACTTTAACTTTCATTAGAGGACACGAATTCCCGGAGGGAACGGTTAAGCACGAGAGAAAGTAAGAAAGAAGTGGTGCTTCACTGTTGGAAAACTCTTTATTTAGAGATGATGGCGATGGTGTTAGTGCGGAGGCAAACATTTCATTACCGTTCACACCTAATTCCGTGTCACTTGCATACAAAGATTGTATGATGAGCGTATTGGCGTTGACCATACGATACAATTGAAATTCCTACACTTCTGACTACTTTGTTTACTCGAGGACAGGCACAATTCCTATATTATATTATTAATCTCCCCTTATTTGACAATGAAGATAAACAAAACGCCGGCTCCAGGATTTGAGGATAATGAGGCATGTAGGGAAGGGCCTCGTTGGAAAGATCACCAATTCAAGTCCCGAGCAGGTGGTGACTCAGCGGAGTAATTCTCCAGAGATTTTCTGATAGCATTGTCAGTTCCTGATGAAGCTGCTGAAGATTCCAGCTTAATGTGTTTCGGTTTGGAAAGCTACAAGATTGAAATTCACACTGGAGGTCTCTGTACAGGATTTGCATTGGTGGAATACTCTGTTTGAGGGGTTGGCTCAGACACAGGAGATGTCTTGAAAAGTAATATCGCTAAAAATATTATAATTGTTATTGTCCAATATGTTATTGTTCGATACAAATAATGTCCCCAGAAAACTATCTAGTTCGTAAAATTCTCAGAAATGTGAAAAGTGATCTTACTTAAGTATAAGAATAACAAGAAATGATCGGGATACTGTAGACGGGTCGCCATATTCATTGCTGTACTGTGTATAAATATTGTTTATTTCAAATGTTTAAAAAATACCACAACCGTATACTTCAGATTTACAGTTCATTAGGTCATAAAATTTGGAGTAAGGGTCAGATCTATTCAATAATAACGTGCTGATACAAAGACAAAAATACTCGTATTTGCTTTGACGTCTCATAGTGGTGATTCCTTAATCTAATAATTAAGTATTTCTTAGGTAGTTTATTAACAAAAATTACCGCTTGCACGGAAAAAAACTCAAGCATAGATATGTCTTTTGCCAATTACCTAGTTTACTCGTAAATACGATAGTATAATATCCAAGAAAAACGTTGTACTAAACAGTAAACAACTTAGTTACCTATTACATTCTGGTTTATTATTTTCAATAATGAACCTTTGGAATCGACCAAGAAATTTTTTTTAACCCCCCCCCCCCCCCTCAAACTTTGTTAGTTTACGTTTCAACGTACGTAGAATCCAAAAATAGAATAAAACGCTACAAATCATTACACAAAGGTTTATTATTTTTCTATAAAGATCACTCGTCTGCAAAGAACACAGCTCTGCCATTGTTATCACCAACCAACATGAAGAAAAACTTTTTGAACGGAGATTGAGCCTCTTTTGCGATTCACGTTCGTGTTTCTGATTTATTGTAAGTCCAACCCTTAAGTTCTCGTGGGGAGCGAACGGTTTGTCCTACAGGGCTCCGCGTGGTCTCAAAAAATTCCAGACTATCTTAAATTGATGGAAAAACAACACCTTTATACACACATTTTTCGTGATAGGGCGTTTAAAAAAGTTCAACCCTTATTTTTCAACCCTTACAAGTGATCTACACCAACCAAACGCTTTGGGGCACAACTAGACCCCAAATGGAGCCCACATATCAAATTTCATCAAAATCGGTCAATGCTAAGTGAGGGAAGTGCCGCGTACGGCGGACGGCGGACGGCGGACGGACGGCCAAATGTTTATTCGATTTTTGGATTCCTACGTACCTTGAAACGTAAACCAACCAATTTTGAGGAGGAGTTAAAAAACATTTTCTTGGTCGATTCCAAAGGTTCATTATTGAAAATAACACTAGATTACAAAATTTAGGGGTGGTCTGGCTGCCTCGTTCTTTCACCACTTTTCTTATGGTATTTGGTGCGCTGAATCCGAATCTGACGTCAGTTTTTTTTGTTTACGACGGATTTTCAAGATATAGCTAGTTTTAAGATTTTTCTAGTTCTCACTTTTCTTCATTTTTTAGTGAAAACTCATCTTGCTCAAATCTCCTCAAAAAGTACTCAGACCTATAGGAAATTTCATGTAGAATCCGAATATGTACTTAGTTTTTAAGTAAAACTGTGTTAAACCCCCTATTTTTCACAAAACGTATCAAAAAACACCGGTTCTCAACGTTTTTTCTTCGGGTTTTCCCTTACATTTTGCCACTTGAAAAAAAAAATTGAGGCTAAAAAAATTTTTCTCGGGCCTTTACTTTGTAGGGGGGACACCCCAGAGGAGAATGAGACCAATCGCAGCCTCCTAAACCCATTAATGTCGAAGGAATGAGCTTTTTCATGGCACTGAGTTGAAAATTCACAAAAACCGTTAGTTAATTTTTCGAGATAAGTATGTGCGTTCCGATATCTGTTTTCCTCAAATGGATTTTCCTTTCTTCTACATTTTAATGCTTGTCACCTATTAAGAGTGCGATCGAAAATAGGCACTCAAAGGGGGAGTAAATCATAATTGGGAAACTCTTGTTTTGTTAAGAGATTTTAATTCAGTTTTACAAACTAAACACAATAAACTGCAGAAAAGTTGACGGTGTAAATCTGTTTCATAAAGGCTCAGATGAATCAAAAGTTGGTACAATGTTTGGTTATTCCTCCACCTCAGAGGTTTCATCGCCGGCATCTATGTAGAGAAAACTTTGCCGCCTGAGGTAAATCTCTTTTTAAGGTCCAACAATAGTCCGCCATCATGTTAACTTCCAAATACCCTTTGTACCGTTCTTCCATGGTTTTATATCTTGGTGGAACCTCTGAGGTGGAGGAATAACCAAACATTGTACCAACTTTTGATTCATCTGAGCCTTCATGAAACAGATTTACACCGTTAACTTTTCTGCAGTTTATTGTGTTTCGTTTGTAAAACTGAATTAAAATCTCTTAACAAAACAAGAGTTTCCCAATTATGATTTACGCCCCCTTTGAGTGCCTATTTTCGATCTTACTCTTAATAGGTGACATGTATAAAAAATGTAGAAGAAAGGAAAATCCATTTGAGGAAAACGGATATAGGAACGCACATACTTATCTCGAAAAACTAATTAACGGTTATTGTGAATTTCCATCTCAGTGCTAAAGCTCATTCCTTCGCTATTAATGGGTTTAGGAGGCTGCGATTGGTCTCATTCTCCTCTGGGGTGTCCCCCCTACAAAGTAAAGGCCCGAGAAAATTTTTCTTAGCCTTAATTTTTTTTTCAAGTGGCAAAATGTAAGGGAAAATCCGAAGAAAAAACGTTGAGAACCGGTGTTTTTGATACGTTTTGTGAAAAATAGGGGGTTTAACCCAGTTTTATTTAAAAACTAAGTACATATTCGGATTCTACATGAAATTTCCTATAGGTCTGAGTACTTTTTGAAGAGATTTGAGCAAGATGAGTTTTCACTAAAAAATGAAGAAAAGTGAGAACTAGAAAAATCTTAAAACTAGCTATATCTTGAAAATCCGACGTAAACAAAAAAAACTGACGTCAGATTCGGATTAAGCGCACCAAATACCATAAGAAAAGTGGTGAAAGAACGAGACAGCCAGACCACCCCTAAATTTTGTAAAAAAATTACCCCAAAACCCCCAAAATACCCCCAAAACCCAAAAAACCCAAAATACCCCAAATATACCCCCAAAACCACCCCCAATATACCCCCAATTTACCCCCAAATTTTGGTTCATTACACTAGAGTGTAATGAACCAAAATTTGGCCGTCCGTACGCCATATGCTGCACTTTCCCACTTAGCATTGACCGATTTTGATGAAATTTGGTATGTAGGCTCCATTTGGGGTCTTGTTGTGCCCCAAAGATTTTGGTTGATGTCAGTTACTTCTTAGAGTTGGAAAATAAGGGTTGAAATTCTGAAAACGCCTAACTCAAAAAATTTTTTATTTAAAGGTATTGTTTTTTCATCAGTTTAGTAAACCATCCCACTTCATCTAATCTTGCAAAACACACAAGTCAAAAGTATTTCGGGTTTCACAAACGTTCGTAATGTTGTCATACACAAGTCGATGGATTTGTGTGCTTAGGCGCGGTAGATAGAATGCGTCACAACGATAACTTACATCAGTAGTTGGAGGACATGATAAATCGACGGAGGTGGCTGGCGAGGGGGTCATAATTCAAAGGTAGTTGTCTAGAGAGGGTTCACGGGCCATAGAGTGGGCTATGTATATCTTGTCTCGTATTTGTCAACCAACATCTTCTCAACAAATAGCCCAACGTCTCCCCTTCCTCTTACTTAAGTTCGTTCATTACCGTTGCACCTTCTAGGAATTTTTTTTTTATCATCGCTGAGTTTGGTAGATCATAGAACTTTTTGTAAGACTCACGAGAGGTAAGAAGCACGTGTTGTGATGTCCTCATTATTAATATTGCGGAGGGTCTCCACCAATTTTATTTAGGAAAGTATCAAACTCAACAACGATTGTATCTGAGACGCCAAAACCAGGCCTCAAACACATTTCAACGTCTCAAAGCTTTTGAACTCTCATTCTCAATTCATTACAATGAATATATTAGCTTGTGAGATGTCTCAGACATATTTCATTGATAACATCCCTAAGGCGTATACGGTACCAACCTAATTCGAAAGTGTATGTGTTGCTCGTCACAATTAGACGTGGTTTTGATGAACGAGTTTTCAGATAGGCACCTTCTATCTGAACCGCTAATCGCATTACAAAAATTCAAATCGATTTATAAGAATTATCATGTATAAATTAGCACAATGAGTAGACTAGGAGAGGGAATATAACGATCCAAATTATCGGTATTTCTTGACGATGAAGTCGTTTTCCCGGGCCCAGTACTCTCCGGACGACGCAACAGAGTTCGAAGTGGTAAACCAGGCAATTTAGATCGTAAAAGTATGAACTTATAGTTCAAATTGAGATAAAACAAAACGCCGGAGACCAGGTCGTTTTTAATTTGAAAAAATGAATTAGGCTCTTAGATCAATAGAGGCTCATGCATGTCAAGAGAGGCAGTACTAAATGGACGACTTGGAGTCATTCGAGTTGGAGGAAGCTGTGCCATAACTGATGTTGTGCCTTGGCCCGAGCTTTGGATCCAGTGTAACACTGCCAAATACAATGCCGTGGAAGTGAAAGAGAGAAAGAATCCATAGTATTGACGTTGTATTGCTGCCTGAACTGCTTGAGACCCTTAATGTTGCAATAATTCGTGAGTTTGGGAGGATTATGGGATGCTTGCTCCTTTCAATAAAAAGAAATTGCTGGAGCCAACCATCCGCTCGAGTAAGTCCAACTTTATCGATGAATGGTAGTAAGTGACAAAGCTTCTTTGAGAAAGACCACCTTTTGACAAATATTTCAAACCTTCAGAAAAATAATGAGCTTGAGAAAGCTGGAGGAGGATTTGAAGAGCAGCAGCCAACTCTTGTACTTTGAGAGTTCCTCTCAATCTAGTTAGACTGTCACTTTGAGAGTTTTGAGATGAAGCGCAAGATCCACGATATCACTCGCTGAAGCCAGGTGAGTGATGAGTATTTAGCAACGATGGAGAGCAAGTATTCATCTTGCTTTGAAGTTTCGGGCTTTGAACAGGAAGTTAGCAAATTCACTTTAGGCACTGTTGCTGGTGAAATTGAAGGAAGGTAGTTGAGAGAGGATGGTCAGTCAAAGAGAAAGGAGGGTACGTTCCACCCAAGCCCCGTCAAGTCCCGTTCTTACAAGCTGATCTACAAGCTCTTGAGGTGATAACCCACGAGAGGCGCAGTGTGCGTCGTTGGAAGGAGAAACTACATGACGCTAGTATGAGAACTGAATTAACTCAAGTATCTTAACAACCCTATTAGCAGCGAAGGTCTCCAAAATGTGAGGAGGTGTTTTTGACTGCAGAAGGATCAGTAAAGAGGTCAAAGTATAAGTGAAGTTGGTTGATAAGAAACTTCATGGAATCAAGAACTTCTGAGTGAATAACAGTTCCTGGTGCTGGATTGTTTGTACTTGAATAGGTGCAACTCGTGTTTTGGCTACACTCGAACGCCTCTTCATTAGACTCAGAACGAAGATACAATAAAGCCACAAATCCTAGCACCGGAGGATCACACAACCCAATGGGCTGGTAAGACTTTATACCTTATAGTGAAGTACGCTCTGCTGCGCCCTCTTGGCTGAAGTTCCCGCCTGGTGTCCGTAGTGCCTACATCCATGGACCAGTCAAATCTGGTGGGCTCGGTATTGTGTCTCCCTCTGCGAGTATCCCTTCTCTTAGCCGCCAACGCCAGCTAGCCCTCCGAAAGTAAAGCTGGGAGGTCGCCCGTGCTGCTGCTGATCTTGATTTTGTCAGGCCGCGGTTAACATGGTGCCGAACAACACCAACCGATCCAAAACCCAGTTCATCTGCTGAGTTTGCTGCTGCACTGCATGAGTCGGTGGATGGTAAAGAACTCCGACAGTGCTCCGAAAGCATCTTATCATCCCAATGGGTAGATTGGGCTTTAGGGGGCATTGGGGCCCGCGATTACCAGAACTTTCACGCCGTCCACGTGGCAACACTGCCAAAAGCGGTACGGTGTTCGAGGGTTAGTTGTGGGACAACAGATACCCTTTGCCGTGCCTGTCGGGGTGGAAAGGAACATCTGTACATGTTGTGGAGCAGTGTCCACGGACTCATGGGGCCGCATTTTACGTCATGATGTGGTTGCCAAGCAGATAGCCGGTGCCTTGTCATCTAGCGGCTGGGATGTTGAGAGGGAGAGATTATACCATATGCGGAGAGACCAGGGTAAGAACATCGTAGCTATCAAGCCTGACAGGTATTGCATTATCCTGGATGTCCAGGTTGTCAATGGCAGCTAGGACAAAGAGCAGACCTGGCAGGTTAAGATAAGAAAATATGATGGAGATGATTTACGGCAAGCGGTGTCGGAGCTAAAAGGAGTGGCACCCACCAACATCAGGGTGATGGCTGCAACTTTATCATGGCACGGAGTGTGGTGCGGGAAAAGTGCCTCGGAGTTGCGAGAGTTGGGCATCTTAGTAGACGTACTCCGTGGTGTCACCAGTCGCGCACTGCTCGGCTCATATTTGAACTGGTGCTATTTCTATAGAGGCACTTCCCCTCATCCCTTTCACTCACCCCCATCTTCCTCATCTTCCCTTTTTCCATAGGGCCGGCGTCGGGTGAGTCCTGGGCGTCCTCCCCATTAATTTTTGATTTATTTATTTATTTATTTTTATTTATGGCGTGCCCCCTCCGTCTTTGAGGGGAGCTTATTTAAAATGATATGCAGAACCTAGGAATCCCTAGGTCGATCTACCGTGAAGCTAAATAATCCAAAAGTATGGTGTGCCAGTCCAGTTTATGAGTCCAGAGCTCCCTCAAAAATAATTTTGTTTTAAAAGTTCTTTCCTATTGCTATTCCTGGTTCTATCGTGTACTTTACACTATTACTTGATTGTTCAGATCGTCCAAGTCCTTCATGACTGGGTTGGAGAGCCTGCAAAGTGCTTGCCTAGCTGGCGTGTTAAAGAATTATATTGCTTTCGCAATTACAATCACACCAAGATTATGGAATTTTTAGGTGTATGAGGGTTTGAGTGGTTAAAATTGTCCAGAATATTCTCCAAGCTAACTGTTTTGGAGTATTTGTGTTTGTATCAACCCACACGACACAATTTTCTTTGCAAAAAATATGATTTTCATTAGTTATTTGTTTTTCCTCGGTGCTGGTCAGTCAAACTCAAAAGATTGGAATGCAAATCGACTTTCAGTAGACTGGGAGTTCCCTGGAACGTTCTTGGACAGAAAAATGATCACCCGGTGTCTGCAGGCGTCCGAATGTGTGACGTCCAGTTGTCATGGAGCCGCATAGAGGTGGCGCCTGTCGGTGACGCCAGGCGACAACATTAATCACGGGAGCAGAAACCGTGAAATGCGCTGCCCGAGTTTGTTATTTACTAGATGATCAATCACCAGTCCATCTCAGGATTCTCGCTTCTCGGTGATGAACGCGAGATAATGAAGAGATCTAAAAACAAGCCGTTGAAGACTGGTCGCTCAGCTCCGTCTCAGCCATTTCTCCAAATAGTTGATATTATGGTTCAATCTGTAGAACGATTGTCAAATCCGAGCCAAATAAAGTTCAAGCGAGTGATACGAATTACCACTTCCTTGAGCGTATGGTGTAAAAATTAAAAAAAAAAAAAAAAAAACGAAGGCGGAGAAAGGATCTAAAGACTCAGATCAAGACTAAAGTGAAGTCTGGTGAACAGGCAAAATCGTAATAGTTATAGTTTTTGGTTTATTATTTTCAATAATGAACCTTTGGAATCGACCGAGAAAACATTTTTCTAACCCCCCGTCAAAATTTGTTGGTTTACGTTTCAAGGTACGTAAAATCCGAAAATCGAATAAAAATTTTTCGTGCCGTTCGCGGAACTTTTCTTAGTACCCATGGACCGATTTCAATGAAATTTGGTATGTAGGCTCCATTTGGGGCCTAGTTGTGCCCCGAAGCTTTTGGTTCATGTCAGTCACTTCTAAGGGTTGGAAAATAAGGGTTGAACTTTTGAAAACGCCCTAACACGAAAAATGTGTGAAGGTAGTAGGTAGTAGGTACTTATAGATAAGATACCCTTCAGACCTACCCATAGTTAAGATTGATTTGTATAATTTTTGTAGCATTCTACGTCATGACGCGGTCGCCAAGCAGATAGCAGGTGCCTTGTCATCTAGCGGCTGGGATGTTGAGAGGGAGAGATTTTACCAAATGCCGAGCGACCAGGGTAAGAAGCCCGACGTTGTAGCCGTCAAGTCTGACAGGTATTGCTTTATCTATGATGACCCTGGTGGGCTAAGATAAGAAAGCATGATAGAGTTGATTTACGGCAAGCGGTGTCGGAGCTAAAAGGAGTGGCACCCACCAACATCAGGGTGATGGCTGCAACTTTATCATGGCACGGAGTGTGGTGCGGGAAAAGTGCCACGAAGTTGCGCGAGTTGGGCATCTCAGTAGGTATACTCCGTGGTGTCGCCAGACTGAACTGGTGGTCTTTCTATAGAGGCACTTCCCTTCATCCCTCTCTCCTACCCCCACCTTCCTCATCTTTCCTCATCCGTAGGGCCTGCGTCCTGGGCGTCCTCCCCATTGTATTTGATTTTTTTTTTGTACCCCCTCGGTCTTTGAGGGGAGTTTGAAAGAAAAGGTAAAAACAATTGTGAGTGTCAAAGCTGTGATCTACGCAGTAAATGATACCTTTGTGAAATAATTTGGAGCGTATTATTATTATTATTGTTTTTGCCTGGGGTGCGAGTAATCAGTTTAATTGCTTCACCAACGTTGAGTTTTCATGATTCTTTAAACATATACATTGGATTTTTCATTCACAGTTCCTATTACCTCTCAGAGTTGTTTTACCAAAAACATTGACAATTTGAGTTGTTTTTCTCGACTTACATCAGGAGCAAAAGTACAAAATAAAATAAATTTTACGTATGAATGTCTGAATATTGACATTCGCCGATTCACACAAGGCAAGGAAAAACACATTTTTGGACGAAAAAACTATTTAAAAAGCTCCAGCAGTGCCAAGAAATGCTATTTGGAAAAATTGAAAAACTTTCAAGGCGATTTTCTCAAAACTAGTTTTCTGCTCTCTCGTCACTATGGTTCTCAATGTGCGATATTATCTGAGGAGGTACTGTTAATTTTAGTAACATAACGCCCTGTTGCTCAATTCCCTGCCTTAGTTGAACTCGTACCTAGGCTTACTGCTTTCATAACTAACAATCCTGTTGGGCTGGCAGCCAATTCATGAAAGCCAAGTTATGGAAGTAGGTCAATAGCATTGTGCTGGGTAACCACACATTTATTTAACTGCTGAAACGCCACCCTTTCAAGAAAAGCAAAGTGTTTTGCCAGTGACGGATTAATATTTCGGTAAACGATTGGCCGCGGCTGATGAACGGCGTTGGACGGATTCCGCCGCACCTGTTTAGACTCTTTTGGACCCGAAAGTGAACAGGAACAAATGGTTCGAGTTGTACGTGGAGGGTAACGAAGAATATCATCGTTGGGAGAGCAGGTCGTTTGTCAGGCACTGATATTCCATTTTGTCAATGGTTAATAGGAAACAGACGTCTCATTTCTGAAACGAAATTAATTGCTGAGTATTTATACGTCCCGCGCCCCATCCTTCAGGCCTCCCTCTGACAGCTGCAGCTTTGAATAAATGATATCGGCCGGGGAAAAGATAATTTTATTTATCACATCCACTTCCTCGTTCAACTCACTTATTCATCCTACTAAGAAATCTTCTCTCATGGTTTTCCAATACATGAGCTCTCTACTCGTTTTTCAAGGCTTCCGTCAATAGCTGGGCACTTCCTTATGCTTTCTATCTAGTTTTACCGTTTTTTCCCAAATAATGTATAGAACGTACAAATCCGTTTCAGACTATTCTGAATCCAAATCCGCAATAAATCTATAGGTGTATGTCTGTGTCTATGGGTGACGAAATCTTGTGCGCTCTGTCCCGGTCCTCTCCTCCAGCAAATTTGCGTTGTTCTTTCCTTGTTCGACGCGAGAATCTATCTAGTTGTGTACTGTGTAGCCAGTATTTTGAACTTTACCACTAAAGTGGGCCATTTTGCCATTAATATTCCTAATGTCATCAAAATAGGTCCATCCAGAACAGGGCAAAATCCCACGAACGGCGGACGGACAGACATTTATTTATTCGACTTTCGGATTTTACGTACCCTTTAACGTAAACCATCAAATTTTGAGAGAGTTGAACTTATTTTCTTGCTCGATTCCAAAGGTTCATTATTGAAACTAATAAACCAAAAGTGAAGGGGACCAATTTTCAAAACAAAGAATTCAATGAAAATCCCAGAGATTTTTATTTTTATTTTTTTTTTTTTTTTTATTTTTTTTTTTTTAGTAGGAGGTCTTTATTGAGTTGAAGTACGAACTCCTTCCACTGCGACCTAACGAGGTCTATTATGGAATGCTTCCAGGCCTGATAGGAAGGGTTTACACAACACCCATTTTCCCCGCTTTTTAGCAAAGCAGAGAAGATCGGTGTGGGCCCCCTTAGAGATCGTGTCAGTATCTAGGACATCATTCCCAAGGATTGTGTATCCAGCTCGACCCAGTGCTTCACAAGAGCACATGATATGCTCGGCATCTTCCGTTTCCATATCGCAGAAGCGGCAGATGTCCGATGTTAGTTTGCCTATCTTCTTTGGATAGTATCGAAGTGGGCCTGTTAACAGACCCACGAGTATTCTGACGTCCTTCTTAGGCGTTGCAATGAGTTCGCTAGCCCGTTTCTTTGAGAACATTACAAATAGTTTTGCCTCAGACCTGGGAGGTTCTGCCAGTATGTTACTCGCTCATTTCTTTCCCAGTTGTTGACCACATTCTGTAAGCGGCTTTTGGTGGTTCCCAGGATTGGTTCCGGCCCTATTGGCAGGGACTCTGGTCCTCTTTTGGCAAGGCGATCAGCAGTTTCATTACCCTCATGACCTTAATGTCCAGGAATCCAGAGAAGGTTGACCTGATTATTCTGGGCCACAGCTTTGAGGGTATTCAGGCACTCCCAGACCAGCTTCGAGCGTATAGTGTATAAAGCAATGGCCTTCAAAGCAGCCTGGCTGTCTGACAAGATGTAAATCTTGGCTCTGTTGAAATGCTTATTCAGCATTTCTTCAGCGCACAGTTGAATTGCATGGACCTGGAAGATTGGCAGAGAAATTTACTGTGAAAATATTTTATGAAATCAAACATTTTTCCTGAAATTCGCCTATTCAATAATGCTGCAGAAATTAGACTTGTAATAAATCCCCTTACTGCGGTAATGACGAACCCAATATCTTTCTGCTTCCGCCCTGATACGAAGCCAAATTGAGGAGCTTGATTCCAAAAGGTACTAGGTATCTATATTCATTTCGGTCAAACGTGAGAAAAACACGAAAAACCATAGCGACCTGAAAAACGTGCTATAAACCAATAATGTCATTGCTTCCGAGTTTACCAAGGTAGCGGTAGCTTCGTTTTCACTTTTCAAGGTTGAAAAAAAAAGTTCTCCAAAATCGAAATTTCCACTCGCGTTTTACGTTTCAGACCTTTCTGAACAATGTTGGTTCCGTGTCTGTCTGTCTGTCTGTCCGTCTGTCATGAAATCCTGGTAACCGGCATACTATACGAAGTGATTGTTCGATTTCGATGAAATTTCAGGGATTATGCGGGTTGGCGTGTAGACGGTCGCCTATGAAAATCATCACCCCCGGACTGATAATAGCCGTGAAAACGTGAATTCCTTGTATTAGTCATACGAGTAACTTCCACATTTTCTATCCGATTTCGATGAAATGGGGGGTGCGCCTAATTTTTTTTTAATTAAATTTTTAATCGAAAGTAGACCTCATTCTAAAAATTTTGACACCTGCCGTTCTCTTTTGGGAGAGTAGATCTTTTTCTATGATTTTTCAAAGTTTCGAATGTTTATGACGTCACGCGCCCCTCCCGCCTGGGCAGCGCCCACTGTGACGTCATAAAAATTCGAAACTGAAAAATCATAGAAAAAGGTCTTCTCACACCAGAAGGTCGCGGTTGGTGTCAAAATTCTCAGAATAAGGTCTAGTTTAGATTAAAAATAACAATAAACAGTTTTTCCGACCCATGCGCACACCCCATTTTCTAGGATTATGCGGATTAGGTTTTAGATGGTCCCCAATGAAAATCAAGGCCTCAAAATTGACAGTAGCTTCTGCGCATGCGCAAACGTGAATTCCTCGTAAAAGCCATATCTTCTACCCTTTACATCCGATTTCGACGAAATTTCTCAGGATTGTTCAGATTAGCGTGTAGATGGTGTAAGATAATGTATAGTTCATATAACTCCGATAGTTGTTCTAATGGCTTATCATTGTGTATGGAAGTACCAACCTGATCCATTATGTAATTTTTATTGTGCCAAGTTGAACAAACTGATTAAAGGCAAACCGCCATCTTCAAAAGTTTTCAATCAAGCGACTAATTTCATACCCTACTGTTAATATTTAATAATCGTCAAACATCTTACATGGTGTCAGGTGTGGAGTCCCCTATGAGGGTAGTGGAAGGTACTTAGAGATTGATGTTTCGAGATTAACTACTATGCATCGGATCATCTATACAATCGGGTTATGGATACGAGGAAGCTACGTGCCACACCCACTTGGCAGATTTTTTAAATATATTTCTAAACTTAGATAAATATTTTTGGAGTCCCACGTTAAGGAGAAAAAAGCTGAGCTTTTGATTAAATTCAGAAAAATATACTGGCTGATGGGCCGACGGTCAAAATTGTCTGTCCACAATGAGCTTATTAATGGCTTATTAATTATCAATGAGCTTAACTGTGGGGGTGCACAGCCCAGAGCAATCGAGACATAATTCAGCGCTTCCAGAATAATGTACTGCGATGCTGCGTTGATGCATACACATACTTTAGAAATGACAGACTTCACTACGAGCTGAAGATAGAATCTGTCAATGAGGTCATTCGCAGCCAAGCCATGAATCACCTTTTGAGGCTCCAAGATCATGTAAATGAGGATGTCATCCAGCTACTCAACACAGATGATCTGCTAGGAAGACTTAAGAGAACTAAGCCACACGATCTAATCCACTTAGTGTGACCATCATGAAGTGCAAATATCAGGACAATAAGAACTAAGTGAAGTATCTTACTTTTATTAACGTACACCAACTAGGTATCAAAAGAATGTTGCTTATAAGTTGTAACTTGGTGCAATAAAACAAGTCAAAAAAAATTATTTAAATAATCTTAAACGAGGCTTGAAATATCAGATTTATGGATATTTATGGTAGGTACTTTTTGAAACAAAACGTGGCGTTTAGTACTTTTTGGAATCAAACGAAGTGGATAAAGTACTTTTTGTGCTGGATATAGTTCCTTTTGAAATCAAACGGAATGTTCACCCTCGTTTTTCAAGGGAATAGATCGTCCCTATACCTGGTAAACCATGTAAGTCGAGTTTGTCAAATTTTACAGGGGACACTAAAAACTAAATAATTCAGTTTTCATTCCACATGCAATAAGTTTTTTCGTTCCATTCCTTAAAACTGGTGGTAACAGTAGTATTTCGAAGAGCCTGAGACTAATTTCATCAAAATTTACTTCAGCGAAAGAAAAAATGGACTTACATGCTTTTACCCAGCCTTTGACACCCGACTTGCATGGTTTCCAATTTGATTTTTATGAAAATATACCCAGCTTGGGTTATTTAATTATTAGGAATATTATTCAATTTTGTTCTCCAGGTTTCAACGTTACACCAACTACCCAAATCGATGCAAAAGGAAAATATTTAAATGAAAATTTATAGGCGTTGACTAATACGCAGTCCAAATTTAAGGCTCCTTGAGTCAAAATGACAGTCTTCACTCTTAATATTACTAGAGTTGAGCAATAAATTATTCAATATACTACCAATTCCTCAATTACCATTTCTTAAATTACAACCATTACTTATAGGAACACTTTACCTATCACAACCGTAACTAGGTAGGTATGCATTGAATTTAAGTGTTAGGCATCTAGGTACTTTTGTTTCATTAAAACAAGGGATGAGTTAGGGATGGGTTAGGGGTTGGAGATAGGTCAGGGCTTGCTTGGGTTAGAGATGGACTAGGGATAGGGATAGGGGTTAGGAATAGGTTGGGGATGGGTTGGGTATTGGGGATGGGATATGGGTTAGGAATAGGTTGGGGATGGGTTGGGTATGGGTTAGGGGTTGGGATAGGTCAAGGCTGGGTTAGGGATGAGCTGGGGATGGGTTATAAATGGACTAGGGATGATTGAGGATATGTTAGGTGTGTGTTAGGTTAGAGATGGGATAGGGGGTTAGGGATAGGTTGGAGACGGGCTAGGGACGGGTTAGGGGTTGGGATAGGTCAGGGCTGGGTTGGGGATGGGCTGGGGATGGGATAGGGATGAGTTAGGGACAGGTTAGGTTAGGGGTTATAGATAGGTCAGGGCTGGGTAGGGTATGAGCTGAGGATGGGTTAGGGATGGATTAGGGATAAGTTAGGTATGGGCTATGGATTGGTTGGGTGTGGGTAAGGGGTTAGGGATAGGTCAGAGCTGGATTTCAGCAACATCTGCATTTCAGCTAGGTCAAACAGCCAACGAATCAATTAATTCATCTGAAATTATCCTCCTAAATAATGTAAAAATAATTTAGAAACATTGCGGAAAAACACGTAGGAAGGTCGTGACCTTAAGGTTGGCCACAGTATGGAAAATCACGTGTCTGCAGAACACAAGGAGTGGAATTTATTGCTGAAATTGAGACTTGTAAAAAGGTTTCTATTTATGATCACTTTCTCCGAACTCCATTTATGAATTTTTGTAAACTTTTACATGAAGAAAAAGAAGAAAAAACTGACTATCTTTGATGAAAACTTTGCCACCAGCGTGAGCTGCTCATTCTATGAAGGCATACACAGGACTTACATGGTTTTCCGGCGAAAAAAGAGGTTACCGACTTACAGGTTTTTTTTATACTTCTGGATGAAAAACTATTTGGGTCATTTCAAAATTTGGGGTTATTTCTTGTCACGCAGCTTTTGTGAACACTCTATTTGTCTTGGAAATTCAGAATTTTTTCAGGGAGATACAGCAGGTTGGTGTCTACAAAGATCACATAGAATGAATTTCACTAATCAATTAACTCAGATAATTAGAAATCATCTAATTATCACACCTATCACAGAGGGTAGGTTGGGAACTTTGAAAATTTTTGGAGAACTTTATATTCATATTTTAATTTAAGTAAAAAACGTTATTGGTCCAGGATACTCTCCTCTTCAGGAATAAATTAGAAACGAACGAAAATTCCATGAATTGGAAGGGTTTTTGCTATGTTTGGATGCTGTCACAAGGTTTTATTCTCTCTCCCTACAATTTTTTTGAAATGCCTGCCCACTCCTGGAAAACGATTATTTTGTGTCATGAAAAACAAAAGTGAACACTGCTGCAAGATGGCTTCCGAAGCTACTGAAGTTTGTTGAATTTCCAAGCTCCCAGTTGTGTGGGTTATGTTGTGAAGTGTTGAAGCTTTGAGAGTAGGTTAATACTTTCTCCATCCCTACAACCACCTCACTCATCAGGGTAAGTGTTCAACTAAGTTTAATTAAACTCAAATTACAATTATGAATGCCATAGTGTTATGTATTTTTTCTAACGTTCAGAATCAATCATGGTTAGGCCAGTAGAGAGTGATAACCTCACAAATCTCTCTCCCTACAACCTCTCTACCTACAACTTCTGGGAAGTGTCTGGTTTGTAGGAAGAGAGATGGAATTGCAGGGAGAGAAGTTTTTTTTCAAAGCCGTTTACATTTTTAAGAGTTACCTGAACTATTTACACCGCTGGGTCATAAAATTCTGACTTTTCATTAACCCACATTTTACGAAAGATTAGACTGATTGAAAGACTTGAAGAATCTGATAATTCTGATGTACCTAGATTATAGCTTCGGACTGTGATTGCGATAAGTAAAAGAGACTCCTAAACTAAGATTCTCGTATTTTGAAGGAATAAAAAGGTTTCATGAGTTCAACTCACACTTGGTTTTCTCTCTCCCTACAAAGTCGAAATTATGGAAAAAAATTCAAAATTCTATAAATTTGAAACTACTTGATAAAGTGTGCGCCCACTTCAGGATCTGCCTCAGTGGCCAAAACAAAGGACGTTTACGGGAGAAAAAACATAAAAACTTCAACAATAATTTATGGAAAAGTTCGAGGACAAAATAACCCCAAATTTTGAAATGACCCATTTATCAGATTGGAAAACGGCTTCACTAAATGAATCAAACGACCCTAATTTACCTAAAAAGCTCAAAACATTATTTTCGAAAAAAAATTTTGATTTTGGAGAACTTTTGGTTTATTATTTTCAATAATGAACCTTTGGAATCGACCAAGAAAAAAAAATTTTTAACATCCCCTCAAAATTTGATGGTTTACGTTTCAAGGTACCTAGAATCCAAAAATCGAATAAAAATTTGGCCGCCCGTCCGCCGTACGCCGTACGCCGTACGCGGCACTTTTGCCACTTAGCATTGACCGATTTTGATGAAATTTGGTATGCAGGCTCCATTTGGGGTCTAGTTGTGCCCCGAAGCTTTTGGTTGAGGTAGGTCACTTCTAAGGGTTCCAAAATCAATTTTGAAATTTTGAAAACGCCCTAACTCAAAAAATTTTGATATAAAGGTATTGTTTTTCTTTCAATTTAAGATTCTATAGAATTTTTAGAATTTTTTGAGACCACGCGGAGCTCTGTAGGACAAACCGTTCGCTTCCTACGAAAATTTAAGTGTTTATTTTGAAATATATATATATATATATATAAACAACGTTAAGAAATAAACAAATAGATATACAAGGACTTACATTGGACGTTTCGCGACGATGCGTTATCAACAACTGAGGCCTCAGATTCCATTCTTCCCTTCTGCTCCATCATAAGGGGTTGGTGGAGATGGTATTGCATGTTTAGGGGTGCGCGCGCGGTTGTTTTGCACGAAATTTCGGTTCTGAGGTCTCAAGAGGGATGAGGATTTTGGGATAGGAATGGCAAGGGTTGAAACTTTATGAGGAAGTGTAGTAAACTAGATTTTAACAATTAAATTAATCAATTTTAACAACAATAAAAAACTCATCAACCCTGCTAGAACTTTAAAACAAATTCCAACAAAACCAATAAATCTTAATAAATTTAGAATTTTAAATAAATTTTAACAAATTTTAACAAGTTTTTTTTAAAAAAAGGGGGAAAAAAATTTTGTAATACGACCTGTGAGCTATCTGTTTGTGTTCAGACCAGGTGGACGTCTGGCTCCCAACACAGCACTGTGGGCTCTCTCAGATAAATGCAGCTCAACATTCGTTGACCCTGCTGGCAAGCTCTTCAGCACTTTTACGCGGTAGCATTCATTGAAAGTAAGGTGGTGTTGGAGTGCATGCTGGCTCACTGGAAGCTCCAATCCTCTGCTTACGGATGACCTATGGTTATTAATCCTGAGATTCAGGACGCTGGCCTTACCCACATAGAAAGCCTCACAGTGGGTACACAGTAACTGGTATACACAGAGCTCAGAGTTGCACGTCGCAGAACCAACAGAAATATATTGTGCGTTTGTGTTGGGCGAAGAGAACATAGGCTCCTCAATCACCAGCTCACAGAGCTTACATCGCGGACGATGGCACGGCCGAAGACCCCTCGAAGGACGTTCATCATGGTGAGCCTGTCTGAAAACCTTATGGGACAAGAGATTTTTTGGGGGGTTTTTATATATATATATATATATATATAAATAAATCAAAACACGAGTGTGAATCGCAAAAGAGGCCTAATCTCCGTTCAAATTAGAGCTGATCGAAATGTAATCGATATTTGGTGATTTTGCAGCGTTTCTTTTCGTCCTTGAAAAGTGAAACCAAAGCTTCCGCTACCTTGGTAGACTCGGAAGCAATACCGACTTACATGGCTTACCAGGCATAGGGACGAGATTTTCTTTTGCTCCAAAACGATCGCAATTCTTAGAAGAACTAGGTACCCCCCTAAAATCCAGAAAGAGTTAATTCAATTTTGATAAAAATGGTCTTTAGTACCTACCTTTTGGAATCAAACTCCTCAATTACTTCGCTCTAAGTTGGTTTTAGCATTGTTCTTGAAACACATTTAGTTATTGACTCTGTTCTAGCACTAGTTTATTCCTGTTGGTTGTTATTTATGCCTTCGCATAAAAACTTCAAATAGAAACGAATCGAGCTCTTCACGTGAGTCAAGCGTGGCAAACTCCACACAATAGAAAAATCACCTCACAGCGGCGAGGTTGTTCTAAAGTAGAAATGTGCGGAATAACGGCCACTCTCGTGAGCCGGGAAAGAGAATGAAAACGTTTATGAATGGAGTACGTGGTAAGTAGTCTGTATCAGTTCTCCTGGTTGTGCTTAAAAGTACAGTCAGAAAAAGAGCAACGAAGAAAAAAGTTGAGGAGGGAGAATGGTTTGGATCTTTCAGCTTCCTCAGTAAAGTGTCATTATATGAAAAGAAAGCAACTCATTAAGGAATGAAATCTCTCGTCAAAACGTTTTTCATGCAGAAGGGGGCGGGTCTCGGCCGGATTTAGACTTTTGTAGCAGACTCTCAGCAACTTCTTTTCTCTTCTCTTTTTTCTCGTCTTTTTTCGACTTTTCGTTTTGTGTAGAACAAGGGGCACAGTTTGCGAGGAGCAGGGCGAAGGGTGGGGGGAGATGTAATGATAATTGTAGTCACTTCGGAAAGAGCAGGGGCGGCTCGCTCGGGAGAGCGCTTTGCAACAGCCATTCCCTCCTCCCCTCTCCCTCCTCCCTTTCCCCCCTTGGCAATCAAAAGTTAAATGGGAGGGAATGGCGGCCTCTTCGAGTGTACCTCCTCTCTTTACACCCTTTTGTTTCATCCCACAATTGAAACATACCAACTGACATTTGCCCGAAGAATTACGACCCATTGTAGTTGCGGCGACCTTCTCCATTACTACTCTTTTTCTCCTCTTCTTTCTCTCGGTGGTCAAGGCTGGTTGTGTGCGGCACAAATAATTGTTTCAACTAAGCGAAGCGGAGATGTATCTTCGAAAGACATTTTAAGGTCGGCGAGGTAAAATTGTTGTAAACTCCCTCGATCGTCATCACTCCTGCTTTCAGCTATCTGACCCTTCAAAATTCAAAGCCTTCTGCAGGAAGTAAATGAAAACAGGCTGGTCGATTCTGTAGCTCGCTATTTGGTTGACGTTATGGCGTCGGATTCGGTATCCCTCCCGTGCAACGACAGGTCGATAACGACATTGGAATTCGGTAATCGGGCATAGCGAAGTTTGGTCGTTGCATTTCAGAATAACGACGTTGCTATGTGATCCGAAAATATTTCGCTCTAGGGCGAGCGAAAGGTTGCAACGCATGATTTTTAGCCAATGGGAAGACGTATTGATAATAGTTTCCAACTGTTATCACGGATAGTAGAAAATCACTGCAGTTTGCAAAATGTCGGATTCATATTTTTTCCCTGGGTGAATATACAAAGGAATGACGCGTAAAAACGGAATTTTTCTTGTGATTCGTGCTTTTGTACCATGGAATAATGATAACTGGAAAGAATTCCTTTTCATAAATCGAATTCATCAGTCACATTGGTATGAATTTCGTCCGTCCACGATGCTTCGAATAATCAACTGCCCGTCCATCTTACTACAAGGTAATGAATCGTCTTGTTATTTATCGTTTATACATACTCACACATCCATATTTATTGGTACTTTCAACTACTTTGAGTGAAAAGACCATAGCTAACTTCCTAATTGTGTGCGGTATACATTATTGTTTTTTTTTTTTTTTAATCTCCCCTCAAAGACAAATTGTCTTTTTTGACGGAGGGGGCACGCCATAAAAATAAAATGAATAAATAAATAAAATAATGGGGAGGACGCCCAGGACTCACCCGACGCCGGCCCTAGGGATGAGGGAAGATGAGGAAGGTGGGGGTGGGAGAGAAGGATGAAGGGAAGTGCCTCTATAAAACGACCACCAGTTCAAATATGAGCCGAGCAGGACACGGGTGGTGATACCACGGAGTACGCCTACTGAGATGCCCAACTCGCGCAACTCCGTGGCGCTTTTCCCGCACCACACACCGCGCCACGACAAGGTTGCAGCCATCACCCTGATGTTGTTGGGTGCCACTCCTTTTAGCTCCGACACTGCTTGCCGTAAATCATTTACGGCGGTGTGTTTTTTTTTTTTTTTTTTTTTTTTTTTTTTACAAGTACCTGCCTACCTACTATCAAACATTTTTGAGTTCTCGATGTCTTTTCAGAACAAAATAGATGTATTTAACTCTCAAGGGTGAAGAACACCTAATATCACTTCAAAAGGATGAATCGCTGTTTTAGTCTTTAAAGTTTCATGTGCGTTATTAGACTGAATGAACATAATATAACGTAAGATTCATGACGTAATTTATTTATCTACCTTCCCATTCATATTTCTTTAAGTCAATTTTATGTTACAATTTTCATCTACCTCGTCTTATTCTCTCCTTCCGTCGATGTCGATTACGGATATAAACAATCGTAAATTCGTGGTAAATATTTTGTCAGGTAATAACAGGTAAGTTGGTATAAAAGAGAGCATTATCAGCACAATTATTTTAGCAAAAAATTATCAATTTTAAGGGTTATTTTAATTTTACGTACTTACCTACCAATTTCCGAAAATGACAGTACAATTATTTTTATTGTTTCAACCTTACTTATTGTCACATGGACATCATCATTCAATGTTGATATAAAAAATGCTGTTGATAGTTTGTCAAAAACTCAATTCCATTGAAACTATGTTCAAACTCAATTCCTTGACTATGTTCAATAGAGTACAAGAATTGCTATACGAATTAATAGCTTGAAATAATGTGAATACTACGATTTTTGTTTAATACAATTGTAGAAAAAAATCAAGTAGGTAACACAAATTAAAACGGCGAATAAACTGCTCATTATGACGGTCGGATATTATTTTTAAAATATTCACCAGAAATCATGTACGTAGGTATGTATCAATTTCATTCTCAAAATGATTTGATTAACAAAACTAATAACCCACAATACAGAAATGCACCCAGCAACTCGGAAACTGAAATGTGGCTTCGAACAGGTTAGGAATTGAAGAGCGTTTTAAGCTACTTTTTCATAAAGACGGTTGTCGTAATTCATACCGGGGGGTTTCGAGCCGTCGAGATGGTAACGACACTTTTCGGCCGAAATAGCGACGACTGAGCGACAGTTGTCGCTATTTCGCGTCTGCAGAATCGCGATCGTCGCTATTAATCGTTATTTTTATCATAACGACACTTCGTTGTCGCTATTATCCCATAACGAGTTAGAGAATCGACCTACTGGTGGGTATAAACCCTCTGACGGAATTCCAGTGTATGAAGACACGCAGCCACTGTGACGTCGTTTTTCACAACATTTTGGTTCCCTGGATATAAAGTGTCTGAGGGACGCCATGGTTTTCAGAATCTAGGGAACAAAGTACCGTCAACCGGGGTGATATGGATCATTTTTTGCAGTTTTTATTGAAAAATTATACCCCACTGTTTTTAGAGCGAGCTGGCTTTCCGAATATAGATTCTCTGAGATGTCAAGAAGACGGTCCCATGTCAATTTTAGTGATTTGCACCTTTTTTCACTTTAATTTTTTTAATGAAACATTATCCATATCACCCCTTTAGTCGGGGTGATATGGATCAAAGCCAAAAACCGATGTAAAATTCACTCCAATCCAGTAACGAGGTGAAATGAATCACTACAATTATTTTTAAAAATAGAAGATCGAATAAATGAAAGGTTAAAAAAAGAAAAGGGCTTTGAAATTAGGAAATTGACGGTGCATTCAGGCTTCACTCCATCGAAGCCTGAATGCACCGTCAATTTCCTCATTTCAAAGCCCTTTTCTTTTTTTTTAACCTTTCATTTTCTTTTTTACTGTTCTTCAGTTCAGTAAAATAATCATTGACAGTGTCCCAAGTAATAAGTGCTCGTGCTCTTTTGAGATGCCCAATGACCTGGTAATGTCGAGGCATTTTCTCCCGATCCACTCCACCCCTAAAAAAACTCCGAAATTCACAAAATCAATCACTGAAAAGGGGGGTTTTAAGTTGAAACAAAACCCAAAATCGATCTCTTTTCATGAGAAGTTGTTGATATGATAAAAACGTCTGCCAAGTTGGGTGGGCAGTATAGCTTCCTCACTCATTGTAACATGGACGTATAGAATCAGTTGGCGAAAAAATTATGATTCAAAGAGTTCGCGCATGCGCAGCGGCTATTGCTTGACCAATTTGATTGAAACTTATAGGGTGTCTCTTAGAAGTTAGTTCCTAACTAACCTCCAAAGTTGAGCAAAATCGGTTCATTAGAAACCGAGAAACCGAGGTTCCAGGAAATTCACGTTTGCGCATGCGCACTCGCTCCTATCGGTCCGAAGGTGCTGAAATTGATAGGGGACCGTCTAAGACCTAACCCGCACAATCCCTGAAAATTTCATCAAAATCGGACCACAGGTTAGTATAGTTTTGCCCGGGACAAAGATTGACCACAGACAGACCGGCAGACAGACAGACACGGAACCAAAATTGTTTGGGAAGCTCTAAAACGCAAAAAGCAAGTGGAAATTTTGATTTTGGAGGACATTTTTTTTCACTTCTTTCACGAATACAAAGCTTCCCTACCTTCGGTAGTGAGGAAGCAAAATACGCAGATCAAGTTTTCTGGTCATAGGTTGGCTACACAGATGAACGTAATCAAACAACACAAAAGTGCGGCGTTTCTATGGATCTGATAATCTTCATGGATGACCTTCTAACATCCTTGAATCGACTGAATCATGGATGAAGGTGGTGAAGCAAAATACCTAGTTCAATATTCTGCTACCAGATCACATAAAATCGTCACCAGGTAGCGCTGCAATCGCTAAAAGCGTTGCTGCCTCCAAAGTATCCATATCACCCCGGCTGATTCATATCACCCCGGTTGACGGTACTCCTCGTGGAAGTTAGGTCACAACCACAGGGTACTGGGGTCATTGTTCGGTGGGTTGTATGCAAAGATTACATTATGGTGTTTGTTAGCTTTCCATATCGTTAGCTCGACTGCCTCGAGTTTGTTGCGGTCATCCATGCTGTGGAGATGACGGAATTTCGAAGTGATTTCCTTCCTCACCCATACAATGATCTCGGACGTGGCCTGTCTCATACGCTGAAGGAGTAGGTGTTATAACACTCAATCTGAAATTTATGCAGACAGTCGGTACTGGCACCCGCTTCCACCACACCAATCGCATCCGGTGTATGGCAGCTGATTATTGTTTGCAGGTCAGTTAGCTTTGCGATGGACAGTCCTCCGGTATATAGAAAAATAATAAACCTCTTTTGTTTTTGGTACCACACGAATCGTAGAGGTCTCCTCTACTAAGTTATGTCATCATAATACTTCATTTCCAATTCCATTTGCTTATTATTGAGCTTCAGGGACATGGAACCTAGGTGATTCTATTCAGGCGAACAAGGTTACATGTTGGTAAACTACGTGGCAATCGCTCTCGCGTCCTGCGTGGATTAGCGCCTCGCCTGTTTCTCGCAAGTGGCCGACTTCTGATTCTGGCTTCCACCTTCGTCCCACTCGGAATATTGTTTTCTTCAATATTCAAGAATTTAATAAAGTGAAAAGGAAGAATCCTCGAAACTCAAGTCAGCACTGCGTTTCAAAGAAGAACAATCCAAAATCAATGACTCTGGGAAACTGCCACCGAATTGCGACCATTCTTGCAGTAAGTTCTGTGTTTACTAAAGAAATATTACTGCTGAAGAGAGACTTGGAAACTTCAGAAAGTACTACCAACTCAAGAACGATGAATGATCAGAGTTCCTTTTAAGATTATTCTGAATACTTGAGCTGCTTGGCAACCGCATCATGGCATAGGCTGCACCCACCATGAGTTCGTGGACATGCTGCAACACACGGTTTCATTTTTACGCAGACAGAAACGGCGAAGGGTAAATACATTTACCACTCCGCTACTACCATCATCAATGTACAAATCACCTTAGTGGGTAAATGTAAAGTGAAGTAAACAACCATTTCAGATTTGATTTTCGTCCGGCTGCCATTCCTCAGCTGTCTTCCAAAGGAAATATCAGAATTTGTTCTGATGATTTTGCTCATTGCTTCCCTTTGCCTCACCGCCCTGGGTTGGGACGATGTTTTTTAATGCACGAAAACACGCCTCAACGTCTAGACCCGAACACACGACCTCCCGCAGTAGCCAATCCAAGAATCGCCACCAAAGGAAGCGCGCCGCAGTGAGCACGGCCACATCGCTCCCCTTCACCATCACCGGCGTGGAAGTTTCGGTAATCGCGGACCCCAATGCTCAGTCCACTTCTAATTCCTTACTAATATTGAACTAATCGTTGAAGTTTCAGAACTCTAAAACACATCATGCTAATACAACTAACGTTTTCATCTTCTTCTTTTCTATTGAAAATGGTTTTCCACAACTTCGTTTTGTTTGATTTACGAGTAGTTTGCATCGTGGTGGGAGTTTTCTTGGACGCCAGGTATTGCAAACGAATTTGAATTTATGTCGAACCCTCCCAGAACAGAAGTTTTCTACCAAACCTTGACAAAACTGGTGTGCTAATTTTGTATGTTTGTATAGTAACTGTATAAACAAGTGTCAAGGTTTGGCACAAAACTTCTGTTGTTTTAATGGCACTTTCACCCATCACATTGAAGGTTTCTAGAAAAGTGTATCCTATATCCTATATCCACTCAACCAAATTTCTCTCTTGAGAAACAAAACGAATCCGGTGCTTCAATTTCTTTGGTTTCGCCCTCTTAACACAACTATCGTCACCCTAGAATAACCAGATGCACCAGCGGTACAGAACACGATAGGTCCCTGGATGTGGCTCGCCTGGTGAAGAAAAACAGATGATGTGAGGTCAAAAGGAGGCCAAGTGGCAGTTGTAAGAAAGACTGGGAGAGGAGAAGCGTGAGGCAATAATATTTAAAGGAAAAAGGGAGACATCCGCACAAACCGTGTCAAAACAAGCTTGTGATGAGATGGGATGTGGATAATGGAGGGTACAGCGAGCAGAGCTGGGGGAACGGTTTCCAGGGGGAGGAAGCAGGTAACAAAGTCTAAAACCCGATGGGTAATGAATTGATGAGGAGTTTCATGGTGACTTAGCTCGGGACCTGGGAGGCTCGCCCCCCACCGACACACCACCAAACTATCTTTCCTCCCCATTGCACAGCCCGACAGACCGACCTATTGCCGGGGAAGAGGGAACCCAGCGATGAAAGGACCGTATTAAACCTGCCCCTGTCCACACTTTTCATTGTGATCGCTGCTTAATATGAAGGACCCCCCTCCCTCCACGCCAGGACCTCTCGCCAATATCCTCCGTGTTGAAAGGAAAGAGAACTCAAGGATGGTAAATGGGAAGGGAGTGGTGGATAGAGGTTATTGGGCCTTTAACACTCGCTCTTCTCACGGGATCTGAGTCTCACAAAAACATTTTCCTACCTCCTTCCAGCGAGTATATATTTTTTTTGTCACTTCAGGAAAGCAAACATGTAGTCATAGTAGCGGATGCTCTACCTGGAGATGAAGGTGCTCCGTTTCCCTTTTTTTACAGAAATTAAATTAAAGGAGATCTTTGATGTTTTTCCATGATAACCTGTTCATTTGGAACCTATCACATTATATTCAATCAGATCAGCTGATTACTACAGTAGAAGAAGACTGTATGAGATCTGAGGTCGAGTAATTTATTTGATTCATTCCAACGATGAATTTCATTAGCAATTAGCCCCTAGCAATTAATCTTGCATGAGAGATTTCAGCAAACTTCCAGAAAACTTGGAACCGGTGCCGAAAAACCATTAATAAGAAGAAATAGGAATTTCGTTCGCCAAAATTCTTAGACAACAGTAAGGCGCTTAATTTTCAAAAATAGATACATGAAACTCCGGGAAATTACCTTCCTGAACGTTTAAATATTTACGGTGAAATTGAAGACTGCGTAAAATGTCCCATAAGAATATTCTGTAAAAAATAAGTATATTGCATAAGATGCAATATACTTATTTTTTACAGAATATTCTTATTTTTGTTTTCATATTTTTATTTTATATTTTATTCTTATTTTATTTTATATTTTATTTTTATTTTACAGTATATTACTTTATTCTTATTTTTCGTGTAATACTTCTTATACTTACATATTATATAAGTATAAGAAGTATTACAAGAAAAATGATCTTTATTTAATATTCCACCTCACTATAATACACTTGTCGAAACAATAAGTCATTACCTACTGTAGGAAGCTACCACTACATCCCTCTCACACTACTTTTTTCAAGTCTTCCAAACCATAACGATTGGGAGGACGTGTATATCTTTGGCTTATTCTATCATTTTTTTTTTCCATTTCGAATTGACAATGGACCTGACACCATGAAGTATTACGCGAAAAGTGAACTTTATTTAATATTCCAAGTGATTATAATACAATTTGTTTTGGTCGCCTGGTAACAAAACAGTAAGTTATTACCTACTGTAGGAAGCTAACACTACAGTTTAGTAACGCATGCATTCAGGGGACGTCCCTGTGGATGATGAGTAGAACGTTCACTTCAAAACAAAGTATTTCAGAAAGAAAATATCACCTTCTTAGTGCATTCTAGAAATGTTCATGAAAATTCAGAGCACAACGAAACAGTTCTAGCATCCTGAGTATCCCAATATGGAATGACATTTTGAAATCTATGATCAACCAAATATGTGACGTCAACCCCAAGAAAAAAAAAAACGCTGCAAATTATTACACATTGGTTTATTATTTTTCTATATAGATCACTCGTCTACAAAATCACCAACCATCCAATATGAAGAAAAAAAAAAAAAAATAAATTTAAAAAAATTTAAAAAAAAACGCTGCAAATTATTACACAACGGTTTATTATTTTTATATAGATCACTCGTCTACAAAATCACCAACCATCCAATATGAAGAGAAAAAAAAAATAAATAAAATTAAAAAAAAATAAAATAAAAAAAAATAAAAAAAAATAAAAAAAAAATCACCAACCATCGATCGCATTTTGGTCAGCTCTAATTTGAACGGAGATTAGGCCTCTTTTGCGATTCACACTCGTGTTTTGATTTATATATATATATATTTCAATATAAAACCTTAAATTTTCGTAGGGAGCGAACGGTTTGTCCTACAGAGCACCGCGTGGTCTCAAAAAATTCTAAAAATTCTATAGAATCTTAATTTGAAGGAAAAACAATACCTTTACATCAAAATTTTTTGAGTTAGGGCGTTTTCAAAATTTCAAAATTGATTTTGGAACCCTTAGGAGTGACCTACATCAACCAAAAGCTTCGGGGCACAACTAGGCCCCAAATGGAGCCTACATACCAAATTTCATCAAAATCGGTCAATGCTAAGTGGCAAAAGTGCCGCGTACGGCGGACGGACGGCCAAATTTTCATTCGATTTTTGGATTCTACGTAGTACCTTGAAACGTCAACCATCAAATTTTGAGGTGGTGTTAAAATTTTTCTTTTCCTGGTCGGTTCCAAAGGTTCATTATTGAAAATGATAAACCAAAAACGAACAACCATGCAAGTCTGTTGGAAATAAGGTACTGTTGGGCAGAGAACACATTTACTCACACATTAGGAGATTTAGTCACACACAAGCTCTGAAGAGAGATCAGATAGAAACGGGAAAACCCAAATCGAACGCCTCGTCAAACGGTAGTGTCCTCCATCATATCAACAATCAGCAACAAATTGGTCTTTGTGGGGGCTCGCTGGCAGCAAATACCGGATTCAGGCGATTCATTCACTCAGGGAAAATCCTGTCTCATCTCATGGCAAAGAAGTGTTGTGGCGTTTCACTCCAGTCCCCGACACTTTTTGATGGGCGTTTCACCCTCCTCATACATACCCCCATGAAAGGAATGAAATTCAAATGAAAGATGTTAATTGAACTTTTATTAAAAGTGGCTCGTACTAATAAAAGGTACCAGAATAACATTAACTATAAACGTTAGGTCTTCTAGAGTTCTTAGCACTAATACAAATTTAAGATCGTACCTACCTCGAAGGATGAGTAAGTGCCTAAAAATAGTTTCGAGAAAAACGTATTTTTTCACATAACGTATAAGAAGTTAACAGACGATGAGCCTACATGGGGCTTTTTTGTTGAAGGGGCTTTTAACTATTCAAGACTCTACAAACATGCGAATGCTCGAGCTGTTGCACCGTCTGTTTGGTTTTAGACGATAGTAGATTTCCTGTATCCTTTCACTTCATCAGGGAGTTGGCATTCCTCAGTTACGTTCATCAAGTAAACAAGTTCTAAGAAAGGAAGCTCCATGTAATTTTACAAATTTGCAGGGTCAGTGTGGACGCGTTGTTATTGAGGTAAGTAATGGTAATATTTTCAAATGAACCTACTACCGAACAGGCTCCGGAAAAAACATCGGCCGACCTTTTGGTTTATTTCAATAATGAACCTTTGGAATCGACCAAGAAAATTTTTTTTTTTTCATACCCCCTCAAAATTTGATGGTCTACGTTTCACGGTACGTAGAATCCAAAAATCGAATAAAAATTTGGCCGACCGTCCGCCGTACGCGGCACTTTTGCCACTTAGCATTGATCGATTTTCATGAAATTTGGTATGTAGGCTCCATTTGGGGTCTAGTTGTGCCCCGAAGATTTTGGTTGATGTAAACCAAAACAACGCGTGTGTGTTGTGTGTGGCTTCTAAGGGTCGAAAAATGAATTTTGAAATTCTGAAAACGCCCTAACTCAAAAAATTTTGATATAAAGTTGTTGTTTTTCCATCAATTTAAGATAGTATAGAATTTTCAGAACTTTTTGAGACCTCGCGGAGCTCTATAGGACAAACCGTTCGCTCCGTACGAGAAGTTAAGGGTTGGACATACGATAAATCAGAAACACGAGTGTGAATCGCGAAAGAGGCCTAATCTCCGTTAAAATTATAGCTGACCGAAATGCGATCGATGTTTTTCTTCATGTTGGATGGTTGGTGGCATTGCAGACGAGTGATCTATAGAAAAATAATAAACCATTGTGTAATAATCTGCAGCGTTTTTTTCAATAGAATGACAGGATATCAGATAAAGTGAGTGGAGGTGAATACAATCAGACTGAAGCTGTACATAGACATGCAGTACAGGGATGGGCATCGACCAATGTATGATTGATAAATGAAATCAACGATTATTTCATATGGATCAATCGATTCACCGATTAGTCGAACCCTTGAACATAGATTAATCGATTATTAATAGTTTATATAAAAAATATTGCGATAAAATTGGGTAGGTAAAATTAAAACAAAAACTCGACGCTAAAATTATTATAATTTAAAATTACATCAATGGAGAGTGAAAAAGAGTGAAACGAAAATAAATAACACGAGCAAATGATTTACGAGCCAATATTTTTTATCAATGTACTTCAAAAAAAGAGTTCGTTTGCCAAGTCGGTGGTCAGCCGATTTCTCTGTTCCCTTAAAATTTGGCCAGCTTCAGAAAAAAAACCATTCTGAAAGAACAGAGGTAGCCAGCAGGCACGTATTTCAAGGTAATTTTAGAAACCTCATGAAAAGTCTCCGCCATCTGTTTCCAATACGATACCAGGTTTTGTTGGATTTTAACAAACGTAAGCAGGTAAAAAATACGTATAATGATTGGTAAAATAGGTAATGATAAGTAAAAAATAACGTAACAGGGTATGTAAGTACTAACAAATACAACCTAACTAATCAGTGATAATTGATAACGTGAGGAGATAATAATCGTTACAAATTAATCGATTACCCAATTAATCGTACCTACCCAGTGGACTCGATTAAAAAGGCATCGATTATTTGATCAATTAATCGATGACTTAGATTAATCGTTCACTATCCTTAATGCACTGCTCAGCGAGTACCGAATATTCGCAAAATACCGAGTATGCTCGTGTTGTGGCGAGTTTACCGAATGCTCGTCCTGGTCACACATAGGAGATCGCCGAGTGGCGAGCACAACTCCGAGCACTAACGAATACTCAAGAAGTAGACGAACGGCTGCTGTTCGAGGATTTCACATTGGGACACGGGCAATGGTTAGTACTATCAATCCGGGGGCGACGTGGGGCCAACCCCTGGACATTCCATAAAAATCGGACAGTAACTTCCCATATTTTGTCCGTTGCAAGGATTTGCGGTCACAGATCTTTGTGACAGATAGAAAAATGTACACGAAACCGAAATTTTTCAGAGAGGTCAAAACTCAATACGCGAGTGGCAATTTTGATTTTAGAGGACACTTTTCTTCTTTTCAACCCTGAAAAGTGAGAAAAATGCTCCCGCTTGCTACTACAAAAACCACTGCAAAACTATCTGTTTTGCAGTTGACTGTATTTGGTTTCTTAGGTTGTCAGTAGATCCGTCTGAGATTTGGTTTTTTTCAATAATGAACCTTTGGAATCGACCAAGAAATTGTTTTTAACCCCCCCCTCAAAATTTGGACGTTTTAAGGTACCGTAGAATCCAAAAATCAAATAAACCTTAGGCCGTCCGTCCGCCACTTAGCATTGACCGATTTTGATGAAATTGGGTATGTAGGCTCGATTCGGAGTCTAGTTGTGCCCCGAAGATTTTGGTTGATGTAGGTCACTTCTAAGATTTGAAAAATGAAGTTTGAAATTTTGAAAACGCCCTAACTCAAAAAATTTTGAAATAAAGATATTGTTTTTCCATCAATTTGAGATAGTATAGAATTTTTAGAATTTTTTGAAACCACTCGGAGTTCTATAGGACAAACCGTTTGCTCCCTATGAGAATGTAAGGGCTGGGCTTACGATAAATCAGAAACATGAGTGTGAATCGCAAAAGAGGCCTAATCCCCGTTCAAATGTTAGCTGACCGAAATACGATCGATGTTTGTCTTCAAGTTGGTTGGTGGTAACAATGGCAAAGTCGTGTTATTTACATAGAAAAATAATACATAGAAAACAATAAACCTTTGTATAATAATTTGCAGCGTTTTCGTTTTTGGATGAGTGTATCGAGTGGTTTGAATAAAGTGTCCAAGTAGGTTCCTGTTGATGATACGTCCGTCAAATTTTCGTAGTTTCTATATTTCCATGTTTTCAAGTATGTTGAGTGGTTGTCCTTTCTGTTTCTGTGTTTGGAAGAGTGTGATGCAGTTTTTATGTCATATTTCTTGTCGTGGTCGTGTATATGCGGTATCATAGTTAGAGTGTCTTGTGTTAGGCCTATAAGATCTGAAGATAATTCAAGTTGCATCATTTTGGTCCAATGCACAATGCAAATCTGTATCTGTATTGGTTTTGTCAATGCAAGAGTTCAGTTGGGTTTTCAATGAGTTGTCAGTTTTGAAGGTGGTCGAAAGTCCTTCCTTCTGGGAAAGCTTGGTGAGCCTATTAGGTCTTAGGTCTGGTGTATGTGAAGATGCAGCGTCGGTTCGTAGTTTGTTTGTCTAGTGGTTGTCGGTATGCTTGTTGTTATATTGTCGAAGGGATCTATCTTTGGTTTTGTGTATTCTTTGCTTTGGGCCATACAGTAGATTGTGTTCAGTTATTTGTTGTAATTTTGTTTGGTCAGTGGTATTGTCTATGTATCATACGTCTGAAGGCAGCAAATTGACGATAACTCTCTGAACAGCAGTGTTCTTATAGAGTGTTCCATGACACGGAACTGGTGTTCCATACTTATGGAAAAGAGTGTTCTTATAGAGTGTTCCATGACACGGGCTATCCTACGAGTAACGGTTCCTACTGAAGACTTTGCCTTGTTGTCAGGTAGCATCTAGACGAAGTCCGCATCCACCAGTTCCAGCAAATGTCACAGCCGGTTGGATACAAAATGAATTATTCCAATTATAACGATGATAAAGGTATAAATTCACCCTCACGGAGGTTCCTCTATTTCCTAAATAACTACTACCTTTCCTACCACTTGTAATAAAAATTGAATTCGGAGTTCAGCTGTGAACTTTGTTCGAACCATTAAAAAATGGTTCTGTGGTTCTTGCTCAGCAAGCAGAAGAATTATCTAGGTACGCCAGAGACCGTTACAGATTTACATCACTGACGAGAGGGTTCAATATCATCTTCTGACGAGCTGAGACCCCTTTGTTGAATACATGGAAGTGTACTGTTGACACAAAAGCTCGGGGTTGGTGGTGGTTGTCTATGGCAACCGACCCCACCGTTTCCCCCACCCGCGCCCAGTCTTCGAAACAATATGCCCTTTATCACAACTTGGGAGACTCTTCTGCGTAAATATCAAAATACCCTCCTCCCGTCTTTGAGTGGAGGTATTCACAGCATTTTTCGGAGAAGCTCTTCAAATGAAATCATTGGTGGAAATAAAACTGAGTAATATTAATTTTAAAGAGAGGGAGCCCCACGTGAAGGTCTTTCATAGTTACACGGAATGGTGGAAACATTCACAGTGTTCTTACGTACAAATAAAACTCAAAGTTTGTTCGTATGTTTGAAGGTTATTCAAGCAAAGAACATATTTGTGTCTTCCTCACAAAAAGATATGTCATTAAGTTCCAAATTGAAATATAAACTATGTTAGGAATTCGAAGACATCCTCATCCATCGTGAACGGTACTGTAACAGTTGGTCTGACAGTAAGACGTGTCCATTCCGTTCATCATTTCATCACCCGAATTCCCTTGAACAATGATTTCTCATTTACTAATCGTCCCAAATCGCTAGAATGTGGATAGTTTTTTTCAGGCTTCAAAAAGACGGCAAATAAATTCAATTGCACTGGTGGAACAGACCATTCGGGAAAATAAGAAAAAGTCGGATTCTCTATCTCAGGGAAGTCTACAGGGTGTAACACCTTTGTTCCTGCAATAGCCAAGAGATTGATTCTACAACTAATTTGTGACTTTTAGTTTATTATTTTCAATAATGAACCTTCGGAATCGACCAAGAACATTTTTTTTTTCTAACACCCCCTCAAAATTTGATGGTTTACGTTTCAAGGTACGTAGAATCCAAAAATCGAATAAAAATTTGGCCGTCCGTCCACCGTACGCGGCACTTTTGCCACTTAGAATTGACCGATTTTGATGAAATTTGGTATGTAAGCTCCATTTGGGGTCTAGTTGTGCCCCGAAGCTTTTGGTATATATAGGTCACTTCTAAGGGTTGAAAAGTATAGGTTAAGATGTTGAAAACGCCCTAACTCAAAAAAATGTTATATAAAGGTATTGTTTTTCCATCAATTTAAGATAGTATAGAATTTTTTGTGACCACACGGAGCCCTGTAGGGTCGTTCGCTCCCAACGCGAACTTAAGGGTTGGACTTACGATAAATCAGAAACACGAGTGTGAATCGCAAAAGAGGCCTAATCTCCGTTAAAATTTTAACTGACCGAAATGCGATTGTTGTTTTTCTTCATGTTGGATGGTTGGTGGCTTTGTAGACGAGTGATCTATAGAAAAATAATAAACCATTGTGTAATAATTTGCAGCGTTTTTGATTGTTAAGCACCACATGACAAATTCCATCTTAATTACTTTTTTGTATACCGGGTGTCCCAGAAGTTATGGTCCACCCTCCGGCATTTCCGTATATAATTGCGTAATAAAATGGGCCCAACGCCCTTTTTCATATTTTTTTGTAAATAATTCAGAAAAAATACTTTTGCGCAAAAAAATTGCGCGCAATTGGCACTAACTTTGTTTTTTCAAATGGGAACCCCCATTTTTTATTGCAGATTCAGATTCTACGTCAAATTTCATGAGAAATTCATACCCGAACCGATGTTTTTCATTGCGCGCAACTGGTACTTTTCGCGCGCAAAGTGACCAGGGTGCGCAAAAGTGGATTTTTTTAAACCCCAAGTGTGGCACATTTTTTTTTCATTATTTTTGACGCTGAATCACGTGGTGAGGTCCTTTCTTCGATTTCATTGTTATTTTTCCAAATTTAGAAGGAAAAATAATGTTTTTGGACTTAATTTTCCCTCCCCCTTTCGCGACACGGGCTGGGGACCGGCTATGACAGGATTAAAAATAAATTCCTCTCATCTAAATTTTGAAAAATGTTGGAAAGTAGGTCGTACTACTTTACAACTTTAATGTAAAAAAAATCAATAAGCTTTTTTAATTTCATTATTACTATCTTAGTTTTTTAGGACGACCCACAGTAAGACATGGGCGTCCTTATGCGATCGATCTGGGGTGAAGTTGGACAACACTCAACAGAAAAAAAAAAAATAACCACACAGTAATCCGTTTTAGACCATTCTGATTCCAAATCAATGAAAAAAACTATAGGTGTATGTCTGTGTGTGTGTGTGTGTGTGTATGTGTGTATATGTGTATGTGTGTGTAACAAAATCTTGTGTACTCTGCACAGGCCTTAGTTCTCAACCGATTTTCCTGGTTCTTTTTTTGTTCGTTGCGGAAAACTATCTAGTTGTGCACTACGTCGCCGGAATTTCGAATTTTGCCTTTTAAGGGGGGGAAAGGGGGGTTAATGCTCGAAAAACGTGCGTTTGCGTGCACAATCTTGTAAACTCTGCCCAGGCGTCAATTTCCAACCGATTTGCGTGTTTCTTTTTTTGTTTGACTCAAATAACTTCCGAGTTGTACATGATTTTACCAGAGTACCAAAATTCGCAAGGGGAGGGGGTGAGTGGGGGGATAATATTCACAAAATATCCGATTTTTCAATATTTCGGTTCCTTTACTGCTTACTAATTGTACCCAAGCTTTGAAATTGAGGAAAAATTCTCATTATACCTCCGGATTTTCATGAATTATTGCCATAAACCGCTTATTTCGTGTTTTTGGTTTATTATTTTCAATATTTTTTTTTTTTTTTTGTGTTTCACCTTGAATACGGATGTGAACTTTGACGGACTGCCTACCAAAACTAACAGATGAAAGTTCAATGTTACGACGTATTTCCGCTTTGGTGCCAGACTGGCACCATTGTTTGCGATGGGTAGGTGGGGGGGGGGGTGAACTCGAAATCGCATGTTGGGGATCGTAGATCATGGATTTTAAAATGCTCTTCAGATTCGAGGCTCCCATGCCGCTAGAAATGTTATGGTGGATAATGGTGGGGGGGGGGGGTGTCACTATTTCTTGCCTAAAGTAATAAATAAATTACATCGAGTGAAACAGTTTTATCACTTAACAACTGGTTAAACTGATCTAATGCTTATCCAATGGGACGTCCCCTGGAATGCATGCATTACTAAACAATATGTTTAGGTATTACTACTTTTTTTCGGAGATTTTGTAACTTTTAATTTTTTTTGTTGAAAATTTTGAGATGAGAAGCTTTTTGATTTTTTTTAACATTAAAGTAGGTAAGTACCTACCTACTTTCCAATATTTTTTTTTAATTTAGAAGTGAGGAATTTATTTTTAATCTAGCCAGGTCCCCACCCAGCCCGTATTGCGGAAGGGGGAGGGAAAATAAAGTCCAAAAACATTATTTTTCCTTCTAAATTTGGAAAAATAACGATGAAATCGAAGAAAGGACCTCACCACGTGATTCAGCGTCAAAAATAATGAAAAAAAATGTGCCACACTTGGGGTTAAAAAAAAAATCACTTTTGCGCACCCTGGTCACTTTGCGCGCGAAAAGTACCGGTTGCACGCAATGAAAAAAATCGATTCGGGTATGAATTTCTCATGAAATTTGACGTAGAATCTGAATCTGCAATAAAAAATGGGGGTTCCTATTTGAAAAAACAAAGTTAGTGTCATTTGCGCACAATTGCGCGCAATTGTTTTGCGCAAAAGTATTTTTCCTGAATTCTTTACATAAAAATATGGAAAATGGCGTTGAGCCCATTTTTTTACGTAATTAAATATGGAAATGTCGGAGGGTGGACCATAACTTCTGGGACACCCGGTATAATAATAAAAAATAATTCGTGTTCTAAAACTTGTACCAGCGTCATAATTTATTTTTGTAATTCGTACGTCGGTACAGTATCATGATTCACGCTCCTTGATTTTTCTAAAACATTATTTTCTCTCTATGTAATCACCCAATTTGTGTTCCAATTTGGAGGATATTTGAAGAATTCTGGAAGGATAGCTAGGTATTCTGAGAAGAATTACACTAGATTACAAAATTTAGGGGTGGTCTGGCTGCCTCGTTCTTTCATCACTTTTCTTGTGGTATTTGGTGCGCTGAATCCGAATCTGACGTCAGTTTTTTTTGTTTACGTCGGATTTTCAAGCTATAGCTAGTTTTAAGATATTTCTAGTTCTCACTTTTCTTCATTTTTTAGTGAAAACTCATCTTGCTTAAATCTCCTCAAAAAGTACTCAGACTTATAGGAAATTTCATGTAGAATCCGAATATGTAAGTACACCAAGGTAGGTGGTGTAAGTACACCATGTAGGTTCCACCAAGATATAAAACCATAGAAGAACGGTACAAAGGGTATTGGGAAGTTCACATGATGGCGGACTATTGTTGGACCTTAAAAAGAGATTTACCTCAGGCGGCGAAGTTTTCTCTACATAGATGCCGGCGATGAAACCTCTGAGGTGGAGGCATAACCAAACATTGTACCAACTATTGATTCATCTGAGCCTTCATGAAACAGATTTACACCGTTAACTTTTCTGCAGTTTATTGTGTTTCGTTTGTAAAACTGAATTAAAATCACTTAACAAAACAAGAGTTTACCAATTATGATTTACTCCCCCTTTGAGTACCTATTTTCGATCTTACTCTTAATAGGCGAAAAGCATAAAAAATGTGGAAGAAAGGAAAACCCATTTGAGGAAAACAGATATAGGAACGCACATACTTATCTCGAAAAATTAACTAACAGTTTTTGTGAATTTTCATCTCAGTGCCATGAAAAAGCTCCTTCCTTCAATATTAATGAGTTTAGGAGGCTGCGATTGGTCTCATTCTCCTCTGGGGTGTCCCCCCTACAAAGTAAAAGCCCGAGAACATTTTTTTTAGCCTTAATTTTTTTTTCAAGTGGCAAAATGTAAGGGAAAACCTGAAGAAAAAACGTTGAGAACCGGTGTTTTTTGATACGTTTTGTGAAAAATAGGGGGTTTAACACCGTTTTACTTAAAAACTAAGTACATATTCGGATTCTACATGAAATTTCCTATAAGTCTGAGTACTTTTTGAGGAGATTTGAGCAAGATGAGTTTTCACTAAAAAATGAAGAAAAGTGAGAACTAGAAAAATCTTAAAACTAGCTATATCTTGGAAATCCGACGTAAACAAAGAAAACTGACGTCAGATTCGGATTCAGCGCACCAAATACCATAAGAAAAGTGGTGAAAGAACGAGGCAGCCAGACCACCCCTAAATTTTGTAATCTAGTGTTATCAATGGTGTCGATGTTGCTAAATGGAGGAAATGAGCAACTTGATAAGTTTTAAATCAAAAAAATTCTCGTAATTAATCACGACTCAACAGATTCTATGTTTTCTCGTTATTCTCTGTTTTGAAGTCTCATTGCTCACATAACTTGGCAAATGGAGAATCCTGATGAATAAAGCCGAATCAGTCCATGTTGATTTCACCAATCGCCAAATAAAACACTTAAGTACCAATACATCTTAATGGCGAAGTCATCCCATATATTAATGAAGCAAAAATTGTGGATGCAAAACTCCGCATGTGAAAAATAAAAGAACAGAACTGGACTCCAATTTCCGAAAAATGTATTGTTCGGTTGGTAGACGACCAAAATTGTCATTCTATTAGGACCGGCTGGGTGCACAACTGTGGGGCTGCTACTTCTCAAAGCAATCGTGACATCATTCAGCAATTCCAGTACAAAATTCTGCGGTCATGCGCCGATGCGAATCGGTATTAGACCAATGGGGACATCCATAAAGACCTCAAAATTCCCAATATAGAAGAAGTTATCAAAAATCAAGCAATAGCCCATCATCTGCGTCAAGGTCATATCAATGAAGGGCTGTGAAGTTGCTGTACGTTGATGATCTACTCAGGCGGCTAAAAAGACGAAAACCTCACGATCTGTGACAGTTGGGAGTGATTTTTTTCATGAAGTTGTTCAGTGAGTTGAGTTGTGCAGTGCGCACATGTGAATCTAGAGCGTACCAGATAGCAGAAAACTATGGAGGTGTGCTATGTATCACATCATTTCAACCCACTATACTTTTTCGTTGTCTTAGAAACGTTGCTAATAAGTTGAATAGTCAATTGAGTTGCTAATTGAAGGAATAAATGTCAATTGAGAAAAAAATTTAACTTGGCAAACTTTTCCTCACCTCCTAAAAGTGAAAAACTGTGGATCCAGATCCTTTGGTAAATTCGGAAGCAAAACAACTCAACATACATACAGCCAGTGCGGTTTTGCTGTCTATTGTTCGTTAGTTGGAAGTAGGTAAGTCATAATCCTCAATCACAAAACTGAATCGAGAATTAGTCAGGATGTTGAAGAGTGGTCGAGGATGTCAACTGCGTGAAAGAGCGAGTTAGGTAGGTATCTCTTGTAGAGTTTCCTGTTTAGTGTTGATGTTATTGTTTATGAGCGGTCGCAGGGGAAACTGGGGGAATCGTTAGGGGAGAGAACCATTGTATCCACTTCCCTCGTCGCCAACCACCCTAAACAAGCGTAACTATATTATTCAAAATGGCGCCCAACCTACCTGAGTCAGCCATCACCCATTCACTGGTGCAGCTACACTCCCCCCTCAACATTCTACACCTTTGGATCGTGCTGTGGGGTGCGCGGCTTGTGCAGGACGGTATGAAAACGAAAATGTTTTTTGTACCTATTACCTACTGCTTGGATACATTGTAATAACAGCTGAATGGAACTCAGAATGTTGGGGATTACCTATGTCTATTCAATCTGGACTGAAGAGTGAAGTGATTTAACAAACCACCGAGAATCACACAACGGTTTGTAAACTCCATTCAGAGAAATAACGGTTTTGCTCTCATTACTAGACTAGGTACCCCTAGGTAGATTAGGGTTCTGTGAACGAACAAAATTACACATGTACGAATATTATTGTTCATGAATAATTATTTTTGGTGATAATTATTGAATAAAATTCATGATTTAAATTTGAATGTTGAGTCTTATTTAACTCGATTCAATGAAAAATGTTCAGTTCAATGCATATTGGTTGAACAAATCAGTAATAATCTGAAGGTAGGAAATGAGGAATTAGATGGCAGCACATTGAATGTTTTTAAAAAACGCTGCAAATTAATACACAAAGGTTTATTAATTTTCTATATAGATCACTCGTCAGCAAAGAACTCGGCTTTGCCATTGTCACCACCTACCAACCATAGATACTAACAACCTACTACGTACCTACAGCGATCGCATTTTGGTCAGATAAAATTTGAACGGAGATTAGCGGACGTCGACGATTGTAAATAGAATTTGCAAGGAAAATAAATACCTATTGCTTTTTAAAGCTATTGACGGGTTTTTGGTGTTGATGACTTGACCTCGTCAAGAGAGGTAACAGTATTGCTTCCGCATTTTTTTTTTTTTTTTGCTTCCGAGACTACCAAGGTAAGCGGAAGCTTTGTTTTCACTTTTCAAGGTTGAAAAAAAAAGTTCTCCAAAATTTCCACTCGCGTTTTACGTTTCAGACCTTTCTGAACAATTTTGGTTTCGTGTCTGTCTGTCTGTCATGAAATCTTTGCCACAGCCATAACTTCTTCATTTCTCATCCGATTTCGATGAAATTTTCAGGTATTTTGAGGGTTGGCGTGTAGATGGTCCCCTATTAAAATCATCACCACCGGACTGAGAGTAGCCGCTGCGCATGTGCAAACGTGAAATCCTGCATTTCTACATTTCTCACTGGATTTTGATTAAATTTTCAGGGATAGTGCGAGTTGGCGTGTGGATGGTCCCCTATGAAAATCTTTTCCCCTGACTGATAGTAGCCACTGCCCATGCACAAACGTGTATTTTCTTGTTACTGTCATAACTTCTACAGTTTCCAACAATGTTCAGAGATTTTGCGGGTTGACATGAAGAGTCCCGTGTGAGGGTAGTGGAAGGTACATAGAGATTGATGTTTTGAGATTAACTACTATGCATCGGATTATCTATACAATCGGGTTATGTATACGAGGAAGCTATGTGCCACACCCACTTGGCACTTTTTTTTGAGGCTACATTGAAAGGTGACATTCTTATTCTATTACGGCTGATTAAAGTTAGTTTTTTGAGATGTCAAACTAAACAGCACTATTAAACGAAATTTCAAAAATAAATATCTCATAATTCAGGTAAAAAATACCAAAATTATTCGAAAAACATTCGAATACAAATACCTACTCAATGGCATAGGTTTGCCCAATTGGTGAAGAAAGTTGGTATGATGTCAATCAAATCCACTTTGACGTTGAAAAATTGGGTTTCTACCGTCTGGAAATTTCCTCTTGCATGTCTGGGTGAGCGTAAAAAAGTAATTTGAACTCTCAAGAAAGTTCAATCTTACTAACCCTTTTTCATATTTAATTGAATGTGAGTTTGATGCAGTCCAAGCTGGGTTACATTGGCTTCTCTTGTATGATATTATGGGAAGTACGGGTCTGACCCAACACTCGAAACTTGCAGCTGGTCGCACCCTGTACTTGGTTAACATGCTAGTGGAAATGTGACACTCCTAGCTGCAGCACCTGTAGAGCGCGGTTGGTCGATATGACCCTGGACGGAATAACCTACGGTCTAGGTGAACTTGTCGTTGACTGTAATATTTTGTGGCTGTTTTTTCTGTACCCATGTTATCGCCAACTTCCAAAAATCAGGTTGCAGGTACGTCAGGGCTGCCTCCGGGGTTGTTCGACGAAACAATGAGTGCGTTAGTATTTCTCAGCGTACTTGATTTACGGATATTAAAGTGCATTATTAATTAATTTTATTGTCATTTCGGGAACAAGGATGACCAATGAATATGTTTATGTTATGTTTATTGTTCAAGAAGTCATCAGAGAGTCCAACAATAGATTTTGGCGAATTACAATGAATGGTTAGGTGTGACAGATGAAATACGTGTGAATCGGTTGATCAGGTGGCTAATGGTTGCGAGTTCTGTTGGTGGATTGAAGTACGTAAGTACAGTATTCCCTATATTTCCTGCGAATAGCAGTTCTAGAGTTTCCAGTAGGTCTGCTTAAAGATCTTTGTACGATCAGTGGTTGAAATTATTTTTTTCCTTGAAGGTTGAAAACTCACTTCCTTTACCTGACCACCGAGATGCATCAAGCTTCAGCTTCAGCTTCAGATCAAAAGCTTGGCCTCGAAGCCTCGAATAGAGAAGTCTTGAAAGAAGTTACTGCCGATAAGAGAATCTTTGTACAAGAGAAATTATTCCTAATTAGACAGGAATTCATCAACATTCTATTATTCAAAAATTTGATAATACCCCATAAAACTCAAATATATTAGGTATACTGATTATAATGTACTGAATAAACAGCTAGTAAATAGTGAATACTAATATTAAGGGGGTCTCAGTTGGTCGCAGTTCTTTCCTCGTTCCGGGTAATTATTTCCCTAAATTACTGGCACTCAAACTTTAAATGTTGTACCTAAATTTGAAATTTTCAAGGATTTTTGAAATGAACAAAATAACGCCGTGAATCTTCAACACACAAGCCACAAAATGAGCATTTCCGAAAAAGTTGTATTCACATCCAGTAGCATGCACTGGGTTCTTTAGACTTTACGGGGCTGCTGGATCCAAAGACACGTTTTTTGGACTCCCGAATAATCAAGCATCATGTTCGGCTGTCTTTTGATCAATTGTACTTTGTAGTGGCCCGGAACTGGGTTTCGCCCGTCATGAGCATTTTACACGTTCAACAATTTTCTCAATCAAGAGATGACATATTCGGCATGTCGCTAATGAGGAGGTAAAATCTTTTCATGTTATTCTTTCCCTTTGAGAGATTGAAATAAGGAACGGGGTATTGCCGAATAATAACCTGGATGCTGAATGTATCTCAGCTAAATTCCTGGATTCTTCAGCGACATGCAGGAAACAACATTCTCGATTTAAAAAGTTATTTAAAGAAATATAACACTGAGAGGAAGGCGTCAGGCCAGGTCTTCGGTCAGATAAACATTGGATCATTCAACATTCGTCCGAAAAGATCATTACTTACTTGGAAACAATACCGATGAAAAACAATGTTCTTGCGGCGACACCAATATTTTTCAAGCTCACGCTATGTCTTCAAAATGTGATGTCGGAATGTGTAACATTTTCATAACAAATATAGGTGTGTAAGACAAGGTCATTTGGCGGATTCGAATCCCAAACGGTCACTCATTACAGAGACCAGGTCTTTTGAATCCGTTCACCCGTTCACTTACAAGACAAACAACCAACCGGTCAGAAGTCACAAACATATTGTTTAGTAATGCATGCATTCCAGGGGACGTCCCATTGGATAAGCATTAGATCAGTTTAACCAGTTGGTAAGCTATAAAACTGTTTCACTCGATGTAATTTACTTATTACTTTAGGCAAGAAATAGTGACACCCCCCCCCCTTCACCATTATCCACCATAACATTTCTAGCGGCGTGGGAGCCTCGAATCTCAAGAGCATTTTAAAATCCGTGATCTACGATACCCAACATGCGAATTCGAGTTCACACCCTCCCCAACGCCAACAATGGTGCGAGTCTGGCACCAAAGCGGAAATACGTCGTAACATTGAACTTTCATCTATTAGGTTTAGTAAGCAGTCCGTCGAAGTTCACATCTGTATTCAAGGTGAAACACAAAAGAAACCAACGAAATATGTGGTTTATGGTGTCCTGGCGCCATGGTGGCACCACTATAAGTTCCATGGTGGCACAGAGAATAATTCATGAAAATCCGGAGGTATAATGAGAATTTTTCCTCAATTTCAAAGGTTAGGTAAAATTAGTAAGCAGTAACGGAACCAAAATATTGAAAAACCGGATATTTCGTGAATATAATCCCCCCACTCGCCCCCATCCCCTTGCAAATTTCGGTACTCTGGTGAAATCACGTACAACTCGGAGGTTATTTGAGTCAAACAAAAAAGAAACACACAAATCAGTTGGAAATTGAGGCCTGAGCAGAGTTTACAAGATTATGCCCGCAAACGCACGTTTTTTAAGCATTAACCCCCCCTTTCCCCACCATAAAAAGCAAAATTCGAAATTCCGAAGCCGTAGTGCACAAGTAGATAGTTTTCCGCGTCGAAGAAAAAACAAACCACGAAAATCGGTTGAGAACTAAGGCCTGGGCAGAGTACACAAGATTTTGTTACACACACACACATACACAAACACACACACACACATAAACCTATGGTTTTTTTTTCGCGGATTTGGATTCAGAATGGTCTAAAACGGATTACTGTGTGGTTATTTTTTTTTCTGTTGAGTGTTGTCCTCCTTCACCCCAGATCGATCGCATAAGGACGCCCAAGTCTTACTGTGGGACGTCCTAAAAACGAGCGAGTCTGTAAACCGAATGAGTCGAAATGAGTAAACCGAATGAGTTGGGATCCAGTAGTGACTCGAAAAAACGCTGAGTCGAAAAACCGAACGAGTCGGAATAGGTTACAATAAGTAGGCGATTTGAATGAATCGAATGAGCTAAAAGACAAAAACAAATGAAAGATCGATTCAAATCGTATGAATCAGTCTTTGAGTGTGTTTTGTCTTTTTAGTCTTAAGTTCATTCGAACGTAATTCTTCAATTGGATGATGAAAGGTTTTGCTTAGAAAACCACTTCCATCTACTAAGTAGATGCTACTCATTTCTGTTGATACTTCCTTGTCATTTTCACACATTAATGATCCATGTACAAACATGCAGGTATATAAATATACATTATACATCCATATTGCGGGCAAATAATTTATTTTGTTGGCCTTCTGCCGTTGTTCTCGTATTTTAACCGAAAAACTCGATTGGTGGGTTGATGAACGAATTACCTTGTTCATTTTGATAACCCGTTCAGTTCTGACAAGGTCATTTGAAGATAAAGTCTTTTCAATACGTTCACTCCTGACCGACACACCTCTAATAACAAACCTATTATTATGATGGTGATGGATTACTTGTTGTAATATATAATATATAATGTTAGGGATCGTAGAAACGCAATTCTCTTGGATACTATTTATATTTGTCTGATGAAATATCGGTTTGGTTCTGGATTCCAGCACACGGGTTTTATCTTGTATTCGTAGAGTCGTAACAATATTAATCAAACGCACCATTTATGTTACGTTAACATTTATCTAAATTCAATAGTGTGAAATATTAAATAATCCTATGTGCCATACGATACGCTGTTTTGATGAGAATCAAGAATGTTGTCGAAGAAAAAATATCGGAATCGAATTACGACCAGTACTTATTGGGTTGTTAGGGGCCTCATTATGTCATCAAATCTTTAGGGTTCCGATGACAACAAGCGGCCGCCATTGTCCTTTCCTGTTTCAGATACATGAATTAGATAGATTAAAAGCGCTTGCGACTGTATCATCCGCCCTTGATTCCGCTACTAGAAACTGTGTTGGTAAACTTCGGATGTTGCCCCAAAGCTTCAAAGCTTGTTGCTTGAAAGTTGAGGAGTCAGTCACTACCCTTGCAAGTTTGGCTTAGCTTTGCCCGTCATCAACCAGTTCTCTATGTTGTTTGGTCCGTGGCCTCACCCGGACGCTTCAGGCCATTTCGTCTACAAATTGAGCTGTTTAACTTGAACACAACCATCCGGAATTCTTCTTCCTTGCTGGCTCCACGTCAAATGACTCTCTGGTCATCCAACATTGTATCGTGATGGAAAAACAAATATTAGAGCCTCAAAAAAATAGTATTTGAATATAGGTGATGTTCAATCCGAAAAATGACAACCAGTTTCCACAAGAAGTAGGTAAGTCGAGGTTCTTCCAGTAATTTTGGATTGAGCAACGTTCTACTCGCTCGAGCATGTACAACCGAAATTTCTACTCCAGAAGTTATGAGTGTGCGTGAGTGCGAGACGCACAGTCATGACTTGAAACGCACGTGTTTGTCTAAAATAGCTCTACTACCACCGAAATCTCAGGGCGAAGTGTCAAAAGGTGGCACACGATCTTTTTCCCGCTCAGAAGATCGTGCGTAAACACTCAAAACGTAGAACCGCCAAAATTCACGACTCATCTATCCAAAATTTTTCAAACTTTGATAGTGGTTTTAGACCTCAAATGTTCCCATTATAACTTCGTTATGATCGAATTCTACGTAACGGCTGGTTGTTCGTAGATATCATAGCAAATTTTACGGTAGAATAAAAAATGTCGATATCAAAATAACGCACGTAACGTAATAAAGCTATGTAATATTATGAAAATTCATAGTTTGGAGCCGTACAGTTCTCAGCAGCCATGTCATATTTTTAACGATGTTTCCTATAGCCGTCAAATCACTCTATCTGATTTAAGGCTAGCGACTCAAGTGCACTTATTGCTTAAATTTATAACAGTAGTAATGTTCATATCGCTGTTTAACATCACTATAACCAAAACAGAAAAAGACCGAGGGTGGGTAAAAATATGCATGCTCTGATGCAAATCCCTTTTTGGTTTATTATTTTCAATAATGAACCTTTGGAATCGACCAAGAAAAAAAAATTTTAACACCCCCTCAAAATTTGATGGTTTACGTTTCAAGGTACGTAGAATCCAAAAATCGAATAAAAATTTGACCGTCCGTCCGCCGTCCGCCGTCCGCCGTACGCCGTACGCGGCATTTTTGCCACTTAGCATTGACCGATTTTGATGAAATTTGGTATGTAGGCTCCATTTGGGGTCTAGTTGTGCCCCGAAGCTTTTGGTTGATGTAGGTCACTTCTAAGGGTTCCAAAATCAATTTTGAAATTTTGAAAACTCCCTAACTCAAAAATTTTGATATAAAGGTATTGTTTTTCCTTCAATTTAAGATTCTATAGAATTTTTGGAATTTTTTGAGACCACGCGGAGCTCTGTAGGACAAACCGTTCGCTCCCTACGGAAATTTAAGGGTTTACATTGAAATATATATATATATAAATCAAAACACGAGTGTGAATCGCAAAAGAGGACTAATCTCTGTTCAAATTAGAGCTGACCGAAATGCGATCGATGGTTGGTGAATTTGATTTTTTTTGAATTTTTTTTATTTTATTTTTTAATTTTTTTAATATTTTTTATTTATTTTTTTTCCCTTCATATTGGATGGTAGGTGGTTTTGTAGACGAGTGATCTATATAGAAGAATAATAAACCATTGTGTAATAATTTGCAGCGTTTTTTCCATCAATTTAACACAGTAGTAAAGAATTTTTTTTTAAATTTTTTGAAACCAAGCGGAGCCCTTGTATAACAAACCGTCCGCTCCCTACGAGAATTTGAGCGTTGGACGTACGATAAATTAGAAACACGAGTGTGAATCGCAAAAGAGACCTAATCTCCGTTCAAATTTTAGCTGACCGAAATGCGATCGATGTTTTTCTTCATGTTGGATGGTTGGTGGCTTTGCAGACGAGTGATATATATAGAAAAATAATAAACCATTGTGTAATAATTGCAGCGTTTTTAAATAATTTTTATTGGCGTCGTAAAATTATTACATTCAGCCTGAATTAGATATTATGATACATTTGTGTTGGAATGGAAGGAATGATTATACCTCAGAAATTATTTACAATAGGTCACCGTATTACCTATATTAAAAAATTGGTAAAATACACATTTATAATTTTTTATTGAATATTATTTATTTTAATTTTTTGGTTTATTATTTTCAATAATGAACTTTTGGAATCGACCAAGAAAAAAAAATTTTAACCCACCCTCAAAATTTGTTGGTTTACGTTTCAAGGTACGGAGAATCCAAAAGTCGAATAAAAATTTAGCCGTCCGTCCGCCGTACGCGGCACTTTCCCCACTTAGCATTGACCGATTTTGATGAAATTTGGTATGTAGGCTCCATTTGGGGTCTAGTTGTTGTGCCCCGAAGATTTTGGTTGATGGAGTTCACTTCTAAGGGTCGAAAAATGAATTTTGAAATTTTGAAAACGCTCTAACTCAAAAAATTTAGATATGAAGGTATTGTTTTTCCATCAATTTAAGATAGTATACCTGTAGGTCAAATCGTTCGCTCCCTACGCGAACTTGAGGGTTGGACTTACGATAAATCAGAAACACGAGTGTGAATAGCAAAAGAGGCCTAATCGTCGTTCAAATTTCAGCTGACCGAAATGCGATCGATGTTTTTCTTCAAGTTGGTTGGTGGTAACAATGGCTGAGACGTGTTATTTGCAGACGAGTGATCTAAAAATAATGAATGAGTAATAATAATAATAATATGAGTGAAAATAATATATCTTTGTGTAATAATTTGCAGCGCTTTTTTTCTAGAGTCGTTTCTTGTTTCCAAAGAATCAGTCTTTGTTTCCAAAAACCGGCACTCTTTTATTAAATAAAAGATAAATAAATTTCCCAGAGTCGTTTTTTAGGACGTCCCACAGCAAGATTAGGTCGTCCGTATGCGATTGATCTGAGGGAAAGTTGGACAACACTTAACAGAAAAGGAATAACCACACCCTAATCCGATTTAGGACATTCTGAATCGAAATCCGCGAAAAAAACCATAGGTGTAGGTCTGTGTGTGTGTGTGACAAAATCTTTGTCGTCTGCACAGGCCTTAGTTTTCAACCGATGTTTGTGGTTCTTTTTTTATTCGACGTCCGCGTCCCGGATAAAATAAGTAAATAGAGTTCCGACTCTAATCAGTTTGCACTACGTCGCCGGAACTTCGAATCTTGCTTAAGGGGGGAAAGGGGGGATTAATGATTAAAAAACGTGCGATTGCGGGCATAATCTTGTAAACTCAGCCCAGGCCTCAATTTCCTATTAATTTGCGTGTTTCTTTTTTTTGTTCGACTCAAAAATCTTCCATATTGCACAATATTTCACCAGAGTATCAAAATTAGCCTGAGGAGGGGGCGAGTAGGGGATAATATTCACAAAATATCCGATTTTTAAATATTTCGGCTCCTTCACAGCTTACTAATTGTACCCAAGCTTTGAAACTGAGGAAAAATTCTCATTATACCTTCGGGTTTTCATGAATTTTTCTCTTTATCACCATAGCACTAATAGTGGTGCCACCATGGTGCCAGGGCACCATAAACTGCTTTTTTTCCGTTGATTTTACCTTGAATACGGATGTGAACTTCGACGGACTGTCTACCAAAACTAATAGATGAAATTTCAACGTTATGACGTATTCGTTGCGACTGGCACCATTGGAGGAGGATGAGTGGGGGGGGGGGACTCGAATTTGCATGTTGGTTAGATCATGCATTTTCGAATGCTCTTCAAATTTGATGCTCCTATGCTTCTAGAAACGTTATGACGGATAAGGATGAGGAGGGGGGCCACTGTTTCTTCCCTGAAATACTATTTAAATTACATAGAGTGAAACAGTTTTATCGATTACCAACTGGTTTACATTGATCTACAATATGTCTTTCACCATATCCGGCATCGTTATAAACCCCTGTATTTTTGTTTCCGAATCTACCAAGGTAGCGTAATTATTAATTTCACTTTTCAAGGTAGATTTAGTTTAGAAATCAACTGTCTAAACTATTTTCAATAAATTTTACAAATTTATCTCGATCATACGTGCCCTACAGGGTTGGAAAGAACTGTTTCCGTCAACAATGGCCGTTCTCTCGGTGCACTTAAAGAGTGCCCTGATGGGTGAACACCGAACGTTAAAGGGTTAAGAAGACTTGCGAGTGATACTTTACTAACGAATTTACTGTGCACCCCTTGGAAGAAGTGCACATGCTTCGGCGGTGGGCCCCCCAGGGCGATCGCCACCTGCATCTTTCGAGTGGGCGGCTTCCCGTACACTTCACTCAGATCGAGGACTCTCCGCCACCTTCGCTTCTACTCACACTTCGTCGGTTTTTCTTACCGTCTACTGGGAGCAACGAATTATACTGCGAGTTGCTTCAACTTGAGTTCGAGCTGGATCTGTTGATTGATGGATTTGGTGATCCACTGACCCCCAATGTTAGCTGTGTATACAGGGTGTCTACGACGAGCATAACTTCGGGGTTCAATTCTACAAGGTATTTCCAAAAAAAAAGGTCTTCTAGTAATTTTTTTTAATCCAATCAAAAATTTTTTTTTTGCCTTTTTTTTACTTCGAAGTTTTTTTTGCGTTTTCGGCTTTACGTCATTAAAACTGTCATAAGTCCTGTTATTTACCAAGTAAATTCTAATTTGAGGATATAGTTGGAAAGAGCGTTAAATTTCCAAGCTACCTAGCGCAAAATCAAAATCTTTTAGCAATAAACCATTTCTAAAAAATCAAGTCAAAAAGCAAACTTAAACATTTTTTTCTTTTTGACATTTTCACTTTGAATGAGTGCTAATTTCGATGGGCGCTCTTCGGAAAAAACATACCCAAATTGTCAGCTTTGCAACGGTTCATCAATTTCTGTTTTTAAAATTCAAATTGGAAGAGTAAATCGAATATGAATGCAAGAAAACGTGTGTTTTACAAGAAAATCGAGTGTTTTACCCGGTGCATGGTCAACCTCGATGACTTGACGAGTTTGGTATAATTTCCTATGTAATTTTGGACGCTGAATCCAATGGTGACACTTCCGAATAATCCTGACTGCCTAAAAGTGGATTTTTTAGAGGAAAACGTTCATTTTTGGACCATAACATACTCATTATTCATAGATAGGGTAGTGAGCTGTCAAATTTCTAGCTGTTTGATGTTTTTATTGAGCAGGAAAGTGTTACTTTATGCTCACTCCCATATTTACGAATAATGCATATTTAATTTCCGAAAAACGGAGGTAGCTATTCTTCGAAAAATTCACTTTATAGCAGTTGGAATCATTCGGAAGTTTCACCATTGGATTCAGCGTAAAACAGGATAAATTGAGATCGAGGGGGACAATAAACCGCTTAAAACACTCGATTTTCTTGTACAACACACGTTTTTTGGCATTCAAACTTGATTAAGTCTTCTAATTTGAATTTTAAAGAGAAATTTTGATAAACCGTTGGAAAGCCGACAATTTGAACATGTTTTTCTCCAAAGAACGCCCATCGACAACAAGGTTTTCTGAGTAAAAACTTCAATTTAAAAATAGTCATATTTTTAAAAAATTTTGAAGTTTGCTTTTGACTTGATTTTTTAGAAATGGTTTATCGCTAAACGATTTTGGTTTTACGCTAGGTAGCTTGGAAATTCAACGTTCTTTCCAACGATATCCTCAAATTTGAATTTTCTTGGTAAACAATAGGACTTATGACAGTTTTAATAACGTAAGGTTGAAAACGCGAAAAAAACTTCGAAGTGGAAAAAAGGCATTTTGAGTGGGTTATGAAAAAATTGCTAGGAGATATTTTTTGTTGGAAATACCTTGTAGAATCGAACCCCGAAATCATGCTCATTTTATATGCGGCGACACTGCGGCCTGACCAGACCCGGCCTGAAGGACGCAATCAGACCAGACCAGAGGGGTATGCGACACTGTCACCAGACCGGACCTAGCAATCCAGCCCTCAGAAGCGAGACGAGCCTTGTCAAACGGATTACTACTCCTTGATCTTGAGTCGCAATCAGATTCCAAATTGGAGTTTGATGTTTCAACAAGTTTCTTTTGTGTCAAAACGATGAAAATTATTATACAAAGGATTTTGGATAATGTCAGTCACTTCTAAGGGGAGGAAAATAGGGGCTGTAATTATCAAAAGCGCCCAATTATGTGACAGTATAATCTAACAGTAGTAGTATAGTCTAATGATATTGAACTTTTAGAATCGAAATAGACCACCCGGACAATTTTAATCGGGAAAAGAGTCTACGCTTCATTAATTTGCAGGAAAGAGTTCATTTTACAGAAGAAATTCATAAACGGCAAGTCAAACTATCAGTCTTTCACAGTTGTACACAAATAAGCAACGCAAGTTGCAACTTGAAAATGAGTGTGCTGCTACCAGAAGGAGCACAATGATATCCAAGAATGGGTAAGACAATACAACCTGAGGATGTTGAATTCTGGCAGTTTCCACTCAAGTATTCAGCTCTCGTATCTCAGTCAACCTCGAGAGGCAGGAGAGGGAAGCGTTTGAAAAGCTAAATCAAACACAATAAATACTAATGCGGGCATCAGAAGGGGGATGATCAAGTTCAGCACTAAGTGGTATTTAAGTGTCGTGGTTCCGGATAGTGCAAAGTGTAGCGGGGGCAGAGAGATCCAGAAAGAGAAAAGACCGGGGGGGGGGGGGGGGGGGCATATAAAATAATCTCAGTTCCAAACATGAAGCCCTTTGTTGGGTGTATGTACTATTTGCGAGGGAGGGAAGTAAGCGGCTCATCGAGCCCCGTACAATAGGTCCCCTGCCGCTCTTGAAACTCTCTTGCCACCGTTTATTATTTGAATTAGGCCATTGTTGTGTGACGGAGCTCTTTTTTTCTCTTTTGGCGATGCCTTCGCCTCCACCACTCAACACATCTGCTCGGTGCTCATCTACCCCTTCTTCCCCTCCTATCAACATCGCGCTTTTCTACGACTCCTCTCTCTACCACCCTCGTCCGTACACAAACGCGAAATATCCCGACGAGGTTTCAATGAACTCGTTCGGTCGTAAGTCGTATCTAATGATTCGTTTTGTTGTTCGTACAAATAGATTGAGTCATCTAGAAGTACAGAAAAAAGATCAACTTTATAAAGATGTCTAGACAGCCAGGAAGCAATAAATTACTGAACTGATCCATGACGCCAATTCCAAACCTGTCTTCGAGAGACATGAACTGTTTTTAATGTTTATGCACTTTGTCTGTGATGAGCAGGTTTTCCCTTGAGCTCATAATGTTGTGGTGGGAAATTTGTAACTCATAGATACTTTTCATGGGTCACCACGTGAAGCGATGGAATCGTTATAGAATTAATTATTATTAGAGGTTAATCGGTTGTGTCCGGAGCTGTTAAAATAGGAATTCCAATTCCCATTACCAATTCCAATTACTTTAGGAACAAAGTAATTGCCATTACCATTACCCATTCCTGTTGTTTACCTCGGGAATGAGAACTAAATAAAGATTGATCTGCCCTGTGCTTTCATGTTCTACGTTGTTCTTAATTACGATTAATTATGATCGTCCTTGGTCTACTAGATCATTAAGTCCTACAGATCTAATACTGGCCTAATAGTTCTGAATGCAATAACCCATTGAATGTACGAGATGATTTAATTTGGTTCATTCTTAGGGAACTACTTTGTTGGTAAAAGGGACTACTTTCTCTTTGGGCCAACTGCCCACTTTGGGCGGGAAGGTCCAAACACCTGTAATGGGAATGGAATTTTCAATTACTTTTTCCAATTCTTTGTAATGGTAATGGTTTTTCCAATTCCCCATTACTCGTAGTTGGAAAAGTAATGGGTCCTTCCAATTACCCATTACAGGAAGAGTAATGGGTAATAGGAACCCATTCCCCATTACCACCATTCAATCAGTAAGTTGACCATCCTCCAATTCATAAGGGACCATCCTCCAATTCATAGGGGACCATTCCAAAATTCCTTGGGGACCACCCTCCCAACTCATAGGGAGCCATCCCACCATCCAATCCATAGGGGACCATCCTACAATTTATAGGGGACCATTCCCAAATTTAATGACTTTACTTGAGTAGAAATATGTATTCCAGTTAGGTCGGACGGATTGCTGTTACTAGCAGTCCATCTTAATGGAGACGATAAAAATTATCTTCTTCGTACTTTCCCTTCTCAGTTCGCGTGAACTGTTAATTTTCCGGGAATAATTCAATTACTTATCCTCAATCGGTCGATTCGGGGTAAATTTATTCCCCTGACATCATTTCAAAGGACAGAGAAAAAAATATGGTGGGCCGCCTGACTAATTCAATGGAATGATGATGTACGGGGCTTATGGAGTTGGCTGATAAATATTTAAAGAAGGTTCGTGTCAGATTTGTAAATGATTCCGCCTGGAGGGAGAGTGATTTCTCGTGTACCATGGGAACGTGGGCAGGTGGGGGCCCCACAACCGTACCTACTTCCCCGCCACCTCCCTTCTCACCAGCCCCCTAATTATTTCACCCGAGCACACTCCAACATCCCAAATTTAACTCGAACGCGAATCATCCCCCAGGAGATCCCCGAAACTCACGGTTATTATTTATCGTAGCACAGTATAAAAGTGAAGTGTAGACGTGAGGTGTGTGGGGAAATTTTTGATTAAATATTGGCATTTAATAAACCAATCAGCTTTGTAGGAAATCTCTAGTTGCCGGGAGTATGAATAATCTAACCTACGACTTGGAGTTTCCTGGTCTGGCATTGGATATGTTTCTTCTTACCCGACCCAGAGAAAAGTAAAGTAAAGTCATTTACACATCTTTTTTTACACACATTTTTCGTCCTACAGCCATTCATCGTGATTTTGATGATTTAGCTCATAGCTAATTGTTGCGTCAGCATCTTAATTGGAACGGATTTCTCCTACGGCCCAACCCGAAAAATTATAAAGACCTGCGATACCGCCGTCGAGATGATGGGAGATAATTGATGATTTTGAAGGTCCTTCCTATTCTTCCCTTTAGAATACCGTACTTATATGGGTGTCTCAAGGAACCTTTACTGCCCCTGTACTGTTCCCAATAATCATAAATGATCTGTGGGTTGGACGTCACCAAACTGAGGTTGCTTCGAGTTCTGTCATCAAAAAAGAAGAGACTTTCTTGACGATAACTTGTCTACGTTTCCTTTCTGAATTTATGTAGGTTGGTTTTGCTAATATTATCCTTGGTTTCGGTGAGGTGTGGTTTACATGGTGAGTAGGGTTTAGCATCCCATTTTAGAATCTCGTTAGGACTCAGTGGTTTTGTGCTTGGTGTGACAGGTTTTGTGCTAGGTTTGCTGGTTTCCACAACAACAGAACCTGCCCAATAGCCAATTTACCACCAAACATAAGCCTAGAGAATGCGCAAATTGCAAACTGATACATTCAGACTTCCCCCATTCCATAGACTGTCGAAAATGCCTTGTTTATAAAGGATGCCCTGTATATCCAAAGACTCAATTCACTCTTGAATTTACAGAATGTTTCGGAGGAGAGAGGAGGGAGCATCTGGAACCTAGAACTGATTGAATACCCCAGGACTCAGCCCGAATAATGAGTTAAATAGTTCCGGGCTGAGTTCCAACGTGGGAGAAAAGGAGATTTTTTAAAGTGGGTTTGAATCCCACATAACCTGATGACGCGGACTCTTCCAGGTATCTTGCGAGATCCAACTCCAACTACGGATCTTGAAGATTTTCTCACCTGCCGGCCGGAAAAAAAGGACAACAGTCCGGACCTACAGCTTGATCGGGATGGTGAAACAGAAAATTTACTGTTTTTGGAGTAAATAAGTAGAATACTCTATCTATCTCCAAGAAGAATTATCATGACTCACTATCCCGAGATGAGGGTCAAATTTGTGAATGAATTTCCCCACAGTGAGAAAACTGGTCGTCGGAGAATTGGTCGAATATAATAAATTGGTCCGGTTTCCTATCTCGAAATCACTTAACGCTATACTCATAGATCCAAGTAGGGAAACTGGTCCAAAGCGACTAAAGGGGAAGTAGTTCAAAGTGATGTACTCAAGCACTGGATTGGAGCATTGGTTGTTGGAGCATCGGTTTCTATCGAATCCGATTCTAATTGAAATATTGACCATTTTGGACCAGTTTCCCAATCTTAGTGCCTAGCCTTCATTTTTGGATACAGTAGCAATCTTCAAGATGATGGCTAATACCAACATAGATGTGAGTTACACTAGAAATAGTTTAAAAAATATCGACTTTTTGGACTGACTGAGTTTTAGCACCTCATAGCTGCCTTAGGAATGAGATCTAAAATTATGAATTGAACCAGTTGTCCCTCAGGCTTGAATATGTGACACCCATAAATACAAGTGGATAAATTGGTCCAAAAGCAGTGGTTATTCACATTGGTTTATCCACCTTGGGAGACACTGGTACAAAGAACTGATCCAATGTCTATCTTTGAAACACTGCATTTGACTACCGGTTCCAAAGACACTCTGTCCCCCAGTTCAAGTCGATGTAATTTTTAGGCATTCTAGCCAGCTGTAGACGTAGGGAAATCTGTCGAACCATTGGTTAGAATTCTGTAAATAGAAATCTGTGAATATTGTTTGGACTGCCGCCTAGATTAAACGGGAGACCAAAGTTAGTTCTTACACGGACCACTGCGCGGTTGGTTCCAAGTTCCGCCACTAGGTGGCTGAGCCCACCTTGGGCTAAACTGGAACACCACCTGGGCTACACCTTGTTCTATTCATGCAATCGTTAGGTACTTGCATTCTGTAATAATGAGCCAGCATTTGATCAATAGGAATTATAATATCAAATAGACCAAATAATGAACAATAAGATATTTTGGTGTGCAGAGTCGATCTATGTGGCTGTGGCCATTACAAATCGTTGAAGAAACTTCCCTCGCAACTGACGACCGCCATGTTGCTTCGTGCTCCTACTACTGTTAAATTCGCTGTCAATTATTATCTTACTTCATCCGCTTTAATTCAATATAACAAGTTGTGAAAATGTTTATATTGTGTTCGCTTTTAGTTCTTTCATCTGAGGAATCAACAAATATTGTTAGAACGGAGCCTTGTGGGCAAAGGATCTGTGGGTACGTAAAGGCAGTACATGCAGTATTATGAGCCACCTCGTTGAATCATGTGGTAGGTTGTCTGAGTGGAGGCCAGAATGCTGAGGGGTTTCCAGGTCCCCTTTGATTGAACATTCATAAAAGCTGGGTTGAGGCGTCGTTCGTACTTTCCGAAAAAGTTGTCTCCTGGCCAGTCCGTTCTGGCTACAAACTGAGCAAAGTTCTACTTCGTGGCTATTTAGCACTGTCTTGAAGAAATTCGGCAGCCTGAAGATGTTGACTGTGTGAGTTACGCGCAATGGGCCTTGTAGTTCCACTTCAGCCGAATCTGGGTGAACCGTGACTTCCATCCAACATGTAAATGTCATAGTGATGAATTTTCCCGGATATCTTGAGAAAATACTTAAATGACCAAACTCAAAATCTTCCCGCATTCTCACTTTAGGCAAATGAGGAGTGCGCATGGGTCGGAAAAACTGTTTATTGTTATTTTAAATCTAAACTAGACTTCATTCTGAGAATTTTAACACCAACCGCGACCTTTTAGCGTGAGAAGTCCTTTTGGTTTATTATTTTCAATAATAAACCTTTGGAATCGACCAAGAATTTTTTTTTAACACCCCCTCAAAATTTGATGGTCTACGTTTCAAGGTACGTAGAATTCAAAAATCGAATAAAAATTTGGCCGTCCAACCGCCATCCGCTGTACGCCGTACGCCGTACAGCCACTTTTGCCACTTAGCATTGACCGATTTTGATGAAATTTGGTATGTAGGCTCCATTTGGGGTCTAGTTGTGCCCCGAAGATTTTGGTTGATGTAGGTCAATTCTAAGGGTTCAAAAATGAATTTTGAAATGTTGAAAACGCCCTAACTCAAAAAATTTTGATATGAAGGTAGGTAATTTTGATATAAATAATACTATTGTTTTTCCTTCTATTTAAGATTCTATAGAATTCTTAGAATTTTTTGAGACCACGCGGAGCCCAGTAGGACAAACCGTTCGCTCCCTACGAGAATTGAAGGGTTTTACGTACGATAAATCAGAAACACGAGCGTGAATCGCAAAAGAGGCTTAATCTCCATTCAAATTAAAGCTGACCGAAATGCGATCGATGTTTTTCTCCATGTTGGATGGTTGGTGGCTTTGTAGAAGAGTGATCTATATAGCAAAATAATAAACCATTGTGTAATAATTTGCAGCGTTTTTCTATGATTTTTCAAAGTTTCGAATGTTTATGACGTCACAGTTGGCTGGGGGATACCGCCCAGGCGAGAGGGGCGCGTGACGTCATAAGCATTCGAAACTTTGGAAAATCATAGAAAAAAATGTATTCACCCAAAAAGAAAACGGCTGGTGTCAAAATTTTCAGGATGAGGTCTACTTTCGATTAAAAATCAAAAAACAAAATCAGGCGCACCCCCCATTTTCCAATTTGACTGGCCGCCATTCTTGGACCAGTTTCCCTAGCACCCATTCCCTTTACTAGATTAGCATGAAACAATTTGGCAAGCAACAGAAAACTATACGAAGAACGAGGGCGTAGGGGCCAAGATATACATTGCTCTTGGGACTCGGATGTCAAATTCAGGTGAATCTGTGTTTGGTAAACATGTCTTAACTAGGATTCATTTACTCGCCACATGTGCTCATTTAGTGGGAAGGGGGTTTTGGGGAGCTCAGTGTGACACGCACTAATGAGTAATGACAACTCATCAGACTCCCTTGAGCCAGCAGATAAACGACTTGCGGTCTAATTCAAGAGCTCTCCCGCTATTTTTAGACATGTAAGAGCGCAGTGAGTGTAAGAGATCTTCCTTCCGAACACCCCTCCTTCCATATATTATAGACCCACTTCACCTTCCTCTCACACCGACACCTCTGGTTCTCCCTCTTTTTTTTAATTTGTTATACATGGAAACTGTCAGCGATATCCGAATGATATTTAGCGTTTACATACATTTTTAAAAAAGGGGACGAACATGTAAGTAGTAGTATTATCACACAAGTGATCCAATTTACAATCAACTGTTTTTTTTTCGAGTAAGACCAATTTTGAATGGCTTTCGAACGGATATGTACCATCCATATCGCTCAATGGATTAAATATTTTTACAAAATAACCCAAGGAAATTGTATAACGTCAACCTAGTGGGTGGAGCACAAAGCTCCTTCGTATTCATACTATGATCGGGTAGATACTCTGAAGGAGATGATCAGAATTACAAAATGCTCCAAATTGTCACTCCTTAGAAGTTATTCACAATCCGACATTTTCTGGGCTCAACTGGACCCCAAATTAAGCCTATATACCAAAATTGCATAGGCGGACGGACGGTCAATTTGTTATTCTAATTTTTATTCTAATATTTTTATTCTATTTTTTTATTCTAATTTCAATTTATTCTAATTTTTATTCTAATTTTTTATTCTAAGTGAGTAACTTGAAATGAAAACCATCAAATTTTGGGGGGCTGATGGGTTAAGTTCGTCAGAGAAATTCAGCTTATGTACGAGATGATCCCACCAGTTTCAAAGCTGTTGACCCGAAGATCCGTCACAGTGGCTTCCCCTTGGCGTTTACTAGGGCATTCGTCGGATATTTCTCTGTGAATGGATTGGTAAAGTTCTTGAAAAACGAAAAGTCGAATTTAATTCGAACGATATGGATATGGAGACTTTCCGAGCCATCAACCCTTCTAAATCCAAAACTGTAAAATTATTGTCATCTCATTATTTTCTCTTGAGCCGTCTTTCTTTTGTCCTGGTGAGCTCGACTAATTGGTACTTCTGGCTCAGATTCATCAATTAATCCAACGAGTGCGACAGACTCATTTTTCTCATGATCAATTTCAATTTGCCACAAATTTACTGGTTCAATCCCAAAGTTGGGTTGGGGGTGAGTTGGTAGAACCACGTTCAAGAAGCTCTCTAGAAGGGGTGATTTCAAGAACAAGAAACCACAATTCAATGCCAGTCAGAGCCTCGAGAAGTGAACTGAATTGAAGGAATGATTCAGGAAGTGGTGTCGATTTCATCAACTGTTGCTAGCTGAACTATCATCAACGTCATTTCGTCATGTTCAACCAGTGAGTGGTCTGGATCGCTGCCTGACGCCGACATTTCTCTCAAAACATTAATTGGGAAAAGAAAAACAAACCAAGTACTAATAGAACTTCGTTATATTAGATAGAATGAACAACAGGGGCTAACTACATCAAGAGTGTACAACAACTCAAGCTATCTGCAGTCCACATTGATAAAATCTCAATACCGATAATATTTAAATCAAATTGAATGAACTCAGTGCTCAGCTATTGATAATCGAACTTCCGTCTTCCCATAATGAAAGTGAAACAAAAGATCAATTCATTTAATCGTCTTGAAAACTAACTTGCAAACAGTCTGGTCTCATTAAGGAGGCAATGGAAATGGAAAAACACGTAGATAGCCACTGTTTCTGAACTGAAATCACTTAGCCACTGTTGCGTTTTTTGTGATAGCGGGGTCAGTGTTAGCAGTAGCCCAAAAGCGACTTTACCAATCGATCCAGCACTAAAAATTACGTTAAGAACGGTCAAAACTTGAAAATCGACAAAATGTCACTTAGCCCCTGTTGCTGTGGCAGCGACGATATCCATAAATCTGATATTTCAAATCTCGTTCAAAATTATTTTAAACTTTGAACTAATTTACCTTTTTATCCAACAATTTTATTATAATTTAGAAATATATAAAAAATAATATCTTTACTTTATAGCACGTGTTCCAGGCCGCTATGGGTTTTCGCGTTTTTCTCTCGTTTGACCAAAATGGATAAAGTACCTTTTGGAATCAAGCTCCACAATTGATATCATTAATCTGACTACAATGAACCTTACTGGGGTCCATAAATGGTTGAACTCACATTACTCTAAACATTTCATGGGAGATATAGAAGAAAATCAGAATTGACTTGTGATTGGTGACAATTATTGGAGATTTCAATGAAATCGAGTGAAAATTGCAGATTTGCTAGCTGTGAGGATTTTACGTTTGTGGAAAAGTCCGTCCCCCGAGCCCACTATTCCCTAGCCTTTATTCAAAATCAGATCTTATTATCGTACAGTTTTGCCGGTAACTAAAATTGGCGAACACAAGATTCTTCAGGAAGATTTGAAACGTATAATAACAGAGGAAATTGCTTCCGAGTCTACCAAGGTAGCGGGAGCATTGATTTCAGTTTTCTAGGTTGGAAAAATTGTTCTCCAAAATCAAAATTTCCACTCTCGTTTTACATTTCAGACCATCCTGAACAATTTTGGTTCCGTGTCTGTCTGTCTGTGTGTCTGTAATGAAATCCTTGCCACAGCCATGACTTCTACATTTCTCATCTGATTTTGATGAAATTTTTAAGGGTTGTACGAGTTGGCATGTAGACAGTTCCCTACGAAAATCATCACCCTCGGACTGATAGTACCCGCTGCGCATGCGCTAACGTGAATTCCTTGTCACAGCCATAACTTCTACATTTTCCATCTAATTTCGATGACATTTTCAGGAACTGTGGAAGTTGGCATGTAGATGGATGGTCCCCTATGAAAATCCTGGTCCCCAAATTGAATGAGTTTTGTGCTCATGCGCAAACGTGAAATCCTTATAACAGCCATACCTTCTGTATTTTCCAACAATGTAGAGTCCCCTGAGAGGGTAGTGCAAGATACTCAGAGATTGATGTTTTGAGATTAACTACTATGCATCGCATCTTCTATACAATCGGGTTATGGATACGAGGAAGCTATGTGCCACACCCACTTGGCAGACGTTTTGGAATTTTCGGGGACTCTTCGAGAACTTTTCTTGTTCGCTCCACCTTGGAATCAAACTATGAAAGCGTGATTTTATGACACGGTTTTTATGACATCTATTGAACTACTGAAGGTTCTTTATTGTATCGATATTCAATATGTATTTGAGTAATGTTAAGCGGTAACTTCATTAGATTTGAGAACCAACCAGGTGTTGGTATCCAGCGAGATGAGAACACGAATGTGAGAGAAACTTCGTCCGAAAAACTGGTTTTAATGCTGTATTCAATTTTTACGATTAATAAATCGTTTCGTCCAAATCCAGTGTTGTGACAGCATTACAAGTGGTGTCAGAAGTACTGTTTGAAGCAACCTGTGCCTGTTCAGATGCAACGTCGACAAGTCGGCCTTTCTAGACAGGATGGGGAAAGTGATGATGATAACAGTTTTTTTGAGATTGTCCAGCCCAATGTGCAAGATCCGGTAAATATGATGTCAAATGAGCAACCACAATTCGAAATTCTGATACGGCAATTTGCAGAGATGGCCAGGGAGTTTCGATTGTTGCGGGAGAGGGAGCTTCCAGACCCCATTGGAGGAGAAAAAGTTAACGTCATCTGTCCTCCCAGTTACGATGGCTCCACTCCTTGGGACGAATATTGGGCCCAATTTCGGGCCATAAAGGATGCAAATTGCTGGGGTACAAGAACGGCAACTTTTCGTTTAATGGCGGCACTACGAGGACCAGCCCTTGCTACTGTTTGCAATGTCCCAGAGGATCAGAGACAGCTGACTACAATGGAGGACGCTTTGGCACGGCGTTTTGGACATCGGGGTCAGGCTCGATTATTCTTAGCTCGACTACGACTGAGGGTACAGGGACCTACAGAGGATGTTGCTGTTTTTGCAACGGATGTGGAGAGCTTAGCACGCAGAGCTATGCCAACAGAGGATGCTCGGGAGGCAGTGGCGGTTGAACAATTTTTGAATGGGCTGAGAGACCAACGCGTAAGAGAACTAGTGATAAGTGGTGACCCACCAACACTGAGAGATGCAGTGACACGGGCTCTTACTCTTGAAGCTGGATTATCTCTCAGATACGTGCAGCCTATTCGATCGGTAGCCACTGATAATAAAGTGTTCATTACACATCCAGCAAAGGAGCAAATAAAACAACATATCACTCCGGATGCAGGGGATTGCGAAGAAATGTTGTCTCAATTGGTGCGGGATGAGATTCAAAAGAAAAGAGCTAGTTTCAAGTGCTTCTTATGTTGCAAGCTTGGCCATTTCCAGTGGGAATGTAAGCAAGAAGAACTCAAGCCAAATAATGAATCCATCACGCCAAAAGAGAGTAAAGAAGTGGAACCTTGTTATCCACTATACCAGCTGAACCAAGCCTCAATTGTACTTGAGGGTGCAGTTGCAGGAAAGCCTTGTCAAATGATAGTGGATACGGGGGCTACAGTAACTATAGTGAACCCAACAATGTGTGACATCAGGGATGTAGAATCAGCACCATCTGCTGGTCGTCTCAGAATGTTATCGGGTTCCACAATTCCTGTCCAAGGAAAAGCACGAGTCAACCTGAAACTGGGAGGGAACCAGATCAGATTGCATGATTGTTTGGTTGCAGACATTGGAGAACCCTGCATCATAGGAATGGATTTTATGGAAGCCCATGGCTGTATAATTGATATTGGCCAAGGCATCATACAATTTGGGACTGAGAGTATTCAATACGGTCGACGTTCAGCCCAAAAAGTTGGAAGAACAATAGCTTTTGTGGAGGAAGTAACTAAGGAACTACAGCTACCTGAGAATCTGGAAGCTAAATGTGAAGGATTAGTTACTCAGCTCTCTTCTTCAGAGCTGAAGCAGTTCAGGATGTTCCTAAAAAATAATGAAGATATTTTTGCGGAAGGATCACTGAAATTGGGGAAATGTAATATTGGTGAGCACAGAATCGATGTTGGCAACCACCCTCCAATCAAGCAACATCCTAGACGAGCCACTCCCGCGCAGCAACAAACCATAAATGACATGGTAAATGACATGTTGAGATCTGGAGTCATTGAGGAGTCCTCCAGCCCCTGGGCAAGCCCTGTAGTCATGGTGAAGAAGAAAACCGGAGACTGGAGGTTCTGCATTGACTATAGGAAGCTCAATGATATCACCATCAAAGATTCCCACCCATTACCTCGCATAGATGAGACTCTCCAAAGACTGGACGGAGGTCACTGGTTCACCACTCTGGACCTCCAGAGCGGTTATTGGCAAATACCTCTCCATCCAGGTTCTCGCTCGAAGACTGCTTTTTGCACAAGTCGTGGTTTGTGGCAATTCACAGTAATGCCCTTTGGCTTAACTAATGCTCCGGCCACATTTCAGAGAATCATGCGGATATTGCTGAAGCCATTGATGGATAAAGGAGTGGTGGAGGTGTATTTGGATGACATCCTTTTGCACACCAAGACATTTCAAGAACATGTGAGAAACTTGGGGGAGTTATTTTCCTTGTTAAGGAAAGCAGGACTAAAACTGAATGTCAAAAAGTGTGAGTTCCTGAGGGAAGCGGCGATGTATCTCGGGCATTTGGTGACAAGGGAAGGCATTGTGACTGATCCCAAGAAGGTTGAGGCGGTGCAGAAGTGGCCTACTCCACAGACATCCAAAGAGGTCAGGGGATTCACAGGGTTCTGTTCTTATTACAGATCCTTCATACCGCACTTTGCTGAGGTGATGAAACCCCTGTACCAGCTACAAAATCAAACGGGAGACTTCGTATGGGACGAAAATTGCAAACATGCATTTGAAGAAGCAAAGACCAGAATGCAGATGGCGCCTGTTTTGGCATACGCTCGCCCTGAACTTCCCTTTATTGTAGACGCTGATGCCAGTAATATTGCTCTTGGTGCAGTACTATCCCAAGTACAAGAGGGAAAAGAGCGAGTTGTTGCCTATTTTAGCCGATGTCTGTCTCGTGCTGAGCGGAATTACTGTGTGACCCGCAAGGAGTTGCTTGGAGTGGTTGAGGCAGTGCGCTCATTTCACCATTATGGGCTTGATAATGATCACCCACTGGTCATAAGGACAGATCACTCATCCCTTCGCTGGTTGATGAACTTCAAGATGGTGGATGGCCAACTAGCTCGATGGTTGGAGAAATTATCCCCTTATAAGCTGGATATTCAGTACAGAAGAGGTGCAGCTCACGGAAATGCAGACGGACTTTCAAGGAGACCCTGTGCTCCGAATGGGTGTAAATACTGTGACAGAAGGGAAGAGTTGGCAAGGGTGGCTTTGGTAAACCAACAGGAATATTCACCAATCCAGGCAACTTGCAAGGCAATTTCTGTACAACAGCTGCCAATTCAAGAGCTACAACGTGCTGACAGTCACCTCCGCCCTGTGATCCAATGGATTGAAGAAGGCAAGAGACCACCATGGAACACACAGGCAGGAATGAGCGCAACCACTAGGGCGTACTGGGCCATGTACGATTCCTTATTTCTCCAAAATGGAGTCCTTCACCGTCGCTGGGAGAGTCCAGATGGGAGAAAAGTGTGCCCTCAGTTGGTTGTACCTCACTCGATGCAAAAGGATGTCTTCTCTGGAGCACATGAGCCAGCCCATTTAGGTGAAAAACGAACTCTCTCCATCCTTCGCAACCAATTCTATTGGGTTGGAATGCACCAGGATGCCTGTAACTGGTGTCGGGCATGTGAACAGTGTGGGCGTCGTCGAGGTGGACAAAAGACTGGCAAGGCTCCCTTGCAACCTTCAGCTATTGGATATCCATTTCAAAGAATTGCAGTAGACGTTTTTGGTCCCCTTCCAGTCACAGATCGTGGAAACAGATATGTGATGACAATGGTGGACTTTTTCACAAAATGGCCTGAAGCAATTCCCTTGGCCAACCAGCAAGCAGAGACTGTCAGTCAAGCTTTAGTCGATCACATCATCTCTAGGTTTGGTGTTCCCGAGGAACTTCACACCGATCAAGGGAGAAATTTCGAATCAGCCATTTTTCAAGACGTACTGAAACAGCTTGGAATCAATAAAACACGCACTACACCACTGCATCCACAAAGTGACGGGATGGTGGAACGTCTCCATCGCACCCTCTATGGTTGGCTGGCCAAGATGGTCCAAGATCATCAGCGTGATTGGGATGTGCAGCTGCCAGTAGCACTCCTCGCTTATAGGGCGTCAGAACACTCTTCAACAGGCTACACACCTTCCTATCTTATGTTTGGACGCGAGCTGGTACTGCCCTTGAATCTTTTATTCGGGCGTCATCCCAATGAAGAAGAGATACACGAATATGCGGCTGGTCTGAGAGAACGCTTGAACGCGACTCATGAGGCAGCGAGGGAGAGGCTACGTGTGAAGGCAGAAGACATGAAGCAACGTTATGACTCCAAGACCATGGCACCTCAGTTCAAAGAAGGTGACAAAGTGTGGTTACACAACCCAAGACGACTGAAAGGGCGTAGTCCAAAACTTCAGTGCCCTTGGGATGGTCCATATGCTGTCGTTAAACGAATTAATGATGTAGTGTATAGAATACGGAGCTCCCGAGGTGCTCTGAGGGTGGTGCATGCCGATAGGCTTACACCCTACTGTGGTCAGGAGCCAAAAGGAGAGGAAGGGAGAAGTGTTAAGCGGTAACTTCATTAGATTTGAGAACCAACCAGGTGTTGGTATCCAGCGAGATGAGAACACGAATGTGAGAGAAACTTCGTCCGAAAAACTGGTTTTAATGCTGTATTCAATTTTTACGATTAATAAATCGTTTCGTCCAAATCCAGTGTTGTGACAGCATTACAGTAATTACTCTAAAAAGAGTACTGGAATATTGAGAGGCTGTTCAGCACGCAATCGTGGATTATTACGACAAATGTTGGCAAGAATCCACAATAATCGGTCATTGCTGTATTTAAATTCCCTGTTACTGCATGACAGAAACAATAATTTTCATCTCCTGCCGGATCTCAGTTAGTACATTATTCTGGATGGAGTAATATCCCATTTGTGCGAATAGTCGGGACGTAGTTCGTTCCCTACAGAGACATTTCTCGATATCCCCAACGAGGACTACCGACCAAACAAAAGTTACCACCGATGTAATGGGGAACATTGGATCCAGTTTCGGAAGCTGTCAACGGTGGAGTTGAGAAGTAAAGTTACCACCCGGCCATGAATAAAGGGCCTAGGACAAGGGTGAGGAGCGGACTATGGATGGCAAAAGACAGGCAGCGAGGGGTTGAAAGCCGGTAACAAAGTGTCTAAATATTGAAAGAAGAGTCCCATATAGCTGGTTAAAAGGAAAGAAGTATTTGGTGGTTTGGGGAAGCAACTTGAGGGTCCCTACATTGAAACACACTCTGCCTCGACCGTAAAAAAGTTCCCGTCATACATTATTTGTTGGGAGAAAGGTTCTGTGGGATGGAGAGAGAGGTTGGAGGGGGTGTGAAGTGTGGAAGGGCCAGTTGCTCACGGATTTCGTTCGATAGATTCTGTCCTTCCTGCGCACCTATCGGTTTTATTTATCTATCCGATTCTCCGAGAAAACTTTTTGTTGCAAAATAGGAATTAGTCATCTCAATTTTTAAAAGTTCCAGCTAATCCAGATAATTTTGGTTCATTATTTTCCATAATTAACCTTCGGAAGCGAGCAAGAAAATTGAATTTTATTTCCACTCAAAATTCGTTACGTTTCAAGGTACGTAGATTCTGAAAATTGAGTTTTGAAACAGCCGGTTTTGAAATACGCGGTACTCTTTTTAGTCAACATGGACCGATTTTGATGAAATATCTTATACGGGCTCCAATAGAGGTCTAGTTGTGCCCCGAAACTTTTGGTTACTGTCAGTCACTTCTGAGGTGTGAAAAGTATTTCCAGACGCCCTAGCTCGAAAATTCCAACATACAGTTGAACCCTTTTTTTAAAGGGGCTATGTGACATTTTCGGCCATTTTCACTTTTTTCCATTTTGTGGGTCTCCATACTTAATTGCATCGATTGCGATTAAAATGAAAGTCGTATCATTGACGCTTCCCATAGAAAAAACGGGTTGAAATTTCCGATGTCTTTTGAAAGGGGCTATGTGAGCCACATAACCCCTTTCAAAAAAGAACTTACTCACTCGCTATGTGGTCGACGAGGAGTTTCGAGACTCAAATAATAAACTGTCAGGTTGGTTTATAAAAATTAATATGTCGTTAAAGGGAGGGGGGTTAAATTTTGTTTCTTGGTCGATTCCTAAGCTTTTTTATTGAAAATAATTAACCGAAATCACTTCCTTTTGAATTTCCACCTCGCCCTAACTAAGACAACAATTCCAAGTGGGTGTGGCACGTAGCTTCCTCGTACCCATAACCCGACTATATAGATGACCTGATGCATGGTAGTTACTCTCAAAATATCAATCTCTAAGTACTTTTCACTACCCTCACAGGGGACCATCTAGACGTCAACCCGCACAATATCTGAATATTGTTGCGAAATGTAGAAGTTATGGCTGTTACAAGGATTTCACGTTTACGCATGCGCATAAGATACTTTCGATTTGGGGACCATGATTTTCATAGGGGACCATCATCATCCCAACTCGTATTATTCCTGAAAATTTTATCCAAATCAGATGGGAAATATAGAAGTTATTTCAAGGCAAGGATTTCGAGTTTGCGCATGCGCAGCGGCTACTATCAGTCCGGGGGTGATGATTTTCATAGGGGACCATCTACACCCCACCCGCACAATCCCTGAAAATTTCATCAAAATTGGATGAGAAAAGTAGAAGTTATGGCTGTGGTAAGGATTTCATGACAAACACGGAACCCAACTATTGTGAAAGGTGGGGTTTGAAGGTGAACCTAGCAAAGTCCAAGATGATGATTTTCCAAAATGGAGGCAGACGGCGGAACACGGAAAGATGGGTATTCGAAGGACATGCAATCGAGATTGTGGCTGATTATAAGTACCTTGGGGTCACATTGACTCCTAGATTATCATTCAACCGACACCTGAAGCAGAAAGCCGCCGCCGCAAAATTCGCTCTGATCAGCATATGGGGAAAGATGTTTGGTGACCCAGCAATTCCATTGGAAGCCAAAATGCACGTGTTTAATGCCGCCATTCGCACAATTCTTTGCTACGCAGCACAGTGTTGGGGTTTTCAGGAGTATGAAGCGGCTGAGAGGGTGCTGCGGATGTTTATTCGCAGAATGTTCCACTTGCCTGATTTCGCGCCCAAGTATATTTTGCTCCTGGAAACTGAGCTGGATCCGATAGCAGCATTCTCCCTAGAACTTCACATGAAGTACATCATAAAGGTGGCTGGTCTGCTAGATGCAAGACTTCCAAAAATTGTTGCTAAGGAGCTGATCGCGAGGAACGTCTACTGGGCAAAGCAGTGGGAACTGATGACGCGCAGGTACGGGCTCCCGAACAATCTTGCCGCCTTGGATCCTGGAGGTTTGAAATCTGATGCGGGCCTGATCCTGGCAAAGTTCAAGGAAGAAAAGTTGAACATGGCTCGGCAAAGGGCGGAGTTTTCCGAAAGGTTCACACTCTACAGAGAGCTGGATACCAACAAAAAGCCATGCAGCTTGGTGAATGCATCTAACACCGACCTCTTCACACGCAGATGGCTGTTCAGGGCCCGAGGTGAGATGTTGCACCTGAATGGGAAACCCTACGCAACGGAGAGATGCGAGGAGTGTTCCCTCTGTAACAGGCATGAGCGTGAGGATACCTACCACTTTCTTTGCGATTGCCCCGTGCTTGCCGAATTCAGAGTGTTGGCTTTCAAGTCTCCAGCACTGTCTCGTGAGGAAGCCATCAGGCTTCTCAGTGGTGATGGGTGGCCACAAATTGTGCTCTTTTGCAAACATGCCTGGAACTTCAGGAGAATGATGGTCAACGAGTTTAATTTTTAATTTTATGTTTTTTATACTTCTGTACAACTCTCTTTCTCTCCCCCCACTGCACACACATTGTACAGTGTTTCTGCTCCCATTCTTCAATACAAATTGATTAAAACCGATACCTCCGACAGACGGTAGAAAAATACCATGTCGTAATGTTTATTTAAATTTATTTTAATGTAGCAAAATTTATGTTTTTTCACTTAATAAACGTTTTTCTTCTTCTTTCTTCTTCTTCTTCTCAAAATATCAATCTCTAAGTACTTTTCACTACCCTCACAGGGGACCATCTAGACGTCAACCCGCACAATATCTGAATATTGTTGCGAAATGTAGAAGTTATGGCTGTGGTAAGGATTTCATGACAGACTGACAAACACGGAACCAACATTTCTCAGGAAGGTCTGGAACGTAAAACGCGAGTGGAAATTTTGATTTTGGAGAACATTTTTTTCAATCTTGAAGAGTGAAAACAAAGCTTCCGCTACCCTGGTAGACTCGGAAGCAAAATTCGACAAAAACGAACAATGTTTCCATGTGAGAGGCATAGATTTCTCCCGTGCTATCGTGATTCCGCTCTCATCAAAAGAAAAGTGCGTTTACACATCATTAACCTCAAAAATCCTCCCTAAAATTGTTATGACCTACAGCAATGCTCACAAATCCACTCTGTGAATTGCCGGACTCCCATCAACCCATTCATTTTCGTTAGCTGACCCAGAGAAGTTGAAGAATTACATTCCTGAAGAACATTTTTAACATTTCAAGTTGGTCGAATAATAAACTGATCATATACATCTTTTATGTTATGATATTTTATGTACATATTTTCATCAAAACATGTTTCATTCAATGAATAAAGCTGTTTATTTAAATGATTTCGGTCCTGAAAAATCGATTTTTTTGAAAAGGGGGTATGTGAGAGCATATCAAATTGCAATTTGATACACTTCCCCTTGCTGAAAAAATCTGAAAAATTCTGGAGGATTGTAGAGTGTTTAGCTGTATTGGAATATTTCAAAAAATGGGATTTTATAAATCGTTTTGACAACTTGGGACTGTTTTTTGCGTTTTCCCGAAAGTTTCACAAATGACACATAACCCCTTTTAAAAACATATTGTTGAGTGATGCATGCATTCCAGGGGACGTCCCATTGGATAAGCATCAGGTCAATTAATACCAGTTGGTAAGCGAAAAAACTGTTCACTCGATGTAATTTATTAAGCATTTTAGACAAGAAATACTGACCCCCCCCCCCCCCCTCTTCGCCATTATCCACCATAATAACATTTCTAGCGGCACGGGAGCCTCGAATTTGAAGAGCATTTTAGAAAACCATGATCAATGACTCCCAACAAGCGAGTTCGAGATCAACCCCCCCCCCCCACCCTCCCCCTAGCCAATGATGCCATTCTGGATAGTTTTCCGCGTCGAACAAAAAAAACAACAGGAAAATCGGTTGAGAACTAAGGCCTGTGCAGACGACACAAGATTTTGTCCTACACACATACAGACATACACCAATGGTTTTCTTTTCGCGGATTTGGATTCAGAATGGTCTAAAACGGATTAGTGTGTGTTTTTTTCGGTTTATTATTTTCAATAATGAACCTTTGGAATCGACCAAGAAAAAAAAAATTTTAACACCCCCCAAAATTTGATGGTTTACGTTTCAAGGTACGTAGAATCCAAAAATCGAATAAAAATTTGGCCGTCCGTCCGTACGCCGTACGCCGTACGCGGCACTTTTGCCACTTAGTATTGACCGATTTTGATGAAATTTGGTATGTAGGCTCCATTTGGGGTCTAGTTGTGCCCCGAAGCTTTTGGTTGATGTAGGTCACTTCTAAGGGTTCCAAAATCAATTTTGAAAACGCCCTAACTCAAAAAATGTCGATATAAAGGTATTGTTTTTCTTTCAATTTAAGATTCTATAGAATTTTTAGAATTTTTTGAGACCATGCGGAGCTCTGTAGGACAAACCGTTCGCTCCCTACGAAAATTTAAGGGTTTATATTGAAATATATATATATAAATCAAAACACGAGTGTGAATCGCAAAAGAGACCTAATCTCCGTTCAAATTAGAGCTGAGCAAAATGCGATCGATGGTTGGTGATTTTTTTTTTTTTTTTTATTATTATTTTTTTCTTTTTTTCCTTCTCTTCGTATTGGATGGTTGGTGATTTTGTAGACGAGTGATCTATATAGAAAAATAATAAACCATTGTGTAATAATTTGCAGCGTTTTCTGTTGAGTTTTGTCCAACTTTACCCTAGATTGATCACATAAGGACGCCCAAATCTTACTGTGGGATGTCCTAAAAATCAGATTTTATCTTTGAAAGGTTGTAATAGTGAATGTAGTGAATTTTATCAGCTCAGATAATACAAGCAACTCTTGTTCCTGCAGGTGAGTTCTGAACGAGCAGCACGTAACGATCGGCCTTGAGGAAGTCGTGAAATGCTAATGAAGGTAACAGCCACTTGACTCAAAAGTGAAAAGTAGACGTTTACGAGGTAGTTTAAAAGCGCTTATATTGGGGGTTTTCGGCCCTTGAGGGTCGAGGGAAGGGGTTGTATGATCAGTAATGAAGGGGCGGATTACTTAATGCTCCTCCAACTTGTAATGTGATTCAAGTGCGGGGCGACCCTCTAAGCGGATCACATCATCAGACCGTTTTATCTCGACCGTAGATTCAATTTAAAGTTGATTCGCTTGAGCGTGTTTACCGCTCAAACTATGCCACCCGCCCGTTAGACATCAAACGATCGTTTTCCGAAATGAGCTTCTGGGTGAGCGTAAAATCGCAAGAGCCGCGTGAAACATATCGTCGTCAGCTGGGAGTTTGTTGACGCGTGATGACTGAATGATGATGAAAGATCACCCCGTCATGGTTGTGGGAAGATTCAGCGTCGACAACCTCTATGGTGGTGGACTTTCATCAACATTAATCAGGAAAATTGACAAAAAATCCCAACTGTACAGCATGAGTGAATGAGCTAAGTTTCGAAGTTTTCATTTTGGTTTACTATTTTCAATACTGAACCTTTGGAATCGACCAAGAAAAAAATTTTTAACACCCCCTCAAAATTTGTTGGTTTACGTTTCAAGGTACGTAGAATCCAAAAATCGAATGAAAATCTTGAATGTTGATGTAAGTCAGTTCTAATGGTCAAAAAATGAATTTCGAAAACGCCCAAACTCAAAAAATTTCGATATAAAGGTATTGTTTTTCCATCAATTTAAGATAGTACAGAATTTTTAGAACTTTTTGAGACCACCCGGAGCCCTGTAGGACAAACCGTTCGCTCCCTACGAGAATTTAAGGGTTGGACTTACGATATATCAGAAACACGAGTGTGAATCGCAAAAGAGGCCTAATCTCCGTTCAAATTTTAGCTGACCGAAATGCGATCGATGTTTTTCTTCATGTTGGATGGTTGGTGGCTTTGCAGACGAGTGATCTACAGGGTGTCCCATGTTAAGGACCGAAAAACTTCGGGAGTCGATTCTACAACTAATTTTAGTAAGGAAGTGTCTTAGCAATTTATCGTTAGACGCTTAATTTCCGAGTTATTTCAATTTTAAGATTTTTTTCGTGTTTTCGACCTTAAACCATAAAAATGACCATAACTCGCTTAATTTACAAGCAATTCAAAATCTAATTATACCGTTGGATAGGGCGTTAAATTTACCATCTTTCTAGTGGTTATACAAAAAATTTTGTAAGGTCCTGAGGGGTGAAAAATCAACTCGTAAAGTCATTTTTGTAAAATTGTCAAAATTTCCTACTTTTTCTTTTGATTGTTAAGGTTTTACTTCCACATGGTTTTTCACGCACCTCTACATCAAAAACTGCGCAAAGCTATCAGCTTTCTAATGGTATAATTTGTTTTAATTTTGCTCCGCTAATTAGGGGTAAAAAATACGTTTGAATGCTAAAAAACGTGGTTTCGCTCATGGAAATCATAGTTGCTGGTTTGTTGGGCCTCGGGCAGGTTCGACGAATTAGGGGTGGAATTCCACGTCATTTTCAACGCTATTAGACTGATTCCATCACCGTTGGCATGTGAAAGCTCAGTATTGAATTTTGGTAGGTCCGAATCTTTTTTTTTTTTTTTTTTGTTTTTAAATTTACTTGGTATTTATGCACGAATTGAACGTTCAATTATCGCAACTTTCTCGATTGTATGAAAAAGAGATATCTCATAAAGAGTAGCGTGTAGGTGAGGAATAAAAAATAAAGATAAATCATGATATTTTAGAGAAAGTAAAAATGATATTTATGAACAAAACCAATCTTTATCTTCATCGATAAATATATCGATAAATAAAATAAAAAATATCGATAAATGGTATAATAAATTATCCTCTACTCCGTCTTTGACTTCGTTTGTCATTCGTCCGGATACCTGTAAACACAAGGCAAAGTTTTTTACAGCCAAGTAGAGAACAATTGAGGAATGATCTGTCAGGAGACGATGCACATTACGTACTGAAGAAGGAGGAGTTCACATTGAGCACTTACTCTGAATGGGTAATATGATGACCACTGCTTCAAATTTGACATTCCTCAATTATTTTCTTTTTGGCTGTTAAAAACTTTGCTTTGTGTTTACAGGTATCCGGACGAATGACAAACGAAGTCAAAGACGGAGTAGAGGATAATTTATTATACCATTTATGTTTAGTCAATAACGTACTTCGATGAAGTTAAAGATTATTTTTGTTCATAAATATCATTTTTACTTTCTCTAAAATATCATTATTTATTTTCATTTTCAATTCCACATCTACACGCTATTCTTTATGAGATATCTCTTTTTTCATACAATCGAGAAAGTTGCGAGAATTGAACGTCCAATTCGAGCATAAATACCAAGTAAATTAAAAAAAAAAAAAAAGATTCGGACCTACCAAAATTAAATACTGAGCTTTCACATGCCAACGGTGATGGAATTAGTCTAATAGCGTTGAAAATGACGTGGAATTCCAGCCCTAAATCGTCGAACCTGCCCGAGGCCCAACGAACCAGCAACCTTGATTTCCATGAGCGCAACCACGTTTTTTAGCATTCAAACGTACTTTTCACCCTTAATTAGCGGAGTAAAATTAAAACAAATTATACCATTAGAAAGCTGAGATCTTTGCGCAGTTTTTGATGTAGAGGTACGTGAAAAACTATGTGGAAATAAAACCTTAACAATTAAAAGAAAAAGTAGGAAAGTTTGATAATTTTACAAAAATGACTTTACGAGTTGATTTTTCACCCCTCAGGACCTTACAAAAATTTTTGTATAACCACTAGGAAGATGGTAAATTTAACGCCCTATCCAAACGGTGTAATTAGATTTTGAATTGCTTGTAAATTAAGCGAGTTATGGTCATTTTTATGGTTTAAGGTCGAAAACACGAAACAAATCTTCAAATTAAAATAACTCGGAAATTAAGCGTCTAACGAAAAATTGCTACGAGACACTTTCTTTCTAAAATTAGTTGTAGAATCGACTCCCGAAGTTTTTCGGTCCTTAACATGGGACACCCTGTATATGTATAGAAAAAAAATGAACCATTTTGTAATAATGGTTTTTTTTTATAAACTAATACACAATAATTGTGTTATTAATAAGTTAATTAATATTAATAATTAATTAGTTACACATAATTATTATGTTTACTACCCTCAGCTTCTTCATAAAATTTGTTTTCATGCCCCTCTGCATTGTACAGAAATTGATTCTATGTACCTGCGACAACCACCAATTACCTACTGAATAGCTCTCTGCTCAGAGCACAGAGAATCTTGAATCATCATACATTGAAGATAATGCGGACGTTTATGCCCTATCGTTGGGGAAATTCAGAAAGAAAATGTATAACTGATGGTACCTTGATATTATTGGCACTAAGTAGCATTTTGCTTCCGAGTCTACAAGGTAGCGGAAGCTTTGTTTTCACTTTTCAAGGACAAAAAAAAAGAGTTCTCCAAAATCGAAAATTTCACTTTCGATTTTGGAGAACTCTTTTTTTTTGTCCTTGAAAAGTGAAAACAAAGCTTCCGCTACCTTGTAGACTCGGAAGCAAAATGCTACTTAGTGCCAATAATATCAAGGTACCATCAGTTATACATTTTCTTTCTGAATTTCCCCAACGATAGGGCATAAACGTCCGCATTATCTTCAATGTATGATGATTCAAGATTCTCTGTGCTCTGAGCAGAGAGCTATTCAGTAGGTAATTGGTGGTTGTCGCAGGTACATAGAATCAATTTCTGTACAATACAAGGCGTTCTGTGTTTTAAACCTTTCTGAACAATTTTGGTTCCGTGTCTGTCTATCGGTCTGTCATGAATTCCTTGTAACGCGCATAACTATACGAAGTTATTGTCCAATTTCTATGAAATTTTCAGGGATTGTGCGGGTTGGTGTGTAGACGGTCCCCAATGAAAATCAAGGCCTTAAATTTTACAGAAGCCTCTGCGCATGCGCATACGTAAAATCCTTGTAACAGCCATAAAATTTACATTTTTCATCCGAATTTGATGAAATTTTCTAGGATTGTCCAGATTAGCGTAAAGATGGTCCCCTATGAGGGTAGTGGAAGCTACTTAGAAATTGGTATTTTGAGATTAACTACTATGCATCGGATCATCTATACAATCGGGTTATGGATACGAGGAAACTATGTGCCACACCCACTAGGCAGACTTTTTTTTCTGTTCATACAGAGCTGAAGATGTATTAATAATATTCTGTCATTGGGCATCATGCCCGTATAAATTAATAAATTAAAATTAAAAGTACCTCCTCTGCGCATGCGCAAACGTAAATTGTAACAGCCATAACGTCCACATTTTCCATCCAATTTCGTTTTCAGAGTTTTCGGAGATTGCATGGATTGGAATGTTGATGGTCCCCTATGAGGGTAGTGGGAGGTACTTAGAGATTGATGTTTTGAGATCAACTACTGCGCATCGGATCATCTATACAATCGGGTTAAGGATACGAGGAAGCTATGTGCCTCACTCACTTGGCAGCCTATTTTGTTTTTTAATACTTGCCAACTTCTACATTGAATATCTTACCTAATTCCCTAATATTGCCTTTATTGCCTATTATTGCCTTTGGAATGGCCACTTCATGAAGCTGTACCGGTAATGGAACTGTACCGATAAATTGGAACGGTTACGTCGTTGTCACTGTGGCTGTTGGAACCAATTCTGGGAATACCTGGACCGACACACACCTATGTAAGATTTTGTGGTGTATCTACAGATTGTTTGATGGATCTTACAAACAGTCTTATTAGCAACGGAGCCCGGAGAAGCAGAGGACGGAGTATCCACTGTTTCAAAGCTTCACTCATTGATGTTCCTTCGATGATTAGGAGGTCTTCCGACACTTCAGGGGCAGAAGAAGCCGGTGTGATGACAGCCACCCGAGAACAGCAACATGCGGCGGCACCGTTGATCTCCCTTAATTAGTTTTCCGCCGTTTGTTCCTTCTTCACTTTTCAAACCCGAACATGATATCTTCTCGTCATCTTCTTATAAATACCCCCTCCTTCACCGTCGAACGACTACTTTTTTCCCCTTTCACAAAAGACGACGGCGAAGAGGGGAGGAGGTTGAGCCCTAGGACGGAATCCCGAGAGTACACATGGCTGAGCAAAGTTTAATATAACGGGCCCTTTGAGTGGCCCTTTTGGGCTTAGCGTACTTTGTGTACATTATTATTTCCCCGAGTCAAAGCAAGCCGTTGACCGTTTATTATGCGACTACAAAGCAAATCTTCCGAAGAAATAAAAGCACAGCTCTTTGTTCCCATGAAAGCAGAAGAAACTATAATTTTATGTTGCTGCTGAAGCCTGCAAAGCCTAAACCCTAACGACGCGTTGAATTGTGTTCGTCGTTTTTGAAAGGAAGGCTGCAAATTATTACTCATCGTTTATTAATTTTCTCCGCAGATCTCCCAAAAGTAAAGAACACTGTTTTTCCATTGATGACACTTTCTTTCTAATGAACTATAACCCTTTTGGTGTCATTTTCTGGATTTCTTTGCGTTCAAGAATAATTTCTCCCAACAAAAAACTTGTCTGACTATTTACGAGAAATTTGTTGGAAAGGATGATTGAAGATTTGACATACACTCCCAATAGTCAATCCAATCGTGTATCTGATTAAGTTTTCGTGCAACCCGTAAGTCCTTATGTCTGGTTTTTTTTTTTTTTTTTAATGAAATTTACAACATGCTCCACTGCTGTACTACATGTTATTTGGTACCTACTTATTAAAAACTAATTACACATTCATTTTAATAAATAAAGAGGAAAATAAAGATAACAAAATAAGGTAAAATAGTGATTCACTTATGATAGGAAAGAAAAAGAAATTACGAAAGAAAATATAGGTCACTAGGGATTTCCAAATCATCCAAATGCAACACAAACTTCCGCAGGGGCTTGATATGTAGATCTATGAGGTCACGGTCCGACGGAGGCCACACTCCTCCCCTGACAATCACCTCCCTGATGACATCCCTTATGTCTGGTGCAATCGTTGGTCTTACTGAGCTCTTGATGGTCTCAATCGATTCTGAACTTTGAAATCTACTTGTGTTTATTCAAAATCCTATTTAGAACGTTCTTGAGCTGAGGAGTTTTGATAATGTCATCCCTTAGTTCCCATACCCAGAGATGGCTAGAAGCAACGCCAACCCAGATGCGCTACTGGACCTATATAAAATAAAGACATTTTTAACAAAAAACGGACATACCTCATAACTGATGTCGGTAAACACCAAAAAGAGAAAAATAATAATCATCGCAAATTCAGATAGGTCCTAGGTATGTAGGTAGGTTGGTACGCATTGAAGTCGTCGCCGTGCCCATCTGTAGACACAAACGTAGGTGTATCTTCTACCTACATGTGTATCTTCTACTTACGTATTCATTTGATCGCAAATGTACACACCCGTACTATAGACATGCTTCTACATCGAGTAGGTATGTTCGTTCAAAATTTTGGGTGGGTGTGGGAGAGTTTGGTCGTTACTTTGGTAACAATGCTTATAATATGTCCATCGAGATGACAATCACACCAAAAAGTGATTCCCCTATTTCCTTTAGATCAGTTTCCCTTAGGTTCTTGGATCTGTTTCTTCAGAGATATTGAAAAATTTTATTCGATTTTCGGTTCAGATCCCTAGTTTTTGATTGGTTTATATTTTGTGGATCAGTTATTCCCCCAGTAATCCGATCAGTTTCTTTGGAGAAATCACAAGTCTCGATATACTCCTCACAACAATTCCAAGGGAGGTTTGCACATTCACATGACAGCAGTGACTATGGGAACACATATTAACCGGATCATCGAGTATGGAAGATGGTTAGTTTGTGTCTACAAGTGGGAACGGCGGCGACTTCAATGCGTACCTACCTACAAACCTAGGCCCTATCTGAATTGGCTGTGATTATAATTGCTTTCGAGTCTACCAAGGTAGCGGAAGCTTTGCTTTCACTTTTCAAGGTTGAAAAAAAAAATCTCCAAAATCGAAATTTCCACTCACGTTTTACGTTTTAGACCTTTCTGAACGATTTTGGTTCCGGGTCTGTCTGTCTGTGTGTCTGTCATGAAATCCTTGGAACGGGCATAACTATACGAAGTTATTGTCCGATTTCAATTTTAAGGTATTAGGCGAGTTAAGGCGTTGAAGGTCCCCAATGAAAATCATCATCTCCGGACTAATAGTAGTATTTTTTCCTTTAATTCCATGAAATCTTCAGAGATTGTGCGGGTTGACGTGTAGATGGTAGGTAGTGCAAGGTCCTCTATGAGGGAGTGCAAGGTACTTACAGATTGATGTTTTGAGATAGCTGCAATGCATCGCATGTATACAATCGGGTTATGGTACGAGGAAGCTATGTGCTACACCCACTTGGTTTACTTTTTAGATTGGAAAGGCATTGTAAGATAATATCAATGATATGATTGATATGAGAAGGAAAACCTACCAAATGCATGCAGACAAAAGTGGAAGGAGTTCTCAAATCTTATTGCCTTAGAGAAGTGAAGAGGATCTTTAAATACTGATTTTCGAAAACTCGTACCTAAGAAATTTTTTCCCTAAGACAGAATGTGTCAAATGCCTATTTTTAGAGATTTTCTGTTACTTTTTTGTCTACACAAAATTCTATTAAATTAGAACAGTTTTCTTGCACTTGCAAAATTCAACTCTTTTATATTTTAATGAAATCGACAAATCGAGAAATGTACCAACTGGTTAAATTAGAACATAATGGAAAGAGCTGGTGAGAGTGGAGTTGATATTCCACATCCTCCGGGGCGCAGAAGAGGTGGACGGGGACCTTAGGTTTGCTGATCGTCGAAGCTGCCAAACAGAACTATTTCCCCGATCTTCAACTCCCTCGTTACTTTCTTAGCAGTTCGCGCCAACTTGCCCAGGTACTCATTTCGGAATCGCTTCCGCATTTCGGTTCGCCGTTCCTTTTTGCGACGCATTTGCTTTATGATACCGAACAGCAATTCTCACCAGCCTCCCCACCAAGGACCGGCAGGTTGAAAAGCCATTTAATTTGTTCTGTGGTACGAAACTTGGAAAACTTGGACCAATCAAACCTCTTAAAAGCAGCATCAGCCCTAGTGAAATTTACACAACTTTCAAGACATTGGTTTAGAGAAGGGTGATCTTCTTCTTGAGTTGAAGCATCAATAACTGGTCTCACAGGCGTTTTGCGATCAAAAAATTTCGAGGGATAGGTATAGTGTGTGAGCAGTTTTTCTTGCACTTGCAAAATTCAACTCTTTTTTATTTTAATGGAATCGACAAATCGAGAAATATACCAACTGGTTAAATTAGAACATATGGAAAGAGCTGGTGAGAGTGGAGTTGATATTCCACACTAATCAAGGCAGACGGAGTGATAGGAGGTGATGAGAAGGAAACCCAAGCTACCGTAAGAATGAACCTTTTAATTGCAATATATGATGAGGAATAATCTCATTTAGGCACATACAAAAATGATCATTCGTGAACTCATCACAACATAGTTTTTTTGTAAATTGTAGGGTCTTTGTGATGGATAATATCGCTCTAAGTACAGCAGTAATCTGAAAAGCAGCTTTTACCGAAAATTTACTTTTTCTTCCATTCTGTAATATTTTCCGTTCTTTGCCGATGTATGAAGTTGTGATAAACCGTCGACCGAAATATGGGATGATAATGCGTGAAAGGTTTGACCCGAGGTCAAAGGATTTATTCGTTTGGATGGTCAGGAGAGTAAGCTGCTAAGTCGGAAGGAAGTGCCCGCATATTTGGAGGGAGAAGGACAACACGGAAGCTCCAGAGAAAATAATTCCCCGTAGCTCGACAAAACGTCGGAGAAGGACGAAAGAGTGTCGATGAGAAAGAAAGAAGAGAAGGGAAGGAGAAAAAGCGGGAGTGAGAGGGATTCGTTCACGGGTCTCTTTGGAGGGGAAAACACCCAACAATCCAGGACCCTCTTTGTAACGCATATACATAGAAATCTGTCTTCGGATGTCCAAGAAGGTACATTCCTCAATAACGGTGATATTATGGGTCTCGTAGCACAAGAAATAACAATGTCTGCCCTACAAATTTGCGAAAAGCTCACAAGGTGAGAACACGATACCGCGAATTTCCTAATTGGAATGTGTAAATACCAGAGAAATTTTGTAGTCTTCTTGGAATTCGGAAAAACGTGCCCAGAAGGTAACAGTGGAATACCAGAACTATTGGTATCCTAAGGTTCTTGCACTCCTTTCCAATACTAATAGACGTTCGTTTTTCCGATTTTTTACACATACTCACAGTACTGTGCGTCGCGGACGTCATCAGCTGTCTTCTAAGGGAAGATCAGAATTTGTTCTGATGATTTCGCTCATGGCTTCCCATTGCCTCACCGCCCTGGGTTGGGACGAGGGGGAACTGCGACCGATTTGCCCGAAAATATTATGCATATTATGCTCCCTAGGCGAGCCCCGAACTCACGGCCCCTGCAACCGTTCCGAGTCTCGTCTCCAGAGACACTTGCCGTAGCTCGCTCGGTCACAGCTGACTCCCTCCACTTGAATATATTCATTAATTTATCCATTCCATTTGAATATATTGAAATTCAAGTAAATTCTCCTACTTGAGAGGAGATCTGCTTACGATATATCGTAGTGAACACGCATGGTGTGAGGTCATAACAATTTTAGATATAATTCATTCGATCGTATCGTAACAAAATTGACAATAATATCATATTGAAAATTAACACATTTTGAAAATTTTGACTAAACATTTATATTTAGTATAATAGTATAATAGATTGATAGCTACGACCCAATAACTTCAAGAAGGGTTTGTAGTTTACCAACACTGCCCAATAATAATACTTTCCTCGAGAAAGAACTGGTCCAAGTTCTGTCGAGTTGTCTGTTCTGAATTAATAAAAAGTTATGCAACAAACTGAGCCAAGGCAAACATCCCTTCTCAATCCTCTTATTTACCGACCGCGCTCAACTTTCTGGGCTTCTCATGTTTTCCTAACAACTTGAGTGCTATCAGACTTACCTTCCCCTGCTACCTACCTTCTCTCTCAAGACCGTGATTTATGATTTCGTTGAATCTGTAGGTAAGATGCAGTTCGAGTGTACAAATGGAAACATCTTTTTTCGAGACGTCGGCGGATAGTTTTAGTTCGTGATTATCAGCTGTCAGCAATTACCTAAATCTTCAATTATTCTATCTTCAATCATCCATGTTGCGACGGGTGGTGAGGGGAGAAAATGAACGGCGGATCCTCTGTTTTCTTAAAATTTTTTTTAATTTGTCGAGCTAGATTTCGCCGTAGGCATCGTCAGGACAACTTGGTTGGATTTTCGTTTACATAGATCCTCTTATTGCTTTCTGCTCTTATCTTACACTTTTCCATTTGGTGAGTAGCATTTTCAGATATACGTATAAGACAAGTTGGTAGGTATGTAGACATTTTTGGTTTGAGGCATCTTCCATAACAGAGGTTCAAGGTAAGTGATTCCTGTCTCAAGGTGATCTAATTATTCTTAGCTGTTATTATGTAAGCTACTGGTGGTGAGGATACCTGAGTACAGGTAGATATCCAGCTCCAAGGATCAGAGGTATTTAATTTCTCCAGTAGTTTCAGGTATTGTACTCAAAAGGTAAGTTGGGCTCTTAGGAGTGCTTTTCAGTTGTTCGTCCGTCTCTTTCTTTTCAATTGCTGTTTCTGATTCTAATTTGGAAGTGTAAATAGTCGTATTTGTCAAGTCAGAGATGTGCATCTGCACATGATACTGACGGAAAATCATTATTTTCAATTAAGCAAGACGAAATATGAGTAAATTAATGTGTAAATTGACTCAATTTAAAAGGTATGAGAATGAATTCCTTGAGAGGTACGCATAGACGAATAGAAGAGAAGAACTGGTCGGACAAGACAGATTGGACAATCAGACAAATTAATATTTCTGAAGTTAGTAACTGCATGATAAAATATCATAATATCGTCGATAAAATATACATATCGTCTGTATTCAGTGTTATTATTCTTACATGCTGAATCACCGCGTACCGTCTTCCCCAAGTATATGTGGGACAACAGATCAATTCCACGTTAACGGGGCAGAAGGTCAGTGTGTTTGTCTTGGTAATTGTATAGCTAGGCTCAAGGTGAAGCCTGCAAAGTTGACGCTGGTAGGTAAACTTGGAAGATGTGGGTTAAGAAACCCCTGAAAACCGTCTTGCGAGAGATTGCACGTCTACTAACGGGAACGCTCGGAGTAAACGTGTTGCTGGAAGTGGCTCGACTGCCCTAATTGCAATTTGTATTTGAGTCTTCCAGAATTTTTACAAGCAGACGATCCACGAGGGGTTGAACTTGAGTTTCACAATACAAATGATATTTTTCGAGACAAATTGTATATGAACTCGGGAAATTTATTTAATTATTTGATTCATCTCTTGGTTTCATTATTTTCAAAGCTTGAGTTCCATTAGTAACCCTTAAGGAGGTCTCAGTCGGTCACCGTTCGTTCCTAGTTCCGGGTTAGTATTTCAGTAAATTACAGGCGCTGAAACTTAAAAAGTTGTACCTCAATTTGAAAAATTCAAGGATTTTCGAAATTGATTAGTGCAACAGTTTAGGGAATTGAAAAACTAAATGATTGCCGCTGAAATCATCAAAATCGAAAAGTAATTTTCAAAGGAAACGCTGCAAATTATTACACAAAGCGTTATTATTTTCAATAATGAACCATAGAATCGACCAAGAAAAAAAAATTAACCCCCCCTCGCCCCCTCAAAATTTGTTGGTTTACGTTTCCAAGGTACGTAAAATCCGAAAATCGAATAAAAATTTGGCCGTCCGTCCGCCGTACGCGGCACTTTTCTCAGTTAGCATTGACCGATTTTGATGAAATTTGGTATTTAGGCTCCATTTGGGGTCTAGTTGTGCCCTGAAGATTTTGGTTGATGTAGGTAACTTCTAAGGGTTGAAAAATAAGGGTTGAAGCTTTGAAAACGCCCTAACTCAAAAAATTTCGATGTGAAGGTATTGTTTTTTCCTTCAAGTTAAGATTCTATAGAATTTTTAGAATTTTTTGAGACCATGCGGAGCTCTGTAGGACAAACCGTTCGCTCCCCACGAGAATTTAAGGGTTGGACGTACGCTAAATAAGAAACACGAGTGTGAATCGCAAACGAGGTCGCATTGACCGATTTTGATGAAATTTGGTATGTAGGCTCCATTTTGGGGTCTAGTTGTGCCCTGAAGATTTTGGTTGATGTAGGTAACTTCTAAGGGTTGAAAAATAAGGGTTGAAGCTTTGAAAACGCCTTAACTCAATAAATTTTGACATAAAGGTATTGTTTTTCCTTCAATTTAAGATAGTACTGAATTTTTAGAATTTGTAGAAACCATGGGGAGCTCTGAAGGACAAACCGTTCGCTCCCTCCCTTCACCGAAATTTCATCGAAATCGGACTATAACTTCGTATACTTATTCCCGTTACAAGGATTTTATGACAGATACACGTGAGTGGAAATTTTGATTTTGGAGAAGATATGTTTCCAACCTTGAAAAGTGAAACAAAGCTTCCGCTACCTTGGTAAACTCGTAAGCAACAGGTACATACGAGCACATACCAGGTACATAACGCAAGCAACAATTAACAAAGGAAAAAATGATTCTGAAATTGTCATAGTTCGTAGAGGAGAGCAACAACTTCCCCATGTTTGTATAGGTACTTGTACTGATAACATTAGTGTTCTGGCTCTACTAACAAATTCCACCTTATCGCTGACGACACACAAACTAGACAATCTTCCAGCAAACACGAATCCCGAATAGTACGTAATTTCTTATTGTTTTTCTCTATTTGACCATCTTATTTTTATCAGCCTTATTTAATTGTCGTCCTAATTTAAGACAATTTGCGTCAGATTGAGTAAACAGACAGAAGTTAGATTCACGTAGGTTGTTACTAATCAGATACAACGAAGAATAATAATTATGCACAATTGATGTTTCAGATATTAACCGCGCGTGTGGGTATGTATTTACCACGCACATTTATGAATGTCCACATTTGAATTACCTTGTGTTTTGAAGCCTCGAAGGGCGAATGAAAACCCGTGCAATCAGCCTGAGATAGAACGTAAATAACAGACAATTTATTTTTCAAACAGCATCATTTGTGGACTCAAAAACTTCTGTAAATTTGGTAAAGGCTACCTTGTTACTTGAAACCACTTTTTCTTGTTTCCTCTGGGTAATGCACGTCTTTCCATCCTAAGGTAATTATTCTGGATGAATTACTGGGATCTCCATAATTTATCCTAAGCATTATAGAGATTGGACACTTGAAGCAACCAGTTGCATCAACGAATTCCGGCTATAAAGAAAGCCTCCAGTGCCTCCCTGTGTGTCTTCCGATGGATGTGCAGAGTTCGATGTGGCCTACTGAGACTCAAAAGTCGTTCACATCCGTTGCTCGCTCTGCAACTTGGTGTGCCCGAAGATCTTCAAGACAGACCACGGCATCCTCGCAGAGTTCGAGGTGTCCAATTTCCGCACTCCTCGGCTCGTTAGAAATGCCTTCATGTGAATCCTAAATGGTGCGGATTGGATGCCACCAACATAAATGAATTTTCAACTATCGGGACTGGGGCCAACCGGAAAAACGCCATTATTGCCTAGCTTTAGGGAAATATATTTCCATCATCAGGGCCTCAAAATTACAATAAACAAATTCAGGCAAGAGAAACTGGACGCAAAACAATCCAACACTAGTCCAAAACATTTCAAGCAAACTCTCCGACTGACGTCTATTCAGACGACATACAATTTTCGTATGTCGTATGATTATTAAGCATTAAAATCCCCGCCCCCTTAAAACTCACACATACACTTATGGGGTTTTCCTGCATATTTGGAATCAGAATATTGTAGAACGGATCAGTGTGTGGATATATTGCTTCCGAGTCTGCCAAGGTAGCGGAAGCTTCGTTTTCACTTTTCATGGTTGAAAGAAAAACTTCTCCAAAATCGAAATTTCCACTCGCGTTTTACGTTTCAGACCTTTCTGCACAATTTTGGTTCCGTGTCTGTCTGTGTGTGTGTCTGTCTGTCATGAAATCCTTGCCACAGCCATAACTTCTTTTTTTTGTACATTTCTCATCCTATTTTGATAAAATGTTCAGGGATTGTGCGGGTATGCGTGTTGATCGTCCCCTAGGAAAATCATCACCAACGGACTGATAATAGCCGCTGCGCATGCGCAAACGTGTATTTCCTTGTTACTGTCATAACTTCTACAGTTTTCAACAATATTCAGAGATTTTGCGGGTTGACATGAAGAGTTCCCTATGAGGGTAGTGCTAGGTACTTAGAGATTGATGGTTTGAGATTAACTCTGTAGAGGGCGGGAGACGCTCTTCATGGTGACGACAATCTCCTAGGGGAGTAAACCCGACAGAAAATCCGGTATCCTGTGAACTGCGAGGAGGCACTCCCTCTAACAGGTTGGGCGATAGGCCAACAACCCGTCCCTGTAAAAATTATATCGTTACGAAACCCGAACAAAACAGAAACCACCGAACTGAAAAAAAAACTACCGCATGCCAGTGGAGTCCTGCCCGAGAAAGATGCTGCGAGCTAGGATGGAAACTAGAAGACGAAGATACTCGACTTGCTGGTTACGACGGATTCTCCAATGCGGTACGTAGATAATAATTGTAGAAGACGAAGAGGTCGTCCCCGGAGTCGCTGGCTTGATGATGTCTTGAGGGACCTCCGGGTGGTGGGATTGCGGAGGTCACCGGCGGGTGACCGTACCCGATGGAGGAAGGGAGTCCGGGAAGCCAAGGGCCACATCGGCCTGTAGTGCTGTGTCGTTAGTTAGTTAGTTTTGAGATCAACTACTAAGCATCGGATTATCTATACAATCGGGTTATTTATACGAGGAAGCTATGTGCCACACCCACTTGGCAGACTTTTTTCTGTTGAGTGTTGTCCTACCTCACCTCAGATCAATCACTTGAGGACGCCCAAGTCTTGCTGTGGGACGTCCTAAAAACGAGCTGAGTGCAAAATCTGAATTCAGCGGTGCTCAATGATGGAATCGGCCACCTTCCCGTTTTCAAAGATCGGGGAAAATGTAGACTTTGCTAAACCGTTTTACCAACATCAACTGCGACAAATGCAACGTTCGTTTTTGTCTGGCCGTAAAAAGAAACTTTCCTCAACAAGTTCACCAGTTCATTTCAGCAGCTTTTGAATGATAACAGGTAGGGTAAGCACAAGGGTTTTCTGTGTTACTGTGCAAGTTATGACTATGTCCGTTGGATGGTAAGCCAATTGCCATGTCGCGAGTTCTGTGTGGAATTTCCTGTAGTGCGGATCAGCGTGGTGACAGACAAAATGAGGTAAGTTTGTCTTCCTCCGCTCTGATGTAATATTTATGATTATTTACTTCAATGATATGTTTCCGTAATCGTTGATATTCGTGTCTGTTGTGTTGCGTCAGAAAAAGGTGCTTCTTCCCGTCAAAACCCCGTGACAACGCTCTTGGTAACCATATTTTTACTTGTCTGAGGTCAATTTTAGTCAAAATGGCAAATTGGGGCAAAGCCCCGCACTCTTTGTGGGGCAAGATCCCGCACAAAATTTGTGCGGGGACTTGCCCCTTCGTTTTTATTTGGAAGACGGCGATGATAAATTTAGGTACCTTCATGCAGTTAACCATGCACAGAATTGACTTATATGTCAGGTACCACTACCTATTTGTATGTAACTTGTTTTTATTCTGTTCCCCACTATCTTCTTTCATTTTATAATTCCAGAAACTAAAGGTACAAGTATCCAACCAGCATTTTGGGAGTTATTGGAATCCTGCAGTTTGTTGTACTTTTTTTAAACGCGATACCTGCTTACTTTGTTACTAAACAAACAATGTGTTAATTTTAGGAAAAAAAAAATCAGAAAAATGTATTTTCCTGGACGATCATTTAACTTTTTTCTTGTCTCAAATTTTAGTCGTGTTGCATTTAATTCAATGTTTTGTGATTTTTCGAATATTCTACAATTGACTTTTCATTGTGCATTGAAGATGTGTGGGAAATTTATTACCAGCAAATGCTATAAACTATTTGACTGTGACCCTTTGTTAATTGTTTAAAAAAATGAGTTGCTTACTGTTATTAAGGCATGTGAACTTCAAAAAAGTTTTTATCTTGTAAAAAATGTGATGTTTTGACTGAATAGATGAGCATATTTGAATAAATATATTGGCTTTCTGTCTGAAATTAATGCCTTTCCCCAGAATGGGGCAAATCCCCGCAGTGCGGGGAATGACTGCGGGGACTTACCCCTTCCTGTGGGGCAAAGCCCCGCAGACACAAAATTTTAAAAAACGTTCAGTTCTTCCATAATACTGATGACATAGTGATGAAAATTGTCAGGCATTATAGCCAAGGTCCCAAACTAGTATCCCAATGAGTTGGTTGAGGGATATTGACCTAGTAGGTGTTTATAAATGGAAAACATTCGAAAGTGCGGGGACTTACCCCACCCTACCCTAGGTACCCACATATTTTATACTTAATCGTGTATTTGTACCAAACATACCCACTTGACCTAGTATTGACCGGTCGGTAGCTACTGTCCTTAATGACTCTACCTTGTCTTCATGAAGTAGCACCTGTGCAATCATTCCGTGAATTCTAGCCAAATGACAATAAACAGCTTTCCGATCTATTTTAGCTTCATACGTACACAATGAAAAAGTGAAAAACGCTGCAAATTACTACAAAATGGTTTATTATTTTTCTATATAGATCACTCGTCTGCAAAGCCACCAACCATCCAACATGAAGAAAAACATCGATGGTATTTCGGTCAGCCATAATTTGAACGGAGATTAGGCCTCTTTAGCGATTCACACTCGTGTTTCTAATTTATCGTACGACCAAATCTTAAATTCTCGTAGAGAGCGAACGGTTTGTCCTACAGAGCTCCAGGTGGTCTCAAAAAATTTTAAAAATTCTATAGAACCTCAAATTGAAGAAAAAACAATACCTTTATATCAAATTTTTTTGAGTTAGGGCGTTTTCAAAATTTCAAAATTCATTTTGGAACCCTTAGACGTAACCTACATCAACCAAAATCTTCGGGGCACAACTAGACCCCAAATACCAAATTTCATCAAAATCGGTCAATGCTAAGTGGCAAAAGTGCCGCGTACGGCGGACGGACGGCGAAATTTTCATTCGAATTTTGGATTCTACGTACCTTGAAACGTAAACCATCAAATTTTGAGGGGGTGTTAAAATTTTATTTTCTTGGTTTTAAAAAATTATTGAAAATAATAAACCAAAAGGTTAGATTTTTTTGTCCTTGGCGTCTATTGTTATGAGATTAAGGGTTAAACCAAGAGGCAATGTTCGTTATGAAGGCACCCACAACTTTGGGATAACGTTGTTTTTCTGGTATTTTCTGTAAAAAAAAATTAATTGTTAACCTTGCGCAATAATATGACTGGTAGACACAAATAATGGGAATATCGATTTCTTTGCACTAGCGGTATCTTTACCGAAAAATAATAAATTGTTTTGCAATGATTTTCAGCTTATTTCTCGCAGGTACAGACACTATCACATTCCGTTTTCATAGCCGACTCACGTGCAATCTACCTACAATTACCAATCCCTTCTCGGCGACTTTGTCACAAGTCCGTATTTCTGCATCGACGGCAGAATTTTCCAAGTTTGGGATTAATTACGTCGAAGGATTTTTCCAGATACCCCCCCCCCCCCAACCCCCTCACCATCCTAAGTCCTCACGAATGACGTTTTACTCTCGGTTGGTCCACCAAGAAGCTGATACGATTTTTTGAAGTACTTTTCCAATTTTGTAACTATCTTCGTATAATGCGGTACCGAGTGCGGAGTGATTGTTGTGGGAAACAAATCAGTTTGGGTAGTAACGGGGATGGTTACGAGAGAAGGTTAGGTAACGCGAGTCCACTTAGCGTAAGGCGCTTAGGGCATAACTCCATTAAAATAACCAGCGCTATAATACGAGTATGAGTGAGTGAAGTGGGGCTGGGGAGTATTCGACACCAACCGTGTTCTGAAGAAGGGTATGCGAGAGGAGGGGGACAACAAAGGAGAAAGCGACCGTCGAATATAAAGGGCGGAAAAGCAAGACAGACAGGAATTGAAGATGTACTCATTTTAGCGACTCATTTTGCTGACGATGTGGCTGCCTTAACGAAAGGTGACCCAAATGAAGCTACTCAAAAGCTACAAAGCTTCACCAACGTCGTTGGTGACTGGTGCAAAAAATGGAGAGTTACAGTGAATCCAACAAAATCAAGGAAGTGCTACTTCACCTATAAACGTACCTACGAGAAGCCCACTATCACATTAAATAATACGAATATACCAGAAGCAGATAGTGTGAAATATCTAGGGGTAAACCTAGATAACAAGCTCTTGTGGAAAGCCCACATCTCCTACCTTGTCCAGAGGATACGTTCACGCCGCACCCAACTCCGATTTTTGCTCCAGCCGACGTCCGCAGTTCCTCTACATCTCAAACGGAGAATATATCTTTCAATAATACGCCCCATATGGATGTATGGGTGCGAAATCTGGGCTTCTGCATGTGATTCACAAATTAAAAGAACTCAGACCGTTCAAAATAGAGCCCTTCGCCTAATAACTAATGCACCTTGGTACGTGACTAACACTAACATACACAAGGACCTCAAAATACCTGATGTAAAGGAAGTACGACAGACAACATCCAACCGCTTCTTCACCAACATCACCGAACACCATAATCAGATACTATCATCGATAGCTCTGGAAAATCTTGCAACACCCCCCGAGCGGCGATTAAAAAGGAAATGGCATAGCGACTTGGCCCAAACGAACAATAATGATTGATACTATCTACCTGCGAATCCAGTGTGGCCCGATTATTATGACTCCTTTCGCTAACGCTAATTGTATTATGATTTATTATCACCTGGCAATTGTATAAAATACCAAGAGAGGACCATTGTTGAATGGGAACCCCTCATCATGTTCCATGTTTTGTTACTACCTAATTTATTCTATGCACAACCAAAATGTAATATTATTACAATAAAGTTATCTGTTGTTATAAAAAAAAAATCATTTTAGCGACTATAAAAAATAATTGAATTTTGCAATAGGAATATCTAAAACCGGTGTTCACAGCAAAGAATCCGAACTTCGTTTCACCCAAAAATTAATACCTAACAGACGGAGTTGGCACAGTGAATTTCAAAAAACATTTCCTATATTATTATAATAGAGGATTAATTCACATTTATAATACTGGAAAGAAGGGTCTATATCTTTGGCGGCGTTTTCGCTATGTTGTGTATCTCCCCCAGCAATGCACATGTGGGCCATGATATAAAAACGCTGCAAATGATTACACAAAGGTTTATTATTTTCTATATAGATCACTCGTCTGCAAAGAGCTCGGCTTTGCCATTGTCACCACCTAAAAACCATATACTACCTACCTACCTACCACGTACCTACAGCGGTCGCATTTTGGTCTGCTAAATTTTGAACGGAGATTAGGCCTCTTTTGCGATTCACACTCGTGTTTCTGATTTATCGTGAGTCCAACACTTACGTTCTCGTAGGGAGCGAACGGTTTGTCCTACAAAGCTCCACGTGATTCTAAAAGTTCTGAAAATTCTATACTATCTTAAATTGATGGAAAAACAATACCTTTACATCGAAATTTTGTTTATTAATTTCAACAATCGACCAAGAAAAAAAGTCTGCCAAGTGGGTGTGGCACATAGCTTCCTCGTATCCATAACCCGATTGTATAGATGATCCGATGCATAGGTAGTAGTTAATCTCAAAACACCAACCTCTAAGTACCTTCCACTACCCTCATAGGGGACCATCTACACGCTAATCTGGACAATCCTAGAAAATTTCATCAACTTCGGATGAACAATTAAGTGAGTAGGTGTATGTGATTAGATCAAAAAAATTCGCAGTCGCTTCGATCAGTCCGGGGCTGATGATTTTCATAGGCGACCATCTAAATACTAATCTGTAACATCACTGAAAATTTCATTGAAATCGGATGGAAAATGTAGAAGTTATGGCCGCTACAAGGAATTCACGTTTGCGCATGCGCAATGGCTACTATCCGTCCGGAGGTGGTGATTTTCATAGGGGACCATCTAAATACTAATCTGTAACATCCCTGAAAATTTCATTGAAATCGGGTTGAAAATGTGGAAGTTATGGCCGTTACAAGGAATTCACGTTTGCGCATGCGCAGTCGCTTCTATCAGTCCGGGGATGATGATTTTCATAGGGGACCGCCTACACACCAACCTGCACAATCCCTGAAAATTTCATCGAAATTGGACAATAACTTCGTATAGTTATGCGCGTTACAAGGAATTCATGACAGACAGACAGACAGACACACAGACACGGAACCAAAATTGTTCAGAAAGTTCTAAAACGCAAAACGCGAGTGAAAATTTTGATTTTGGAGAACTTTTTTTTTCAACCTTGAAAAGTGAAAACAAAGCTTCCGCTACCTTGGTAGACTCGGAAGCAAAATTAACCCCCCCTCCCCCTCGCCATCAAACTTTCCCCACTTAACATTGACCGATTTTGATGAAATTTGGTATGTAGGCTCCATTTGGGGTCTAGTTGTGCCCCAACGATTTTGGTTGATGTCTGTCACTTTTAAGGGTTGAAAATAAGGTTTGAAATTTTTAAAACGCCCTAACTCAAAACATTTAGATATAAAGGTATTGTTTTTCCATCAATTTAAGATAGTGTAGAATTTTTAGAATTTTTTGAGACCACGCTGAGCCCTGTAGGACAACTTTATCGTTCCCTACGAGAATTTCAGGGGTGGACTTACGATAAATCAGAAACACGAGTGTGAATCACAAAAGAGGCCTAATCTCCGTTCAAATGTTAGCTGACCAAAATGCGATCGATGTTTTTCTTCAAGTTGGTTGGTGGTAACAATGGCAAAGCCGTGTTCTTTGCAGACGAGTGATCTATATAGAAAAATAATAAACCTATGTGTAATAATTTGCAGCGTGTTTTGAGCTTGGGCGTTTTCAAAATTTCAACCCTTATTTTTCAATCCTTAGAAGTGACCTACATCAACCAAAACCTTCGGAGCACAACTAGACCCCAAATGGAGCCTACATACCAAATTTCATCAAAATCGGTCGATGCTAAGTGGGCAGAGTGCCGCGTACGGCGGACGGACGGCTAAATTTTTATTCCATTTCTGGTTTCTACGTACCTAATAAATCTGCAAACGTAAATCAATAAATTTTGTGGAGGGGTTAATCTTTTTTTCTTGGTCGATTCCAAATGTTCATTATTGAAAATAACAAACCAAAACACAGAGTTGCAATAGAAGTGGTGCTAGATTGTGTTCTTGCCCCAAAATAGAAATAGTAGGTAGCCTCACCTATTTCGGCGTGATTATCGACGAAGGCCTCATATAAATTATATGATGAGATAAATATGGTGGGAAGATCATATCTCTTCAGCTAAAAAGGTCCTGAGGTTGGGTTGTTTATGTGACATCAGAAATTCACGTTGAAGTCTCGACTTTAAATTCATCGTAATCCTGTACGAATCCCTAGTACGGAGTTTAATAAGCTTTCGGTGTGCTTGTCTGGGGAGGCACCTTTTCATCTTTATTCAATCCTCCGACAACGACCCAACAGATTATATTGAAAATTACAACTAGGAAATGACGGTGTTCACTGACGGAAATTGGCTTAATATTCGTTCAAATGTCAGCTGATCTCTGTTCGTTTCTTCTAATAGAGTTTCATGCCATTCAGTTGTGCTTCCTAGAACCTAATTTCGTTCTGAACATGAATGAACCCTCTCGGAATGAACTCTCGGATAGCGATGTTTTGTTGGTAGGTACTGTACTAGTTTTTGTCAAAAACATATTGTTAAGTAATGCATGCATAGGTCTCTTTAAACCAGTTGGTAAGCGATAAAACTGTTTCAATCGAAATAATTTATTTGATAACGTCAACCTTGCAAAAATATGGTTGGTAGGTTTCACAGTAAATTTGCTATTCTACCGTCATTTGCTAAACTAATCATTCCCTCAATCAAAACGCTCCTCTACCTCTATGTATACAGGGTGGTCCTTAATGAACGTACCACCCTTTCAATTTCGTTGTTTGTGGGGAAATCAAAAAACTTTTCGAAGTAACTCCCCTTATTTTTTTGTAAAGAATTCAGGAAAAATACTTTTGCGCAAAAAAATTGCGCGCAATTGTGCGCAATTGACACTAACTTTGTTTTTTCAAATACGAACCCCCATTTTTTATTGCAGATTTAGATTCTACGTCAAATTTCATGAACATTTTACTTCGACAACTTTTTTTTTCCGCTGCGCGAAACGGGCGCCAGGAGCGTTCAAAGTTGCTAAAGTCATCAAAATTGCGCAAAACATGGATTATGGTAAACCCCAAGTGTGGCACATGACTTTACATTGTTTTTCAGCGCTGATTCACGTGGTGCTGTCAGTTTTTAGATTTAGCTCAGTTTTTTCGATTTCATAAGCTTAATCTAAGTCTTTTGGTGAAATATTACAGTTTTTCCGAAGTATCAACTTTGGCAGTAGATTTATTTTCCCTCACCCTTTCGCACCCCGGGCTTGGGACCGGCTAAGGCAGTTACCACCGAATGGGATCGTCGAGCTGCCGCCTGTTTGGAGGACGACGGCGGTCCATTTGAACGACTACTGTGAACGATTTATTTTCTTATTTTTTTTAAATTTATTCCTTTTTAAAAAAGAAGGAATTGTTTTTGTTGTATTTTAGCAGAAAAATTATCGAGGAGTTTTTCTTTTAATCTTTTTTAAAAAAGAAGGAATCGTTTTTGTTGTATTTTAGCAGAATAATTATCGAGGAGTGTGATTTATTTTTAAGCCCGCCTTAGCCCAAGCCCGGGGTGCGAAAGGGTGAGGGAAAATAAATCTACTGCCAAAGTTGATACTTCGGAAAAACTGTAATATTTCACCAAAAGACTTAGATTAAGCTTATGAAATCGAAAAAACTGAGCTAAATCTAAAAACTGACAGCACCACGTGAATCAGCGCTGAAAAACAATGTAAAGTCATGTACCACACTTGGGGTTTACCATAATCCATGTTTTGCGCAATTTTGATGACTTTAGCAACTTTGAACGCTCCTGGCGCCCGTTTTGCGCAGCGGAAAAAAAAAGTTGTCGAAGTAAAATGTTCATGAAATTTGACGTAGAATCTAAATCTGCAATAAAAAATGGGGGTTCGTATTTGAAAAAACAAAGTTAGTGTCAATTGCGCACAATTGCGAGCAATTTTTTGCGCAAAAGTATTTTTCCTGAATTCTTTACAAAAAAATAAGGGGAGTTACTTCGACAAGTTTTTTGATTTCCCCATAAACAACGAAATTTAAAGGGTGGTACGTTCATTAAGGACCACCCTGTATACATTTATTTATCGTCAATCCATGTATATTAGATGTTGCGTGTATCGACCTAAGGAATTGTCAACTATCGGGACTGGGGTCATCCAGATCACCATCATTGATGGCCGTTATTGCCTAGCTTTCGGAAAAAGGAGCCTATACATTTATTTATTTATTTTCTTAAATTTTATTTCTCGTAACAATTAATAATTGCAATGACAATAGTCAATTACATAGTAACATGCTCATCGTATATATATCAAAATATAAACAAATTGCTGGAGTGTGAGGGGAACCTACCTCCCGCGTGCCAGCCGGATGCCACCCACCACGGCGGCGTCCCAGGACCAACCAAACCGGACACCGAGCCCGATCCAAACGCACCAATGGGGGCCGCCGCCCGAGACCAGCCGGACCAGCATCACCCGGCCAAAACACTAAGGGACGAAACTATACAATCACATTCATTCATAATAATTTACATTCACACTCCATAACAAAACATTATAACAATCGCATTAAACTAATTAATGTAGGAACCAAAACAGGTATCACAGTCAAAAAAATTGCAAGGTAGAGTACTTATATTTAAATTCCTCTGCTGCTTAAATAAAATGTTTGATTTAAAATAGAACAGAGAAGTACAAGATAAATATATAGTACAGAATAAATTAATACAACACGCATCACAGGTTACATTTCATCAAAGTCAATGGTAAAATAAGCGTCAACATCATACAGTTCAGCAGCGATTAATACACTCCTGCTCAAAATTAGAGCACCACTATCAATTTTTTTTTTTTGTCTCTTTCCTTCTTCCCTTATAAATTTTGAATCCTGAACTGGCCACCAAGGAGCACAGACATTAATCCAATAGAGCATGTTTGTGACATGCTGAAAAGAAGAATTCGAGCCAGAGATCCACCATCAGACAATCTTCAGCAGCTGGAAACGGCAGCGAAAGAGGAGTGGGATATCCTCCCTCAGGAGGATAATATGTGCGAGTTCTTCAGTATCAACCAAATGGAAAAATTTACTACAAGCTTAATTTCACCGACGACTTCAGAGAACTTCCGATCAGGCCGAAGGCTGTGTTGTTCTCCCTGGATTTCCCTGATCTATTCACTGGTCGTCAAACGATTCCAAAGGACAAATTTCAGGACTTGCAATCGTTGAAACAATTCCTACCTCAAGATGAGCATTCATTTTACGATAGCCTTCAACACGAGACAGTCAGCCGTCGTCAAGAGAACCAAGCATCGAAGAATAATCAGGGGTAGAAGAGGGAAAAGGACGACAACAATGACGACTGAGATGATCGTGCAATACAGCACTGGAGTTTTGAGTTCCTAATTTCGAAGTTACCATGCTTTATGTTTGAATTATTTGGATAAAAATATTTCGTTCTAATGTGTAGTTTGTAGTTATCAGGTTCTTAGGTTTACGTTTTTTCTAGGGACAACAATTGTTCTTGAGATTCCTAACAAGAGTAAAAATTTATTGTGTAGTTTTGAAACAAAAAGGCTGAAAAAATAAGTAAGGTTGTGAACATGGAGCTGAAGGACTATCAGACTTCAACAACGAAGTTACCAAGATGTACCTCTATATAATTTTTAATTAATGAAAATGACTGAATTTTACTGAAAATAAAGAACAGAAAACAATATTGGTTGTCCCACTACACTACTTCTTCAACCTTCTTGCTGGACCTACCTAGGTCTTATTTATTTTCATTTAAGTAGGTACTTATTTTCACCTTTCTCCTATGAAAAATAATTTAGGATGTTCAACGAAAATAGGTTTTCTCCCGGAAAATTAAAGAAAGAAAAACCTGGTAGCAATACCACCTAACCCACAAAACCTCAAGGCAATACTACCTAACCCACACATTTTTTGTAATTTAAATAATTTTAGCTTACACTTTGTTAAAATATACTCGGGGGGCACCAAAATTTTAAAAAATTACCCGTTTTGGATGAAAAACGTTGTGGTTTCAGAAATAAACAGTTTTTTGTGTCTCCTGTAAAATTTAGGAAATGTGGGTTAGGCGGTGTCAGAACTTAAGCGACGATATCCAAAACTTGATTAGAGGCATGGGTCGAAGGCTCCAAGCCCTCATCCGAGCTAGGAAAGGTAATACCAACTATTGAAAAGCTAAAGTGGCATAATTCAAACCTTTTTTTTTCACGTTTTCAATTTTTATAATTTTACCACAAGGAGTACATATTCCTTTAAATTATGAAGAACTTATTTTTTTCTCGAATTTGTGCCTTGTTTGGTTAACTTTTTCATTCTGTGTTTGCAAACAATGTGCACAAATGGATAAAAACTTGATAAGGGGAAAAATAAGGGGACAGACGAAGAAATAAATGGTGGTGCTTTAATTTTGAGCAGGAGTATATTTTCTTAAGATTCTTCTTCAGGAGAGTGATGGGAAGATTTCGCATGTGGTGAGGTAAATGGTTAAAAAAACGAATTCCGTTTTGAGCTGGGCTGATCCTCAAAGAAGTATCAAGTCGAGCCTGAGGGAGACGCAGGTTAACACGGTTCCTCGTGGTATAATTATGGCAGTCGGTACCTTCATTAAACTTGCCTAAATTGCCTGACACATAAATTAAGCACGTATATAATACATACATTCTTACCCCACCAGCTCTGTACATATTATGTAGGTACAGAGCTGGTGGGGTAAGAATGCCCAATTGACTAAAATGTCCACGACAAGAGAGAGAGAGAGAGAGAGAGAGAGAGAGAGAGAGAGAGAGAGAGAGAGAGAGAGAGAGAGAGAGAGAGAGAGTTTGATTGATTGACTCGTTTATTTTCAAATCTGTACAAATGTTAGGGCTAGAGAGCCATCTCTTCCACAATGCACAGAAGAAAAAAATGTTACAGCTATATTAACAAAAATCAAATAGTACATCGCTTCTACTTACTAGGCTCAAATCTGGTCCTTAAGTGCTCAAGGTTAATCATATTTTCTTAAAAGCATATCCGTTATTAAAGTTTTAAATGTCTTGACTGCTAAATTTAAATCAAATAAAGAACTGTGCTGATTATAAAATTTAACTCCTTGCACAATAAACGATCTACCATAAAAAATAGTGCTGTGCTTCGGAACTTCCAGCAATTTCACCGAAGTTCGTGTGTTTTTATCATGGATTGTGTCTCGGCGAATTAATAGTTCTGCTAAATATGGAGGCTTATGGAATTTTAACAATTTGAAAATCATTATAGCTATAGAGAGTTGCAGTCGCTCTTCAATTTTGAGCCACTTAAGTTTTTATAAAATGGGGTCACGTGATCATCGTATTTCAAATCAAATATAAACCTTATGGCTGAATTTTGTGCCTGTTGTAAAATTGCTATCCTATCTTTAGTAATATCACAATAAGCCAATCTCGCATAATCAAAGATAGGGAATAACAATGATTGAACGAGTTGGGCTTTTACATGATGGGGGAAAAAACATGCAAGATTTTTAAGTTGATAGAGAGAGAGAGAGAAGTTTATTATCATCATACATCACACATATTACAAGTACAATATAGTTGTTAGTACCTAGGACGATAATCTGCCCAATAGTAGGCTAAGAGCCCGTGGCACTGGACAGGAGTCGTACTAGTCTACGTTATTACATATGTTATACCGTCAAACTTCATCACTGGAGTATATACTACTTTATGAAAATACAAAATCAAATAGAAGGAATTTAAGTAAAATATTCTGTAAATATAAAAGAAATGATTAAGAGAACAATTGTCAAGTATATTTAGTTACAAGTAGTGACTTTTCAAATAGTTATTGATGTCAGATCCTACTGTTAAAATCCAGGAAAAAATAAGTTTTTTATATTTAGATCGAATGAATGGAAGTGGAGCTCGTAACTCTTCAGGCAAATGATTATGGAGAACATGGAGAATATAGACAGGGCTTCTAATAGTGAGAGTCAATCTCGGTTTTACAGGGTTAACCACATTTCCGAGAACTTGGAATCTTGTTGGGTATGCATGACTAGAGAATTTTCCTATAATGCGGGGACATTTATGATACAATAATAATAAGTTCTTAACAAATAGTTGTTTGACTGCAAAAACTTTTGCTTCGTCGAATAGGTCACAAGTAGAAAATCGTCTGCCTTTGGATAACATTATTTTTAAAATAGCTTTTTGCAGGATTTCCAGTTTACAGAGGACAGAAGAAACTGCTGAGCCCCAAATAGAAACTCCAAATTAGAGAACTGATTGAACCATGGAGATGTATACACCCTTCAAAGTGATAGGGTTAATTAGGTTGCGTATAGTATAGAATATAATATATTCAATATTATATATATTATAAATATATATTCTATATTATATAAAAAATATATTCTATATTATTTATATTATAAATCCATTTCTTCAACCTTCCATGGATAAAGTTAACATGAGCGTCCCAGTTTAATTTTTCGTCAAGCATCAGGACAACTATCTTGCCATCCAATATATTTTAGTGTCCTAATCGCTCTTTTCTGTTGCTTGAATACATCGACAGAGTGAGAGGAATTGCCCCATAGTAATATGCAATAGGATAAGCGACTATGGAAACATGCGTAATAAACGGCTCGCAGAACACCAGACGACACTGAACCAGACAGTCGACGTAATATGAAGTACCAAATTTCATCAAAATCGGTCCTTGGGAACTAAGGAAATTGCCTCGTACGGCGGACGGAAGGCCACATTTTTATTCGATTTTTAGATTCTACGTACCTTGAAACGTAAACCAATCTTGAGGGGGGGTTAAAAAAAAATTCTTGGTCGATACCAAAGGTTCATTTCGACGATGTTACGGCAACATGTCCTATCAAGTTTGGGGCAACTTTTCAGGAGACACAAAAACTGTTTACAACGTAACCTATATTCTTCATACGCAGTGTTGCTCTATCGCTATTTTCGGCGGTTTCAAGGCTACCAACCGAATTTTCAATAATACCGATCGATTCCCCAGGAAAATACGAATCCAGTGGTATGAAAAACTCAATATGCCCATATATGGTCATACGACATGTTGCCGTAACATCGTCGATTTTGAAAATAATAAACCAAAATCCGCTAAATCAAAGTTGGTTCTTACCATGCATAAACGTGTAAGTGACGTAAATTCGACAGAAAAATTAAATTGGCAACATAGAAGGTATTTGTTAATAACAGCACAGAAAAGGAATGCTGAACCGTGCAAGGATTGTGGACCAAGCAACAGGAAGGTATCAGGCTCTGGATCGGCAGAGTTTGCACCATCAATGAGGACCGTGGTGGTTCGAAACTCGGCTCTTCGCGCCTCGAAACTAGAGATGGGCAAAACGGTTCACCAAGAAGAACGGCTCTGAGCGCTCCGCTCATTCAGAAGATCCGGATCTTTTCGACGGATCAGTGGCTCTTTTGAGCTCGTATTTATTGTAGAGATGAAAATACGATGAAAAACGCTACAAATTGTTACACAACGGTTTATTTTAGTTCTGCCCGGAAATGTTTATTCGATTATTGGATTCTACACTACCTTGAATCCTAAACCATGAAATTTTGAGGGCGAGAGGGAGTAATTTCTCTGTTGCTCGATTCCAATGGTTCATTATTGAAAATAATAACCCAAAAAGCGCTGTTGTTCAATAAAGATGCTCAACAAATCCTTCAAAAAATCAACGAAAAACAATAAATGAACACGATTAAAGCAATGAATAAGTAAGACTTAAAAATACAGTTTTTTGGTAAAATATTTATTTATATGAAATCTGCATTTTTTTATGGCTCTAATGACAAACCACAATTAAAAAAAAATTCTTAGTAGGTAGGTAGGTATAAAATTTTCATAACATAACATCTTGATGTTATATCATGTTATTCAACAAAGAAAATTAAGGTAACCAAGTTGAAAGAGAATAAACGAACCAATAAGTAGGTAAGCTTCAATATTGATAATAATGGTATGCCTTTAATACTGTCGATAACAGACGTTGGTGCTGTGCGGGCCTGTGCCTCCCCGTTGCTTCCCAGAATACCTTGGCTTGAAAAGAACAAAAAACAATATACTAAGGTTTTATCGGAATTAGTTCAAAAAAAAGTGTTGGGAGCATGATCGGATTGAGGACATGGCGGGCATGCTGGCAGATGTTGTGAAGGAGGCTGCGAGTACATCGTCAATGAGTAATGGAACTCCCTTTGAGGCCCGGAAGCCTTGGTGGAGCTGGAGCTGTGCCAAAGCAAGGAAGAAATCATATGCCCTCCTCAATCTATATAGAACGTCAAATAGCAATATCTCTGTACGTGAAGCATATCTAAAGGCCAATACAGAATATAAGTCAATCTGTCGTCGTAAAGAGCGGGAATTCTACACAGAAATCTCTGATAGATTCGCTACTGCTAAGGATGGAAAAGAGTTCTGGCGCCTGGTTGGATATGTTAAGGGGAAAAAGGTGCGTATAATGGGGGATATTTCGCTTGATCAGTTGGCGGATCACTTTCAGAAGCAATGGAGAATGCCACGGACAGTCGATATGAGCCCAGTACATTTTGATTTTGGTCGCAGAGTAGAGATCCTTACTGCCCATTTAAGATGGTGGAACTACAGAATGTGCTCGCCATGGCTAAAGAGAACAAGGCACCGGGGATCGACCGCATTCCTGCGGAGTTTTACAAGTATGCTTCTCCCAACTACCTGCAGTTGATGTTGGAACTCTTCAATGGCCTGTATGACGCCGGCACTATCCCTAAGGATTTTGGAACCTCTATTATCTTCCCGTTACACAAGAAGGGCGATGTCAATGACGTTAACTGCTATAGGGGCTTATCTTTTATCAGTGCGATGGCAAAGATACTTGCGGGGTTGCTCCTAACGAGACTGGAAAGTTTTGTGGCCACTGAGTCCATGTTGGGGGAGGCACAGACAGGGTTTCGAAAGGGTTATAGCACCGTGGATGCCGTTTACACCCTAACAAGTGTAGTGCATTTGAGACTTTGCAGTGGACCCCGAAAGAAGGTTTATGCCTTTTTTGTCGACTTTAAAGGTGCGTTCGACGGAGTTCGACATGATTTTCTGTTTGAAAAGTTGGATTATAGAGGGGTCAGCCGAAAGTTTCTGAAGATTCTTGCAGCCCTATATGGAGTTGGTCGAGCAGCTGTTTGGGGACACCAGGGTTTATCGAGGTATTTTGAGATAGAGCAGGACGTGATGATTGATGAGCAGGCTTTATTGATGATTTCTGCGATGCTCTGCCTTATGGTGTTACCATTGGTTCACATGTCTTTCGAGCTCTTTTGTATGCGGATGACGTAGTGATGTTGGCTGAATCCAGAGAGGAGCTCCAGCAGAATATTGACGCGCTTGGGCAGTACTGTGCACGCTGGTCTTTGGAGGTTAACTTGCAGAAGTCGAAGGTATTGGTGTTTCGCAGGGGTGGCAGATTGGCTGAAGCAGATAAGAGGTTCTATGGTCAAGCGGAATTGGATTTAGTATCTATCTCTCATATACGACTCATATAAAGAAAAAAGCATCAGCATCAAAGGCAGCTGTAAACAGCATTTACAGATCGTTTTTCAAACACCCTAAAATCCCTGTGTATGCAAAATATAAAGTTTTTATGGCTGCGGTCCGCACAGTGCTCACTTATGCAGCTCAGGTATGGGGGTTTAAATATTATGAAGTCGTGGAGCGGGTTCAACTCCAGTTCGTTAAAATGTTGTATGGTCTCCCGCTGAATACCCCAAATTACATGGTTTATCTTGAAGCAAACGTGGATCCGATTTATTGCACCACTCTCTCACTTCACTTTGGCTACATTAGGAAAGTGCTAAGAATGCCGGAGACGCGCTACCCAAGAATAGTTCTTCTGGAAACTATAAGAAAAAATATCTACTGGGCTGAAGAACTGAAAACACTTGCTGTTCGTGCTGGATGCGAATTGAGTTTTGAAACTGGAAACAGCCGGCTTTTTGATTCGCAGTTGGAAAACTTGTGGAAGCATGCAGGATGCAACATCACGAGGAGATTATGGCCCGTGCGCTCGCGTCAAGTAACTCCTTGTACAGCGAATTGGATTTGACTCTGCACGCAATCGATGTGAGTAATGAAAATCAAGGGCCCCTACATGTGCGCCGTTGGTTGGTGAAGCTGCGAGGGTCTCTTTTGGGACTAAATCACCGCCCGTTTCTCCCGGCTACAGATAGAAGGGAGGACTGTTCCATGTGTAATATGGGGGCACTCGAGGATGTATACCATTTTCTTGGGGTCTGTCCCGTGTTGGGAGAGTTCAGGAGCGCCTATTTGGGTGCATGGGTGCTTAGTAGGGATCGGGTTTCGCAGCTACTGAATGGCGATAGTGTGGGGCGGTTGGCGAGTTTTTGTAGGGTAGCGTGGCGTTATCGAGCCGAATTGATTAATGAATTCAACTGGTGATTCCACTCTGAATGATAAATCTGAGCGCTAACGTTTCGTTTTGTAAGAATCAAATTTCAGCCTTTCTCGGGCACTCTCCGACAGAAGGACCTTTGGTCCATTGTCGTAACGCATGCTATTCTTTATTCTCATACCTATACGTTTATACTGAGTAATATTATGGAGATATTTCTGTAAATTGTTATTATTGTAATAAAGCATGTTTTTCTTCTTCTTCTTCTTCTTCTTCTATTGATAATAATGGTAAGATAAGGATGTGCCTTTGCTTGCCTTTTGAACTAAGGTCAAATACAAGTCTTGTATCAGGAAGCTTCTCACAAAAAATCATGATGTAAAAATCAAACAGGGAGAAAAAACAACGGAAAGAATCAGTTTACGACCAAAAATACAATAATGCATGTGGTGGTACGATACAATTCCGCAAAATTGTATTGTTTGATCAACTTATATCGTATTTTCCCTCGGAATTATCGTACGGGTTGGCAACAGTGAGCTGACGAAAAGGAGGTCCTAATTTTCCTGAACACTGCCGATCTCGAAAGAACCGAAGAACGAAGAGCCGCCGTTCTCAATAGGACCGAAGATCGAAGAGCCGCCGTTCATTTATTTTACTGGATCTCAAGAGATCCAAAGATCGAAGAACCGCGATTCATTTGTCATTTTTACTGATCCGCAGTTCACTCGCTCTTTTGAAGAACTGATCTTCACCGAACACTACCAGCACCGAGCTCCAAAGATCCGAAGAGCCGCGGTTCTTTTTTTCTGACACGTGGTTCACTCGCTCTTCTGAAAGAGCCGGATCTTTAACCCTCGGTCGGTCGCAACTGATCTGAGAAGCACAGACGAAGTTCCGAGAAAGGTCTTTCCGCCCTTAATGACCTTTGAGCCTTACCGTGCCCAGTAGCTTCCTGACTCGGCGCGAAGTTCCAAACCCCCCTACTCAGTGACTCCTCCGACGTTCGAGCGAGTGGCAAAAATGCCATCTGTCTCAGCCACGCCAACTACATGTGCAGGGAGTGCCAACTTGTAGCCCCCAAAACTTTTTCGGAGGGGTCTGAATCAAGCGAGGATGAGGTGGTCTAAGTTGATATGAACCTAATTGAATTTACCATGTACAAAAAAAAAAATTTTTAAACGTTTATATTATATTTTTGAAATTATTTTGAATTTAACTGGGGGAAGGGCTTAAAATGACTTGTTTCGGATTTTGAATATTTCTTGTAATAAAAAAATTTTGTTCATCCAATTATTTGATATGAAGCCTTTATGTAGATCCTTAAGAAGGTCAGTGCGAAGCAGGGAACCCCTGGCTGGAAGGGGACCGAAGTTATGGCAATTTAAATTGTGTGCCTGTCAGGCTCAGTGCGACCGAACTCGAGGTGCTAGAAGTTGCGATCGACCGAGGGTTAAGGCTCGGCCACACAGAACGCGGACAGCCGCGGCGGACCAGTGTTAGTTTTCTCAGTGTTCATCGATCATGTCGGAATTTTTTCTCGAACTCTTATATTATCTGTCATTATTTATTAATGACTGACAACGAAGCAATAGCCCAGTAAATTTAACGCGGTATTTTTTTTTTTTTTTTTTTTGTAAATAAAACGCGGGGGTATCTACTATTTTTTATGATGTTAGGTCTCCTATGTTTATTTCCAATTTTACAACCCCGAAAACCTTGTGCTACTGACGAAATGCATTAAAAACCCGTGAAATTTTAGTACTTTTCTAACAATTAGGCAAGTACTTCCAAACTGTGATAATTTCAATAATTTATGTCCGGTAACGTTTTAAATTAGGTTAAATTTGCAACAGTTTGCGACCAACTCGAGCTCTGTAGGTTGAATAGGTACCTAATTACGGAGATACAACAATATCCAAAAATAGATAATTTTTTTCCTCCCAAAAAGTGGAATTTTCGTTGTGCTCGAAATGGTTCAATAGCATAACTACTCATTTTAGAAAAAAAGTAAGAGAGAGGAATTTGATTGAAATGTTGGCAATCAGCATCATTTTGAAACCTTTTGAAACTTTAGTTTTCTCAAAAATTAATAAAAACCAAAAATAAATGAATAATTTTTTGAGAAAAAAGTAGGAAAAGTCATTTAACCTATAACATTGACATGAACACATTGATTATATTTTGATGAAAATATGGAACAATTTCAATTATAGTGCAGAATTTGAAGTTGCCCGCCGCGGCCGTCCGCGCTCTGTGTGGCAGGGGCAATGCGAAATGCCTTGTTACAGAGTCCGCGGGAGTCGGGCGAACCTGTCCGCGCGGTCAGCCCGCGTTCTGTGTGGCCGAGCCTTTAATGAGCGACCCATCTCTACTCGAAACCCGAGGTGTTGAAAATGGCGTATTATCGGAGTGTTGGAAAAGGCGTAGGATCGGAGTGTTTAAAACGCGCGTGACACTTTCAGATAGTTACCCTAGGCAACATATAAAAACATGTCCCATGTTAAAAAGTGTTTCCTTGGAAGTTCCTGTAGGTCTTTCAAACCCCTCATGTTTGGCTAGCTATCGAGTTAACGCGGGTTTTCCCTACAGCCTGTTACCTTGGTTACCGGTCGTTTATCAGGATGCCGTAGAGGAGCGAGAGAGAGAGCGCGGATGTGTCGGGAGGGGGGAGGGGGTAACTGGCAAAACCGTCCCTCCGGTTAGGTGGCTAAAATGAGGACTTTGAAGTGAAGTAGGTTTGGCTTGCGGAAGGGAGCGTATCGGCGAGGTGGGTGGGGAACTCTGGCGGGGAGTAGCTCAACTGCGCAGATCCTTTTCCCCCACCCCGCCACCCCCTTTTTATATTTACCCCCTCCCCCCTCGCCCTTCCATCACTTCAGACCGTCCATCTTTAGTTGCTTTTGCTTCCAAACCGCACTTTCCATTCATAAGCCGGAAAACCACAAAATTCGCTCAACCTCTTGTGGCCCTTGAAAGGGTTAACGCCACCGTTTTATTTCTCCGAAGACCAATCATATTCTTCCTCACTATATCACCTCGGTACGGACCTATTCGTGTCAATCCAACTATATACGAGAGTATCATATTTATTCATGTATTATGTATTAACGGGCTGATAGAAGACACATGTGTTGTGTAATAACACAACATGATAGAAGTTATTTTTCAGCTACAACTATGGTAGGTGAATGGATACAAATTAAAGAGGTTTTCAGTCGTACAGTTCATTGGGGAAATTAATCAGTGAAAAGGAGGAGTTTGATTCCAAAAGGTACTATATCCATTTTGGTCTAGCGTGAGAAAAACGCAAAAAACCATAGCGACCTGAGAAACGTGATATAAATCAATGATGTTAATTTTTATATATTTCTAAAATATAATAAATGTTTTTGAGAAAAAAGATGAATTATTTCAAAGTTTAAAACAATTTTGAACGAGATTTGAAATATCATGTTTATGGATACGGTACTTTTTGAAACAAAACGAGGCGTTTAGTACTTTTTGGAAACAAACGAAGTGGATACAGTACTTTTTGAAATCAAACGAAGGGGATTAAGTACTTTTTGAAACAAAACGGATAAGAGTCCGGCTTTGTGCTGGATATAGTACCTTTTGAAATGAAACTGAATTTTCACCCTCGTTTTTCTAGGAGATAGATTATCCTTTGCTCCAAAACGATAGCATTTTTGTGAAGAACTACCCCCCTTAACCCTTTTAATACGGCTAAAAATTCGGTTGGTGATGCTCCATTACCGGGAGCTAGTATTTCTCCTCCAGGTGATTATTAAGAGGAAATAACTTTTCAGGCTGGTAGGCTGACGGTCTTGGAGACGCATAAACAACCCCATGGCAAGCAAATTACAAGAATGTTGATTTTATGCGCTTCATTGATGGGACAGCATAATATGCCCGGATTTCAGGTGCGCTAGGTTTACGGTGGGACATATTATGTCCCACCGTAAACCTAGCGCACCTGAAATCCGGGACTGGGTATGTCCCAGCCGTAATTCTAGAGCCAACAAAGGTGGGACAGCACCTGTCCCGCTGCTACTTCTGTTGATCGGTAACTCTCACATTCACCAATTTACAGCTATGAATGGGTCTCTAATTTTCAAGATGAAAATGGAGCTAAAATTTGAAATTTTCAGGTGACAAATAGTTCGAAATTTCTTATTGTCTCAAATAGACGCAATTTTCGTGATGTTAAAACTTCATGGAAATACTTTATTCAGAATAAATATTTACGAAAAATAATAGGAACGTTTGGAGGTAACTCCTGAAAGGCAATATTCTTGAATGCTCGAAAGTTTGAAAAGTATAAAACTGAGGATAAAATTGAGGAGAAGGGAACTATAGTCCGATTTTCTTCATGGTGTGGTATGGCCGGAAGCAGTTTTTACATAGGGCAACTCTACAAGACGTGCAAAGCATTTTCGAGCGTGATTCTTTTTTCTTCATCGTACACCAGGCGCATCTTCTTCTAGTTTTTCCTTCTTCAGGAAAATGTGGAGAAACATTTGTTAGGAACCATTGGAGATGCCTCAGAGGTAGATAGCTGCCGCAATTTTTAATTTCTAGATCTTTTCATTGACTGGGACATATTTTGTCCCAGCCGTAATTTCAGAAATTTTCCATTCTGGGACAACGAATCTTGTTCCCCCCTTGGGATAAATTTATCTCAAGGTTGATTTATAAGGGAGTGTCCCAGCACACAGTGCTTACGTCCTCCCTCCCATTCTGCAAGCAGAAAGGAAAATCCCTGGTTAAATACCGTGGGAGACTGTTACACCCACAGTCAGGGGCCTCACACGCATAGGTGTGAGTACCTGTTTGCAATGCACTACAGGTCGAGCTGGGTGTTCTAGCTCACCCTTCCAACTAAGCGGGTTGGTACCCGAGTTATTGGCGTACCACATAACTCACATGCCGGCACTACCTTGGGAGACTAGTCTACCATGGGAGCACCTCCCCTCAACATTCAGGCTTAGCCATCCAGTCTGGGTCCACAACCACGACCACCACGAAGCCAACCGCTATCGGGGGGTAGGCAGGTGACACTGTGACAAAGTCTATGTGTCGGTAGCCTAGGGCTCCCCCCGCCCGTGGTACCGATTTTGCGCCTTCGATTCGCCAGTGCACTGGATATCTCGGGCGCCAGAAGCCAGATCGGTCGCAGGCCCGTTACAGGGAATGTGGCCCTGCAACTGCCACTTTTCTCTCATCCACGTAGTGGATAATCGAGGGAGGGAGACTATATGTAGTTCACTGGTTTTCGTCGTGACTTCAACCAGCTCAAGCACTACACAAGTACTGTGGCACCCGGTTTTTGCCCCAGTTGGATGTTCTCAACAATGAACTTCCTCGCCCTACTGGGAAGGGCTTTTATTGGCTCTCTGTACTTGCCCTTTTTCCGTTTTCTTGACTATGCAAGATCAACGATTCAATCTAATGTGGCGCTCTCGTAATAGAGGTATTACCTCATCAGCAAACGTTTGTAGACTCATTACCATGTTTCCATTCTGGGACAGCATATGTCCCAGCCGTTGCGAAAGGGTTAAACCCTGGAGATTTGTTAACTCAATTTCGATGAAAATGTTTTAAATCTTGACTGGCCGCTGTGGGTGAACTCCTTAGGCAGACGCGAATATTTGTATTCAGGGTTGAAATACCTTTCAAATGAGACCAATTTCGAAGTTTTATTCATCCGGTTGATTTAGTACCCCAATTTAGAAAATTTAAGTAGCCGTAAAATTAAGTCGTACCCGGATATCGCAAGTCAGACGCCCAGTACGGGTTTCTAGGCGTCACACAGAGTCAATTTACGAACTCATCAGAACTTTATTTTTCCGGTTGAATCGGGAAGTCACCAGCTCTCGGTCTATAAGTAGAGCGGAGATTTGCAATAAAGCTCCACGAGTTTTTCGGTTTATTATGTTCAATAATGAACCTTTGGAATCGACCGAGAAAAAAAATTGACCCCCCCCCCCCACGTGACACTTTCCTTAGTTACCATGGACCGATTTTGATGAAATTTGGTATTTGTGCCCTGAAGCTTTTGGCTGATGTCTGTCACTTTCAAGGGTTGAAAAATAAGGGCTGAAATTTTGAAAACGCCCCAGCTCAAAAAATATTGATATGAAGGTATTGTTTTTTCTCCAATTTGTAATACTATTGAATGTTTAGAATCGAATGAGACCACCCAGAGCTCTGTAGGACCAACTGCTCGCCTTCCATGAGAACTTGAAGGTTGGACTTGAGATAAATCAGAAACACGATTGTGAATCGCAAAAGAGGCCTAATCTCCGCTCAAATTAAAGCTGACCGAAATGCGATCGATGTTTTTCTACATGTTGGATGGTTGGTGGCTTTGCAGACGAGTGATCGATATAGAAAAATAGAAAATAATAAACCATTGTGTAATAATTTGCAGCGTTTTTAAGGATGAAATAAACTCAAATTTAGGGCCGAGGTTGTCAACTTGAATGCGGAACCATGAGGATCGATCCCAAGGGATGAGTGTTCTCTCAGCAATTTAAAGCTCGCGAGGTTTTTTTCCACTTTGTTTGCGTTTGTACGGTTCTTTAGGAGTTCCGAATGCAGGGAGTTAGGTCATGCCATGCGATAATGATTTATCATAATCATAAAAACTATGTATACAGAATTTTTCATAAAAAAATGTACTCTAGAAGAACAATGTGTACAGAATTTTTAATGAACAAATTTCTTCTTATTCTGTTCGCAAATCATTGCAACTGACGAAATTGCATCATTGATAGCAGCTTCTGCTCATGCGCAAACGTTCATTCCTCACAATTAATATCACTTCCTTAGTTGCCATCTAAGTTGGAAGGAATTCGCAGATATTGAGTGGTCAAGCCTTTGGATGGTCCCCAATCAATTCACTTCGATCGGATCATCGGTAGCTGCTGCGCATGCGCGAACGTAAAATACTTGTAGTATGAGTCCTACCTCATATTTTCCGTCCGAATTCGATGACATTTTCAGGGATTGTGAGGATTTGGGTAGAGAAGATCCCCTATCTTTGAATTTCCAACTCGTATGGTTGAGATAGTGGTGACGTTGGAAACTTTCACGAGTATTTACGAGTTCGAAACGATTGTTGACTCAAAAACGACAATTTCGGAGTCGGCTCGTTGTTATGGGAGGGCCTTCTTATCCTTTTTTGACAAAATTCACCCAAAAGTATACCGGGATTCATTTTGAGTGTAAAACGTTGAAAAATAACTTGTAATAAATACATGTAAGCTTTATAAGGTTTCGACTATCAGTTGGCGTTAGGGAAGTCTTTCGATGTACAGGAACTATATCAAACTCCATCGTGTTCATTCAAGCTTCATAAATTTTTAAAATACATAATACGACGATAAAAAAGTTCAGGACGCAACGGTGACTGCGGCGCACAGTGGGCAAAATGGCCAATCTAGGTGGACAAAAGTCAAGTCAAAACATGGGAATTTCTTATATTAGTCATTGTTCATTATGAGTTCGCAGTTCCCAACCCGTTAATATTTACATCGTCAAAACCTTCTATTGCTGTAAAAACTTCGATCAAAAGTGTCGCCGTTTCCTGTTCGTTTGTCAGCTACTATGAACCCCCAACTTTTCTCGTCTACGCTGCAGTTAGTTGTAGGCAGAATCGTTCCAGGCTTGGTGTCGGCAATAATGGAAACCATTGAGAGGAGTAAGTACTATTTTTTCCTGCTAAAATTGTAAAAATAGTGTCTGATACTGTATGTTTATGAGTATACGCCATACCGTATTTTTAAAAATGATAATTGACATCTTGGAGTTAAAGTAGCACACGGCCAAGAGTTGCCAAGGAAATCCGATTTTTTTCGTTTCTTTAAGTGATCTAGTTTCGGTATTCAACCACCTTTTTTTTGCGATTTTATGCGTTTTCCGAGTTACTTAATAAAATGGTTGATTTTCAGGTATAAATATCACGATTCCTTGCCATCAATTTGCTACCGAAGAAAGATGGCCACGAAAACCTCACTAGGTATGTGATTGGGTGAGGTAATCTCGACGGTTCTTCAGAAATATTAAATTTAAAAATGATCAAAAATGCTGTGATAGACTTTTCAAAAAATCGGAGAGAGGTGGGAGAATAGCCATAGGGAAGAAGACATTTTTTCCAACAAATATTCGACATGGCTGAGTGTGAAAGAGTTTGAAGTTGTCATTTCTTACAAAATTACTCAAACTATCATGAAACAACCAACTGTGCGTCCCGAAAAACTGTTTGAGGACTCAAGCGATAAAACAAAAAGAAGAAAAGTGAAAGAATTGTTGACTGCTGGTCCCGAAAAGTTATGCTTAGCGGCGCTCACTGCTCTCTACTCAGCAGAAGACAGGTCCACAAGCCGTATCTTGAAAGAAGCAACTTCAAGCACATCAACAGTTGAATCTTCTACAATGTCAAATAAGAACATGACTATAATATTTTCAAATTCAATTTTTCAGAGTTATATCCGTTTAACACTGTAATAATATCATTAATCTCAAAGTAATTAATCAGTACCTAATCATAATGTCAAGAATTTAAAATAAAACATGTACAAAAATATCGTGATATACCGTTTGCCTACTTTCATCGAAGTCAAGAAAGCTTTTCATTATTTTTCCCGTAATCAGCGTCTTTTTATTCAATTTTGAAAAAAACCGACCAAAAACTAATTTTGTCCACCTAGATTGGCCATTTTGCCCACTGTGCGGCGTCCTCTTACTACTCTCTGAATGGAAGAGTGGATTATTTTCAGTCACTCTGCATTCAATCTTCTGGTTTGTGCCCTCCTTGCATTTGCGGTTTCCTTTAGTACCCCAAATCCATCATCATTTCATTTCGGACCAACATCAGATTAAAGATTTAATCTACATAAGCTAAACTCGTAGTTTGTTATTGAACTGAACCAATTCTTATATATAGGTATTTAATATATTAGTACATACCAGATATATTATATTTGGTTCATAAATAACATTAACCCTTGGCACTCCAATACCGAGCTATCCCGGAATGGTGACTTCCAAGGCTACTCCGCTGAAAAATTGGAGCCTTTGTGTAATGCTCCAATACCGGCCTCTGACCGGCAGCGCCAATTCCCGATATAGCTCCGATGCCGTCGTTTTTAGGACGTCCCACAGTAAGACTTGGGCGTCCTTATACGATCGATCTGGGGTGAAGGAGGACAACACTCAACAGAAGAAAAAAAATAACCACACAGTAATCCGTTTTAGACCTTTCTGAATCCAAATCCGCGAAAAAACCCATAGGTGTATGTCTGTGATGTGTGTGTGTGTGTAGCAATCTTGTGTCGTCTGCACAGGCCTTATTTCTCAACCGATTTTCCTGGTACTTTTTTTTGTTCGGCGCGGAAAACTATCTAGTTGTTCACTACGTCACCGGAATTTCGAATTTTGCCTTTTACGGGGGGAAAGGGGGGGTTAATGCTCAAAAAACGTGCGTTTTTGGGCATAATCTTGTGTCGTCTGCCCAGGCCTTAGTTCTCAACCGATTTTCGTGGTTCTTTTTTTTTTTGGACGCGGAAAACTATCTAGTTGTGCATTACGGCACCGGAATTTTGAATTTTGCTTTTTAATGGGGAGAAAGGGGGGGTTAATGCTTAAAAAACGTGCGTTTGCGGGGGTAATCTTGTAAAATCTGCCCTGGCCTCAATTTTCAACCGATTTGCGTGTTTCTTTTTTTGTTTGACTCGAATAACTTCCGAGTTGTACTTGATTTTACCAGAGTACCAAAATTCGCAAGGGGAGGGGGTGAGTGGGGGGATAATATTCACAAAATATCCGATTTTTCAATATTTTGGTTCCTTTACTGCTTACTAATTGTACCCAACCTTTGAAATTGAGGAAAAATTCTCATTACACCTCCGGATTTTCCGTCGTATTTCCGCTTTGGTGCCAGACTGGCATCATTGGGGGGGGGGGGGGGGGGTGAACTCGGATTCGAATGTTGGGTATCGTAGATCATGGATTTTAAAAGATCTTCAGATTCGAGGCTCCCGTGCCGATAGAAATGTCATGGTGGATAATGGTGAGGGGGGGGGGGGTCAGAATTTCTTGCCTAAAGTAATAAATAAATTACATCGAGTGAAACAGTTTTATCGCTTACCAACTGGTTAAACAGATCTAATGCTTATCCAATGAGACGTCCCCTGGAATGCATGCATTACTAAACAATATGTTTCGATTTTTTTCCACAACCAATTACTATCATCACTTCCTTGAAATTTTCAAGGTATCTAGTATTGTTTTGCCACATCGTACAGGAAGAATCAGATGTTCATATTGACTCGGGTGACCTGGGAAAAAAGGAAAATCTGGCTTCATATCCATCTCCGAATGTCACCATTTAATATTCCCAATTCCTGCTTCCCGTGATCTTTTCCTTCTTGCTAAAAATATTTTCCTTCTTCTCATTATTCCAGTTTATTGTTATTTGATTAATAGAATTAGTGAGCATGGATGATGAGGCTATTGAGCAGCTTTTGTTAGAGATGGAAGAGCGAGAGTTTATTGATTCAGAAAATTCCATACCCAGCATAACTACAAATCATCACTAAACCTAACTATGTTGCTAGGTCCTTTTATATTCTTATTAAACGTTTTCATACGTTATTAAGTTTTTTTCCTATTAAATTAGTATTTGAAAAAAACCATAATAGAAAAGGTAGTTCGATGCTGAACAAAAACACTGAAACACTTGCGGAGCTGCTGAAGTGGTCAAGGTTAGAAGAAGGCGGAGTAGGCGGGGAAAGCCACTCGCCGGTCAGGTACCGGCACTGGATTGCTGGGATATCCTCCCTTCTTCATTTCGGAGTGCTAAGGGTTAAATTATGTTTTAAATAATTGGGAAGAAATACGAGCAGATTTTTCCTATGGAGTATTTCCAAATCTATCTCAAAATTACCAAACCACTAAAACTCATTAAATAATCATAACTCCTGTTGATGATTTTTGCGTAGTTATTCCACATGCTCTATATGCTTATTTTAATGAATGTGGACAAAAATGTATTCCGTTTAGGCTCGCTTCAGTTCAAGATCAAGATTTGGCAACGCTGCTCCTACTTCCCCGTTCAGGCCGACCGGTGCTCCTGATCTCAGCTGAACCAGTCCAGAGTAACGTTAACACTTTCAGCGCGGAATCTATTTTCGTGACTTTCGCCCATGCCTAAATTTTGGAAAGGGTTTACATTGAAATATAGTGCATTCGTTTTAATCAGGGAAGTATTTGGTACAGGGAAAAATCAAATTTATTAATTTTGGTTTATTATTTTCAATAATGAACCTTTGGAATCGACCAAGGAAAGAATTTCTTTAACACCCCTCAAAATTGGTTGGTTTACGTTTCAAGGTACGTAGAATCCAAAAATCGAATACAAATTTGGCCGTTCGTCCGCCGTCCGCCGTACACGACACTTTCCCCACTTAGCATTGACCGATTTTGATGGAATTTGATATGTGGGCTTCATTTGAGGTCTAGTTGTGCCCCGAAGATTTTGGTTGATGTAGGTCTTCTAAGGGTTGAAATATGAATTTAGAAATTTTGAAAACGCCCTAACTCAAAACATTTTGATATAAAGGTATTGTTTTTCCATCAATTTAAGATAGTATAGTATTTTTTTGAGACCACGCGAAGTCCGGTAGGACAAACCGTTCGCTCACTACGAGAATTTAAAGTTTGGACGTACGATAAATCAGAAATACGAGTGTGAATCGCGAAAGAGGCCTAATCTAAGTTCAAAGTATAACTGACCGAATTGCGATCGATGTTTTTCTTCATGTTGGATGGTTGGTGGCTTTGCAGACAAGTGATCTATATAGAACAATAATAAACCATTGTGTAATAATTTGCAGCGTTTCAAAATTTGATGCCATATGGCATCATCCGGCAGAGGGAAAGAACCAGGGTGTGCAAACCCGCAAAATGCACATCTTTTTCCCTCTGACGGGTGATGCCATATGGCATCATGCTCTGAAAACGCATAATAGGTAAGCGTATAATATATTATATTTCTTCAAATATTATCACTTGCTGTGCACAAAAAAAAGCTCTCAAACGTGTTTTTGTCCCAAAAATTTGCTCTTTGAGTCATTCTGCATGATACAGAATCAGTTTAAAAAGGAGCTACATTTCACTTAATAAAACCCCGTAAAAAATACTTTACAGCGTGAAATACCGAAAATTATAATGAAATTTCAAAGAAACAACAATAAATGTGGCAATTAACGAAAAACAGTGGATTCATGAAGATAAACGAAGGCTTTCGGTACTTTGATCCAGGAGAGAATGAGAAAAGTGAGGGATAAGTGACTCCCTCCCCAAAAACGTCACTTGTAAACATTGAAAATGGTGAAAACAAATCCGAAGGTCACTTTATGATAGTCAGATAGCTAATGAAGTCCTCTAAACAAGAAGGAACTCTTAGAAACGTTCTGTAACCTCCCACTGACATTTTGAGTTTTCGAGCGCCTCAGGAATGAGATGAAGCCTTTTGGCATCATCCGTAATTTAGTGAAGTGAGAGTGTTAACTGAGCTATGCGATGGAACATATAGGAAACTACTATATTCGGAATTATTCTATGATACACTCGTGGATCAACCTAATTTGAAAGAAGATAACCGAATATTAAACTGATACCTTGATGAAATATCAAGAACTCGACCGTATCCCACAATAGTTGCCTTAACCAACCAAAGCACTGAAGTCTATTGAGAAAATAAACAAACTGGGTTTTCCCGCATTTTGACATTTCTGAGTTTTCTGAATAATTAATAGATAAATAAGTAAAGGTTGGAAAATATTGCAGTAAAATAAAAATAAAACTATAATAATTGAGAAAAATAAATTGTTAAATAATAGTAAATAATAAGGAGTTTTTGATCGAAATGATTGTGTACAGCGTTTGTTGTTCAAGGGTGTTGAACTCTCCTGGCAGAGTACCAATGGTTCGTGCCCTAAAAGTTTACTACAACATCTATTACAATAAATTGAATATTGAATGTCAAATAAACACATTTTCCAACTATCTATCTATCTAATTGTAGAGTGAGAAAGTAAGGTAAACAACCATCTCAGGTTGAATTTCCGTCCAACTGCCATTCCTAGCGTCATTCATCAGCTGTTTCCCAAAGAGCAACAATTTGTTATTGTGAAGAATTCCAAAGAACCATAATAATTATTGTTAACGTACGTGAGAAATCTGTCATGGTCAGCAAGTCGAGCGAGCGCTTCCAGTGTAAGGACTTCATCTCTTGTTTCAAATAACATTCAATTACAATAATAAATCGTTGTTCTTTGGAATTCTTTACATATACTGCATAATATGCAGTATATGTAAAGAATTCCAAAGAACAACGGTATATTCAATAATATATATGCAAATATATTCAATAATTCAACAATGCAATATTATATTGCAATGGCCTCACAATTTTTAGAATGGACTTTTTCGAAACTTAACCGAAATCCGTTTTGGAACATTCTAAAACGATCCCTGAAGTGTTAAAAAAAAAGCTGCAAATTATTACACAATAGTTTATTATTTTTCTATATAGATCACTCGTCTGCAAAGCCACCAACCATCCAACAGGAAGAAAAACATCGATTGCATTTCGATCAGCTAAAATTTGAACGGAGATTAGGCCTCTTTTGCGATTCACACTCATGTTTCTGATTTATCGTAACTCCAACACTTAAATTCTCGTAGGGAGCGAACAGTTTGTCCTACAGAGCTCCGCGAGGTCTCAAAAAATTCTAAAAATTCTATACTATCTTAAATTGAGGGAAAAACAATACATTTATATCAAAATTATTTAAGTTAGGGCGTTTTCAAAATTTCAAAATTTATTTTTCGGCCCTTAGAAGTGACCTACATCAACCAAAATCTTCGGGGTACAACTAGACCCCAAATAGAGCCTACATACCGAATTTCATAAAAATTGGTCAATGCTAAGTGGCAAAAGTGCCGCGTACGGCGGACGGACGGCCACATTTTTATTCGATTTTTGGATTCTACGTACCTTGAAACGTAAACCAACAAATTTTGAGGGGGTGTTAAAATATTTTTTTTGGTCGATCCCAAAGGTTCATTATTGAAAATAATAAACCAAAATCGTATTTACATAAGTTTATTATCAGCTGAATCAGCTGGAAGTAGACCTCATCTTGAGAATTTTGGCATCAGCCGTTCTCTTTTTGGATGGGTAGATCTGTTTCTATGATTTCTCAAAGTTTTGAATGTTTATGACGTCACGCGCCCCTCCCGCCTGGGCGGGACTCCCCGGCCCACTGTGACGTCATAAACATTCGAAAGTTTGAAAAATCATAGAAAAAGGTCTTCTCACGCTAGAAGGTCGCGGTTGGTGTCAAAATTCTCAGAATAAGGTCTAGTGCAGATTAAAAATAACAATAAACAATTTTTCCGACCCATGCGCACACCCTATTGACTTTGTAGTTACCTTTAGACAAAATGATGTAAGAAATGAAACGATAAAAAATTATTTAAAAGAAATTGCCAACACCATTGTTTCTTTTCTTAAACATACCTTCAACTGAAAGATTTCTTCGACCATTTTCTAATTAGTTCACGCTGAATGATTGGACTTTTAAATTATAGCAATTGGGAGCTTATCGGCGCATCCGTCTTGAATAAGTTGATAAAAAACTGGAGGAACCTCATTTCCACCAAATTCGGAGGACGTGATGAAATCGTGTTCGAAGGAAGGAAATAACCTCTGCCTCGTGAAGATTCCTCATAAAACACAATGAAAACAAGTAGAATCCAAAAATAATAGTATTGATCGCTAATAAGAACGCAAACTTTTTTATTTGTTGCTGGTTTCCCAAAACTAAAAACAAAAAGTGCTTCAGTAATCGTTTTAGAACGTATCAAAATGGATTTCAGTGTAGAAATTTTCGAAATTTCCCATTCGAAAAATGTGGATCCCATTGCGCTTCCTTCATTTTGATGTTGTGATTGTGGACTTTGTCTTTAATTCAAATAAGTGGGGGTATATTAGACAATAAAAGCTCTCTGTCGTTTCCAATCACTTTTATTCTTGGAGAGCTTTCGACGATCCCCTGGTTGTCATTATCAATCCAACAGTAAAAGGGCAAAATTTCTGTGTAGAGCACGAAAAGAAAGGTTTGTTAGTTATCTGCAGTAGTGCTCTTCACAGAAATCTTGTTCTCATGCTGTTGGGTTGATGACAACCAGAGCGTTGAAGCTCACCACAAATGAAAGTGGTTGGAAACGACTAAGGACTTTTATTGCCAAGAAAACCTCTGCTCATTCTCATTTTTATCGAAAATTCGCGAACGCAATTTGAAATTATTTCCGTTTCATGTAATTTTTTCAGAACATTTCGCTATTCTCTAAGATTTCCTCTGCTGGTCAGATTGCGATGAAATTCCTTCTACCCTTCAAATTTGAGAAATATTAGGCGATTACTTCCTGAGAAATTGATGTTTCACTGCGGAAAACGGTCTACCAAGTCTGAAAAATGTCTGCTATGTAGAGGTTCTCTAAAAGAACTACGAAAACATGGAACCTGAGGGTTAGAAATAATGTGTTGATCAGAGCACTAATCACCCCAATTTGTTCGTTAAAACACGAACTTCATGATGAAGTAGTGACAGTTAGAAACAACAAGATTCAGAATTCATCCCGACATATGTAATTTTTTTCAGAATATTTCGCTAATCTCTGAAAATTGCTCTGCAGATCAACTTGTGATGAAATTCATACCACCCTTCAAATTCGAAAAATTGAACGAACTGAAATTACTTGCCAAGTGAGAAGAAACGTTGAAACTAAATATAACAAAACGACATAAAATCACCTGTCAGGTGTAGAGAAAAATTTTCTGGCATGTGAGAAACATTTGTTAAGTAAGTGATATAAAATGTTCAGCAAAATGTACGAAAAGTACCTACCAATTGTCAACTGTTTACTGCTTACCAAGCAAACATAAAATTGTCCGCCAAGAGTAAATAAAAATCGCTTGCTAAGTGTCAAGTGTACCAAAAGTTGCCTACTGAGAGAACGAAACATTGCTCATCAATTCTATGAAAAATTACCTGCCAAGTGAAAAGAAAAATTGATTGTCAAGTGCACCAAAAATAGCCTAACACCAATATCTACCAATAATAGCAGTACAAAGTTTACGGAAAATTAACTTCGTACTGTTAGGAAAAATTGCCTATCGAGTGTAATGAAACATTGTCATTCAAGTGAACCAAAACTAACCAAATGTACGAAAAATTAGTTACCAAGTGTACAGAAAATTACCAGCCAAGTGTAAATATAAAGTGCTTGCTAAGTTTAAAGAAAGATTGCCTGTCAAGTGTACCAAAAGTTACCTACCGAGAGAACGAAAAATTGCTTTCAAGTTTATGGAAAATTACCTGCCATGTGAAAAGAAAAATTGCTTGTCAAGTGTACCAAAAATTGCCTAAATATTGTACGGAACATTACCTATCAATTCTAAGGAAAACTTGCTTGAGAAGTGAAGATAAAAATTGTCTGCCAAGTGTACGAAAAATTGGTTACCAATAGTACGGAAAATTACCTGTCAAGTGTAAATAAAAATTTTCTGTCAAGTGTACGAAAAATTGGTTACCAAGTGTACGGAAAATTACCTGCCAAGTGTAAGGACAAATTGCCTGCCAACTGTAAGGAAAAAATTGCTTGCCAAGTGTGAATAAAAATTGTCTGTCAAGTGTACGAGAAATTGGTTACCAAGTGTAGGATAAATTGGTCACCAAGTGTAAGGAAAAATTGCCTGCCAAGTGTAAATAAAAATTGCCTGACAAGTGTAAATAAAAATTGTCTGTCAAGTGTACGAAAAATTGGTTACCAAGTCAACGGAAAATTACCTGCCAAGTGTAAGGAAAAATTGCCTGCCAAGTGTAAGGAAAAATTGCCTGCCAAGTGTACATAAAAATTGCCTGCCAAGTGTACGAAAAATTGGTCACTAAGTGTAAGGAAAAATTGCCTGCCAAGTGTACGAAACATTTGTCACAAAGTGTACGGAAAATTACCTACCAAGTAAAACGAAAAATTGCACAAGTGAAAAGAAAATCACCCAACAATTGTACGGAAAATTAACTACCAAGTGTAAAGAAAATGTCCCCATCGAGTGTAATGAAGGAAAGCCGAGTGTAAAATAATTTGCCTGTCAATAGTACTAAAACCTACCAAATGTATGAAAAATTGATTACCAAGTGTACGGAAAATTACCTGCCAAGTTAGAAGAAAAATTGACTACCAACTGTTGAAAAAATTAGCTCACCAAGTTAGGTTAATTCTAATGAAATGAAGAAATAAAATTGTATTCCAATCCAAAAAAAAAAAAAAAAAATGGATAGAAAAGACGGAAATGGATTGTAAGAAATCAAAATTTTTCTATATTTGCTTGGAATTAGTATTCTTCAAATCGCTTTTTAATACTTGGCTAGTCTTTTTAGTTTTTGAAAATGACGTACGGGAGGAAAATCAAACAATATTTTCTCAGTTCGGTGTCCTACTCCAAACTCGAAATGATGTAAACATACTCTCATGCAGCATCATTTACTATGGACCACCGCCATCTTAAGCCCTTTGCCGAGTTCAACTCCATCAGATCGTTATGCTTGTGCCAGTTTACAACGACTCCGTATGGAAAGTTGGGGAGGTTGAATAAAAAGAGTTAATTGTCATCCCATTTAAATAATCAGATTATAATTGTTAATAATAATATTCTATCACATCAATATCAATCTATACACACAACAGAAGTTTTGTCTTCTAATTTACATCATCAATTTTCGCTAGCCCCTACAATACATATCGATACATTGACTCGAAATCAAATAATTTAATAGTGCATTACAGCGCTTCTTTTTTTAAATAACCACGATTGCTCAATGTAGGTAGGTACATCATTATTAATAATAAATAACACAATATAGGTTAGTACTTTGACTATCATGATTGCTATATTGCAATTTTAGTACTACTGACGTAGAACACACATAACTGGTAACGTTCGATAGGATCTAATACAACTTCAGTCGATAATTAGATAATTACGAAAAAATGAGGAACTCTTAAACTAATAATTGGAAAACAATAAGAAATTTATATACAATTAATTTACAGTCGACTACTATTTGGCGTAAGTGTATGCGAATGTACACATTTTGGTCATTGAAACGCAAAGAAGCATCTTTTAATAAAATCGACAACAATTGAGGCTCAGTTTTGCAAAAATCGACAAAAATCGAAGAAGGGATTTCGGCTAAATTTTGTACTCGATGGTGAGATATTTGTCAGGGGAAATCGACTGTGTAAGCGAGGTTCGGCAAAACGGTACACATCGAGCGGGTTTTGTACTGTTTTGCCTTATCAGACACATTCAATCAATGTTTTCAATTTCTCGTATTCATTCAATCAATATATTTATCAATTCGTCAGATTCACACATTCAATGCATTTATCGACTTATCAGAATCATGCATTCAATGTATTCATCAATTTATCAGATTCATTCATTGCATTTATGAATTTATCACAGATTCATACAACCAATTTATCAGATAATTCATTGTATTCATAAATTTATCAGATCCATTCAATCAATGTTTTTATTAATTTCATTCATTCTATGTATTTATCAATTTATCAGATCCATTCATTGTATTCATGAATTTACCGCAGATTCATTTAATCCAATGATATAATGATGTAAGTAATAAATTTGAAGTTGAATTGACTTTTTGAGTTGATTTTACCGGAAGAGGTGGACTAATAGTATACTCACACCGTGTAGGCATTTTTCCAATAAGAACCACAAGCAAGTAATTACAAAATACCATTCGATAACGTATACTGGGGAAGGTCCACTACGAAAATATTATGTATTATATAATCACAAATCAGAAAGGAAAATTGAAGTTTTTTTTCACTCAAAATTAATAAAAAATTTAAAGATGTTTTTTGAAAAGTGGTTCGTATTTTGGGTTTATCAACGAGGTCGCGCCATTTTGAAAAACCGCTTATGGGTACTTCAGATGAAAATCCAAAACTGAATGTGTAATTTCATCAACATGTGCAGACTACCGTAAATTTAGCAATATTTTATGGCATTTTCATGAAAATGTGATTAAGAATAATAATATGTAATTTTTGTTACATTCAAACACTCTATTTCCACAGGTTTGACCTTTATTGTTGATGGAGATCCAAAATTCGAGTAATTTCATCAACATGTGCTGACTTCTATGAATTTAGTAACATTTTATGGATTTTTCATGAAAATTTGACATCTGGAAATGTAATTTTTGTTGTATTGAAACACACTATCTCCACAGTTTTGACCATTTTGTTGATGGAGAACCATAACTCGTAATTTCATCATTATGTGCAGAGTACCAGAAATGCAGCAATGTTTAATGGCATTTTCATGAAAATTTGATGAAAAAATGTAAGTTTTTGATCTTTTCAAACACTGTAATTCCACAGTTTTGACCATTTTGTTGATGGAGATCCAAAATTCGTGTAACTTCATCAACAAGTGCCGACTATTTATGAATTTTCATGAAATTTGACTTCTATAAATGCGATTTCCACGCTGTTTTTAGTTGGTGTTTGGGAGATTTTGCTTCAGGATCTATTTCAGAGTCGATTGTAGTTGGTTTTTGAAAAACTGGGCCTCGGGAAGGAATAATGTGAAATTTACAGTGAAATTAAAGGATCGCGGTGATTTTAATGGAATTTATGTACAGTTGATTTGGAAAGACTTTGTACACTAGTGGAAAGGAGGTTGATCTCACCTGGCCCAGGCGGCGGCGGTGTGGAGGGGGGTGAAGGCAGAGTCGAAGCTGCGGGTGACGGGCGGCGGCGACGCGGCTTCCGACCGGCCGATGAGGGACTCGATGGTGAAGGCGGGCGGCGGGCGCGGCGCCGCGGCCGGCGTCGGGGCGACGGCGACGGGCTTGCAGGGGAGCTGGATGGCGCCGCCCGACGACGTCAACAGGCCCAGAGACAGCCGAGCGAGCTCCGTCGGCGGCAGGAGCGGAACGTGCGGCGGGAGAGGGCCCGTCGGCAGGAACGAGTAGTGGTGGTGCAGGGCGGCCGCCGGCGGCAGGAAGCCTTGTTGCTCTCTGAGCATGAACTCCGGCGGTTGTCGCTTGTACCGCTTCCGCCTCCGCAGAAACGACCCGTTGTCGAACATGTCTTCGGCCATCGGGTCCAACGTCCAGTAATTCCCTTTTCCCGGGTTCCCCGGTTCCCGCGGGATTTTTATAAAACAGTCGTTGAGAGACAAATTGTGCCTAATCGAGTTCTGCCATGCGGGAAATTTCTCTCTGTAGTAGGGAAACCTCGTCATGATGAACTCGCAAATCCCGCTGAGCGTCAACTTCTTGTGCGGCGACTGCAGGATGGCCATCGTGATAAGCGCGATGTAGGAATAAGGCGGTTTGACTAACGTCGTGGCGGCGGACTTTTTGGCCTCCTCGGGAGACGACTGGGACGACGGCTGCTGCGCCGGCGACGTCGTGAGGTGGTCGTCGTCCGAGTCGACGTTGACGTCTGGGTCCGAGTCCGGTGATACCCTGTCCCTGAGGTCTAGCGGTGTGTCGTACTCCATCACCACTCGGTATCCCACAATCATCAGGTCACACTTGCAACTGCCCTCGCCTCGGCTCCGTCACCCCATACGCGCCCCCTCCCCCCGCCCACCGACCGCCTCATCCCCCGAGTGGGCGTGACCTCGCAGCGGCCTCCCATTGGTCCACCGCTCCCCCCACCACCCGCCTCTCCCCACCCTCCCCTCCCCACCATCACCTCTAATTAATAGTTGATCACGTATAACCAAGAGCTCTCGGCTTACTAATTCAAAACACTCGACAATCGTTTTATTTTTACTCGCCTAAATCATCCTTTGGATACCAAAAAGGTCAACATTTTCCCCGCCAGCCTTTAATCATCTCTTCCACTTTGCTTCACGATTTAATCCGCCACTCTTTGAAGCTCAGCGAAGTAGCTCATCCACAATAACCGACTTTGCTGATTATCAAATTTTCATGAAAATGTCCACAACTCGAGAAGTCGCATTTTAGTGAATTTTCGTAAAAAACGCTGCAAATTATTACACTAAGGTTTATTATTGCCAGTGGCGTTTATTATTGCCAGGAATTATTATTATTGCCAGGTGAACATAGCAAACACTGTTTGCCTCACTACAAATATCGCACCCCGGCTAGAAAAGTGACACAATCAGCTGTGACACAATCGTAGCTGTCAGGATGCTGTTTCGCTGCTTAGTTGTCAGATAAGTGAGGCCCTAAATATGAATAAAAAAGCCACAAGTGTATATTTTGACCTTACTAAGGCTTTTGATGCCATAAACCATGATCGACTGCTGGAAAAATTGAAACAATTTGGCTTGGGTGCAATTGTAGAGCGTTGGTTTGCCTCTTATTTGACGAATAGACACCAGTTTGTTGATGAATGAATGAATGAATAAATGCGTTTATTCCAATAAGACATAAAGTACATCGTATCAAGTTACAACTTTTATGGAATGTGCCCCTCATCCATAGGGCGAACCCTGTGCGGCAAGGGGGAGTCGATAATATACTGATATTAATTTGTCCTTCTTCAGATGGAGCTCGTTGTCTCGATAATATTGGCAAGATCAACACAAAAATTTAGTATAATAATTAGCTAGAACAAAATCAGTCTTAACTTCAAGGAGAAAACTTAAGTAGAATAAAAACAAAGGAAAATTCACTTCACAGAAAAAAGACGAAGTAGAAGAGAAAGTGTGAATAATATAAACGTCATTGGTTTGCAATTAGCCTAGTTCACATACATGCTAGTCAGTAAGTTATGGCAGTTATCCAAACCTTCCGAAATTAACCAAGAAAAAATTTTCTTTTTATAATCAGATCGGGTATACTTTGAAACTTCTCTTAATTTCTCCGGCAGACTTCGCACCAAAAAGGGCAGGCTGTAAAAAATATGCTTTGAAGTACTCCAAAGTCGTGTTTTTGGCGCTGGAACGACAGCTTGCGACGTTAATCGAAAAGCATACGGCGTGTATTTAGAAAAGTCAAAGAGGTCCGGATGTTCATGATAAAAGGCAAGAGATGACTTGAGATACAGTTGGTGGATTGAGAACACGCGAACATAGTTAAATAAATCGACAGTTGGAAATCGACGAGGTTTTTTTGCAATAATCTTTAGTATGGATTTCTGGATTATATTTAGTGGGTTAATAACCGTTGTACCAGCCCCTCCCCAAGCGATAATCCCAAAGCCAATAATGCTCTGTACAAGAGCTTTATATACAATGATTAGACTTTCCATCGGAAGGCACCCACGGAGGTTATAAAATAAATTATTGAACTTTTGTAGTTTGTCAATAAGCGCAGAAATATGATATTCCCATTTGAGGTCTTCATCGATAATTATCCCTAGGTATCTTGTGGAGCAGACACGGTCGAGCGCAGGACATGAGCAGACCCAGGAATCGCACAACCCATCGACACCGCAACTGTGGAGCTTTATTGCAGTAGTGATTGATTTTTTTGTTGGGGATTTCGAGAAAACTAAGTATTTAGTTTTCTTTACATTTAAGCTCAGAGTGTTATTGCACATCCATTTAAAGGTAATATTAATATCACTATTGGCAATTGCAAATACATCCTCCCACGTATCGCCCTCACATAAAATGGCAGTGTCATCAGCGAATAAATATGAGGTACCCTTGAGATTCAAATTGCCAAGCTGTGATGTTGATTGCTATGATGTTGATGTTGACTATGATATTGATGGGTATCGAAGTGGGCTTGCTCATATATCAATGGGGGTTCCGCAGGGGTCTGTTTTGGGACCCATTTTGTTTTTACTTTACATCAATGATGTTTTTTGTTCTGTACTCCTGCTGTAGTCATTTTCTTGGTTGTTGTGGAGAGGAAGCAGAGGACGTCAATATACTCATTTCAACATTTATTTGGCTAGCGCTTTCGGGGCAAACTATGGCCCCTTTCTCAAGCCTACAAGAAAAAACAAATAATTGAAGACTACAAAATTAACCTCTAACATGAAATCACAGTTAGTATAACCAACCAGTCAAAAAAAAAAAAATAAATAAATAAAAAAAAAAAAATTTTTTTGTCAAAAAACATTGTTACTTAATAATTAATTTTCATTAAAAACCATTAAAAAATATGAGCCACCAAGATTAAAACTATTCTTCATCATCTAAAAAGCTAATAAGAATATAAGCACCCAAGAACCGAACAATACTCACACTAACACACAGACAAACATTAAAAAATAGAAAGAAACCAAAACAACCTACCTATATTCACTCTGCAATACAACTCCTACATCTTCCATCCCTCCTCAATCACCAAAATCCGATCTCCGCCAGTATTGTATTGTATATCCGACAGCATTGCAGAGTGAATAAAGGTAGGTTGTTTTGGTTTCTTTCTATTTTTTAATGTTTGTCTGTGTGTTAGTGTGAGTATTGTTCGGTTCTTGGGTGCTTATATTCTTATTGGTTTTTTAGATGATGAAGAATAGTTTTAATCTTGGTGGCTCATATTTTTTAATGGTTTTTAATGAAAATTAATTATTAAGTAACAATGTTTTTTGACATACAATTTTTTTTTTTTTTTTTTTTTTTTTTTTTTGACTGGTTGGTTATACTAACTGTGATTTCATGTTAGAGGTTAATTTTGTAGTCTTCAATTATTTGTTTTTTCTTGTAGGCTTGAGAAAGGGGCCATAGTTTGCCCCGAAAGCGCTAGCCAAATAAATGTTGAAATGAGTATATTGACGTCCTCTGCTTCCTCTCCACAACAACCAAGAAAATGATGTTTTTCATTTGAATACTGGCGGCACTCTAATTGGGTTTGCAGATGACTTAGCTCTTATTTTTGTGTCGGATTCTTGGAACAATGCTCATGAGCTTGCTTCGCAAGGGGTTTCAATGATGTTTGGGTGGTTTATGCAAAATGCGTTGACTTATATCACGCACTCCATCACTGAGGTAGGTCAGCCTGCTTCGTCTGAGATAAATTTCCATGATCCTTCAAGTTCATGCACATCTCACCTTTGTTCTTGCCCCAGAATTCAACGAGTTGATTGTCAAAGGTACTTGGGTGTTCCAATTGACTAGTTTTTGAAATGGAAACCCCATATTCTCTCAGTAAGTAATTCAATCAGAAGATCATCTTTTATTTTTTCTTTTCTCAATAAATTCCTACCCATATCCGTCCTAAAAATGACATTCCATGCGTATATTTACTCAGTCCTGACATACTGTATTGCTATATGGGGCGGCGCATATCAGTCGGCTTTTCATTTAGTAGAGGTGGCAGTAAAGTCGGTACTGCGTCTAATATTTAGATCTGGATACCAAAGCCACAGTAAACCTTTATTCTTGAAACTTATTATTATTCCTCCACGATTAACCTACATTTCAAAATTGCCCCAGTATTATTATGGAAATTTTCTTCCCTTTGTCCCTCGGTTACAAGGTGTAACTCGCCTTCATTTTGGAGTTATGGTGCCGATCCCTTACCCTAGATGTGATTTTTTACTAGGCAATGTTATTATTTGGGACCCAGACTTTTCATCGAACTGCCACCTCATGTTAAGCGAATTGAGAAATTTAATAAATTCAAGACTGCTGTAAATGAGTTTTTGATGCAGCATTATTCGGATGGGTTGAGTGATGAATTTTCATTGTTAAACCTCCTTGTTGTTTAAACTACATGATTTTGCCATCAAATTGTATAAGTATTATTTTGTTTATTTCCGTTTTGTTCTTCTTTATTAGTTTGTTTTGTTCTTCTCTAACACGAGTATGTTTTGATTGGTTATGCCATGGCGTTGATTAATTTTTACCTATTTTAATGTAAGCAACTCCTGATCTCCGGACAATTTCTTTAAATTATGGAGATCAGTAATTGCCATATTACTTTTTTAGTATATATGTATAATGTTTATTAATCTCAAGTATAAAATACTTTATTTTCTTTCTTACCAAGATATTAATATTTATTTTTGTGTAAATAAATGACATTAAATAGAAAAAAATCAAAAAAGCACGATTTTTCAGGACAGCGAAAAAACAAAACGGCCTTGACTAAAAACTCTACAGCACCTCTCTAAACCTACCAATCGAGCCAGTTTTTTCTTGTTTATGGCGGATAACTTCTTTAGAATAGAAATATGCCATGAAATTCGTTTTAAGTGTTATTTGGCTTCTCAAATATTGATTGAACAAATTATTTTTGAGTTATGCCACTTTTCGTGGTACACTTTCAGCGACGTCATCCCAACTCTGATAAGTGCTAACTTGAAGTTCTTCCTGTGAAGATCTTACCGAATTGTTCTTAACAGTTGTATTTTAGGGATGGGTGTCACGAAAATGGCAACATCGACAATAGAAACAGGTTTATTTTCATTAAATCGGTAGGTAACCTTGTAAATACAAAAAGTGTAGTCATGTAGAAAATGAACAAAATTCATGAACTTTAGCAAATTTTAATAAGTAGGGCTTTTCTCCTCGAACTTTAAAATGATGCTCATTATAAGGCACTTTGTTGGAAAGAACGCTGCAAATTATTACACAATGGTTTATTATTGCCAGTGGCGTCTCCTCCAGGCGAACATAGCAAACACTGTTTGCCTTACTACAAATATGCAAAATGAATAAATACATTTTTGTTGAGATTCTCCTATATTTCCATTTTTGGTTTATTATTTTCAATAATGAACCTTTGCAATCGACCAAGAAAAAAAAAATTTAACACCCCCTCAAAATTTGATGGTTTACGTTTCAAGGTACGTAGAATCCAAAAACGCTGCAAATTATTACACAATGGTTCATTATTTTTCTATATAAGTAGATCACTCGTCTACAAAATCACCAACCATACAATATGAAGAAAAAAAAAGAAAAAAAATCAAAAAAAAAATCAAAATCACCAACCATCGATCGCATTTCGGTCAGCTCTAATTTGAACGGAGATTAGGCCTCTTTTGAGATTCACATTCGTGTTTTGAATTATATATATATATATTTCAATATAAACCCTTAAATTTTCGTAGGGAGCGAACGGTTTGTCCTACAGAGCTCCGCGTGGTCTCAAAAAATTCTAAAATTTCTATAGAATCTTAAATTGAAGGAAAAACAATACCTTTATATCAAAATTTTTTGAGTAAGGGCGTTTTCAAAATTTCAAAATTGATTTTGGAACCCTTAGAAGTGACCTACAACAACCAAAAGCTTCGGGGCACAACTAGACCCCAAATGGAGCCAACATACTAAATTTCATCAAAATCGGTCAATGCTAAGTGGCAAAAGTGCCGCGTACGGCGTACGGCGGACGGACGGCCAAATTTTTATTCGATTTTTGGATTCTACGTACCTTGAAACGTAAACCATCAAAATTTGAGGGGGTGTTAAAATTTTTTTTCTTGGTCGATTCCAAAGGTTCATTATTGAAAATAATAAACCAAAACAAAACGGCCTTGAGTAAAAACTCTACAGCACCTCTAGACCTACCAATCGAGCCAGTTTTTTCTTGTTTATGGCGGATAACTTCTTTAGAATAGAAATATGCCATGAAATTCGTTTTTAAATGTTATTTGGCTTCTCAAATATTGATTGAACAAATTATTTTTGAGTTATGCTACTTTTCGTGGTACACTTTCAGCGACGTCATCCCAACTCTGATAAGTGCTAACTTGAAGTCCTTCCTTTGAAGATCTTACCGAATTGTTCTAAACAGTAGTATTTTAGGGATGGGTGTCACGAAAATGGCAACATCGATAATAGAAACATGTTTATTCTCATTAAATCGGTAGGTAACCTTGTAAATACAAAAAGTGTAGTCATGTAGAAAATGAACAAAATTCATGAACTTTAGCAAATTCTAATAAGTAGGGCTTTTCTCCTCAACAATTTCGATATAAAGGTATTGTTTTTCCATCAATTTATGATAGTATAAAATTTTTAGAATTTTTTGAGACCACGCGGAGCTCTGTAGGACAAACCGTTCGCTCCCTACGAGAATTTAAGGGTTTAACGAACGATAAATCAGAAACACGAGTGTGAATCGCAAAAGAGGCCTAATCTCCGTTCAAATGTTAGCTGACCGAAATGTGATCGATGTTTTTCTTCATGTTGGATGGTTGGTGGCTTTGCAGACGAGTGATCTAAATAGAAAAATAGTAAACCGTTGTGCAATAATTTGCAGCGTTTTTTCTTGTTCGATTCCTGAAGTTCATTATTGAAAGTTATAAACCAAAATTTAAATTGATATTTTCAAAAACCCCAAGCTCTAACGGTCTAGTGGACGATAGTGGCTGGTCTTCTATACGATTATCATGGTCACGTGGCTACGGGTACTAGGAAATACGATTTTGATTGATTTGATTTGTTCCCGATCTACTAATAAACGGTCTGAAACGAACAAAACGACGTTTCTCGAAGTTTAGTAATCTCAGAACACCAGGACTGAGTCGCAGATCCTAAAGTGAACTCTACAGACACTCCTGGAAGGATATCGTAACATTTAGTGTTGTGAGAGCTTTCTAGCAGGATGAGGCCGTCTTGAAGTGCTCATAATCCTCAGAAAACATCCACTCGTGGGGAAGGTGATCATTTTGAAACCCAAACTCGGTATCTAGCCGAGATTCTTCCGTAAATTATTATCATAATCTTTGTGTACATACTGTGATTGTGTGTGCTGGTATGTTTAACCCCGGTTGTATATCTGTCTGACAGCGGACAGTAGGTGAGACCTCTTCAAATAAACTACTTATCAGTAGGACTACGAACACCTGATACCAGCGCTGAGCTCGCGGGCACCCTCGAAGCCGCTCCATCTCGAGACCGAAGGATTCTGGCAGTTGAGTTGAGAGATCGTCACTCCTCAAACTTGGATTCATTTTGTGAGTGTCAATGTTTCAGCACCTTTTCGATGATTTCAATACGAATTTATAATTGCTGGATCAACTTAAGAATGACACCGACAGTTCACTTAATTTGCTTGAATAGATTTTGAGTCGTTTCCCGCAGGTCCTCGTCGGTCAGTTGATTCTCACTATTACGAGAATTCACACTAATTTCCTCGCAAATAGAAACGCGAAAACTGAAAAATTATCGCTATTTTAACATCGTATTAGTTTCTTACAACATTTTTTGTAAGATTGACTTCTTGCATCGCCTGGTTGAATTTGGAATTGAAAACAAAGCCTGCTTTGAGACTGTTCCCCTGCCTCTTCACCCTATCCATCACCACAAACAAACCAAACAAAAACAAACCAAACCAAATAAAAACTAAAAACCAACCAACCAAACTCAAACTTCCATAATCCTCGTTGATGCTACTACCTACCATCTACCAAACTTTGCAATAAGTGGGCAGCCAATAACAGGGATCGGTCACTGATTCCCTCCGTTGACTCCGGAAACTAGCTCAGTGAAGACGTGGTAGTTCGTTTTGATAGGAATTTAAATTAAGGTGGGCATCAGTCCGCTAGGTATTTTGGGCAACAAAATTTATATTTGTATTTGATCTACCAGCTTACAAAAAAAAAAGGAAAAACGGACCAATCCTTGATTTCCTACTAGGGATCTGACCCTGAAATGTACAAGACAAGAAAAAAACTAAATAAAGGTCAACTGTCAGAATTCAATAAAAACACAATCCAAAATTGATTTCCTGTATTTAAAAAATGAAAGTACTGCGAACTTTGATGAGGTAGGTAACGGTACAGCCCGATCTGGGGAGAGCTCAAAGTACCTACTTTTTAGCGTACTCGATGTCTAGAGGAGATAACTGACTTGACAGGTCCACATCACACCGAGCAAAAACATCGAAATCCTCGTTGAAGTGAATAGGAGGGGGCTCTATAGTAGGAAGAGTTCGTAATCTTCACTGCTATGAAATGCGTCCAGCACAGACGCGTTGAAGGTTCCGCATAGGTTTCAGTTCATGGTTTTTGGTGATTCTCTTGGGCGATTGACATCTTGTATCGTCTGGTTGAAGCAAACCATCGTAATCCTTGCCCCTTGATTGCTTCTTGACTTCTTCTTTGCTTCTCACCTTTGTCTTCTTGCTTCTTGCCTGGTTGAATTTGGATTTGAAGACGAAGCCTGCTTTGACACTTTTCCCCTGCCTCTCCACTCTATCCATCATCACACTAAGCAGACCAACTTAATCCTCGTTGGAGTGAATAGGATGCGGCTCACTAGAGCAAAGAGTTCGTAATCTTCACTGATATGAAGTGCGTCCAGCTCAGACGTGTTGAAGGTTCTGCATGGGTTTCAGTTCATGGTTTTTGGTGATTCTGTTGGGCGATTGACATCTTGTATCGCCTGGTTGAAGCAAACCATCGTAATCCTTGCCCCTTGATTGCTTCTTGACTTCTTCTTTGCTTCTCACCTTTGTCTTCTTGCTTCTTGCCTGGTTGAATTTGGATTTGAAGACGAAGCCTGCTTTGACACTTTTCCCCTGCCTCTCCACCCTACCCATCGTCACACTAAGCAAACCAACATAATCCTCGTTGAAGTGAATAGGGGGCAGCTCAGTAGAGGAAAGAGTCCGTAATCTTCACTGCTATGAAGTGCGTCCAACAGAGACTCGTTAAAGGTTCCGTAAGGGTTTCATTTCATGGCTTTTGGTCGATTCATTTGGACGATTGACTTCTTGTATTGCCTGGTTGAATTTGGAATTGAAGACAAAGCCTGCTTTGAGACTTTTTCCCTGCCTCTCCACCCTATCCATCATCACACTAAGCAAACCATCGTAATTCTCGTTGAAGTGAATAGGGGGCAGCTCAATAGAGGAAAGAGTTCGTAATCTTCACTGCTATGAAGTGCGTCCAACAGAGACTCGTTGAAGGTTCCGCATGGGTTTCATTTCATGGCTTTTGGTCGATTCATTTGGACGATTGACTTCTTGTATTGCCTGGTTGAACTTGAAATTGAAGACAAAGCCTGCTTTGAGACTTTTCCCCTGCCTCTCCACCCTATCCTTCATCACACTAAGCAAACCATCGTAATCCTCGTTGAAGTGAATAGGGGGCAGCTCAATAGAGGAAAGAGTTCGTAATCTTCACTGCTATGAAGTGCGTCCAACACAGACTCGTTGAAGGTTCCGCATGGGTTTCATTTCATGGCTTTTGGTCGATTCATTTGGACGATTGACTTCTTGTATTGCCTGGTTGAACTTGAAATTGAAGACAAAGCCTGCTTTGAGACTTTTCCCCTGCCTCTCCACCCTATCCATCATCACACTAAGCAAACCATCGTAATCCTCGTTGAAGTGAATAGGAGGCAGCTCAATAGAGGAAAGAGTTTGTCAACTTCACCGCTATAAAATGCGGTGGCAAAGAAAACTGGTGAGAACGTCCTCCAGGATGGCATTGGCGGCGGTGAGGGGGTTGAGAGGAATTGAGAGGATTGCAGAGGGCAGACGGGAGGGGGAAAAGGTTTAGTGTAACAAGTTGATGGATCGCGCGATAGTTGCTACAAAGGGGAAGGCGTGATAAATTGAAAGATCCTCCTCCTTCGCCAGACACAAAGTTGTGGGGGCGGCCGGCACAAAAACTCGCAGCAAACCGACCTCCCACCCTCCGCCATTGCTTCGCCTCACATCTCAACCCCCGTTGCCTTTCTCCAACAAATTGTTATCCCTCCCCTCCACCCCCGATTCCTTCCCCGCCCAGTCTTACCAACTTGATTAAGGCCCAACTCGAGTCTCTCTCCCTCTTGCTCTCCTCTCTCGTCTACCACCCTCTTCAATTAGGTTACAGGCCCTGATTGCTCCGGCCCATCCCCCTCTCTGAGCCCACACCACTCGCTTTTCCTAATACTTTTTACACTGTACACGTTTAACTTATTTTCCCTGTTTTATTGGAAAATGCCCCGAGGAAGGCTCACAATTAAAAAGCGTTTAATCTCCAGCTTTGTTCCCTTCTCACCACCTTGAGGAAAATTATCAAGTTTTTGAGTGGAGAGTTGCAATGGGGTGTGAGAACTGTTTTCAACTTTCCAGGTTGAAATTTCTTTTTTCCCCTTAAAACCCTCGTCTTTCCTTTCTAATTAATCCACCTCAGCTTTACCGATATACCATTTAAGAGGGTCCCGCTGGTCAATCACACTGGTCTATATCCGTATCTATCCATACGAAGGGTCACGGGGAAAAAGGATCAAACTCCTCTTTTCCTAATTCCGAGAAAATCGAAAAAAAAAGTTTGAAGTCGTCCCAGACAGACGCTATGCATAAAAAAGTGAACTGTATGAGCCACCTAACCGATGAGATGGCGTGCCTATCTCAATTCGGCCGAAAAATGGAGTTTGATCCTTTTTCCCCGTGACCCTTTAGATATATAGATACATTAGTAGCCGGGTTTAAACCCTTTTAGTCCAAAGCACAATGTGATCATGTCATGATCTACCCTCCAGTGGTAGACCTCTTCTCTTCACTCGTAGACCCAGATGCGCGAAGCTCTTTCGGTACTTCCTCCCGAATAAATCAATATTCATCACATTTTGGTTTATTATTTTCAATAATAAGCCTTTGGAATCGAGCAAGAGCACTTCCATTCAATAGGATTGAAAATGGCTTCGGAGCTCACTCAGCTGATCAGTGATCTGAAGAGTGAAGAAGATCTCCTCGAATGCTGGAGACGCCTGGAAGAGCACTTCCATTCAATAGGATTGAAAATGGCTTCGGAGCTCACTCAGCTGATCAGTGATCTGAAGAGTGAAGAAGCGTCTCCAGGCGTCTCCAGCATTCGAGGAGATTTTCTTCACTCTTCAGATCACTGATCAGCTGAGTGAGCTCCAAAGCCATTTTTACTCCTATTGAACGCAGGAAGCTGAAATTTGAGAGGGAAGGTCAAGGGAGAATACAGATGGTGGTAGGTGCTATTGATGGAGAACCATTGATCTATACAGAAGGGTGATCTATACAGAAAATAATAAACCTTTGGGCAATGATTTGCAGCGTTTTGAGTAGTTTTCGGTCTGAATGTGATATTCTACCCATCTCCTTGTGTATCTAGAGGTTGTTCAATGGAAAACATATAGGTAAAAACAGTTTTTTACTAAACGCAGGAACACGTAATGGTAAAAATAGGGGTTTTTCCTCCTTGCATGTACTCCAGCTGTGCCCATCGAATACTAAGTATTTTTATATCCCTCAGTTTCATTTACCAGTGGTGAGGAAGGTGGTACAACATTTTAAGAATTTTGATATTGTAATGATAAACCTCGACATTGAATTGGAAAGCTCTGAATTTGGTTTGGAAAAGTTTGAATTCGAGTTGGATTATTCCGAATTTGACCTCAAACCACTGCAGCCATTATTACCACCTTTGTGTGAGAAGAACAATGTCGTCCGCATAATCCATATCATTGTCGTAAAAACGACTCCTGAAATTTTTCGCACCTGATTTACCGTATAACACTTTATCAATAAAAAGATACAGAAACCTTATTGAAATTGAAGTGGAATTCCGAAACATTACAATTATAGGCGTTTTCAGATTGAAAAAAGTTCATAACCGCTAAAAACTCTTGACCCCGCGACCAACGCCATCTATTCTTTGAGAACCACACTAAGTGTGCGTCCACCATGGAGCAACCTGTATAATATAGGTAGTGAAAGAGCTCATAATTTTTTTTCTCTTCAACGTCTCAAATTTACTTGCGATTGAAATTAGCAGTTAACCCTTAATTTCCCACTTCTTCAAAAATTTGTTTTTCTAGAACTTTTCAATTAATTATGATGTATTTTGACAAATCTATAGAATATTTGAGGAGAAAGTCCTTTCCAAGGGCCACACTAGCGCTATCTGCGTCAGTTTATAAACCCAATTTTGTTGGAGTAGAAGATGGAAACTTGGAGAAATTCTTGTTGGGTTGTTGGGGTCTGTTATTTCTCATAAAGAAAAGAACTAAGGAATAAGGTGGAGAAGGTTAACATCATAGAGGGATCTGTGCTGCCTTAGACAGTGGCGCCATCTCTGACGAGGAAACCTAACTAATACCTTACAGGGTGAAAAATGGGAGTAGAAGATACCTCGAAGGCCCTATTACAGTCTGTCAACTCGACACATATTTTGCTTTTTCTTTGAGTTATTATGTTTTTATTATTACGTTTTTTACGCAATTGATAGTTGAAGTATCAAGATAACCAATCATCACCTTTAGTTTAAAAGTGGATAAACTGATGTAGGTAAATATCGGACTTCCATAAGATACCTCAGGATATTAAGGGTAAATTATGTAAATATTTAATTGTGTTTTATTTATTTATGGGATCTTTTAATTATGAAACTTGAAATGAAGTTGGTTCTGATAGACGCTTAACATTCTTTGTAGTCTTTTCAACTCAAAAAGCGTTTCATCAATTAACCCTAGAATGGGAAGGTCAGCTTGAGGGCTTATAAAGGAAAGATGGAGTAGTTTTTACTCCCACTTACAAATACTCAATTTTGTTCACCATATTTAATTTAAAAGTGATGGATTTGGAGAAAATAGCAACGAACAACGATGTAAATAACTAGTTTTGCATTTATTTGTCACGTGAATAACAACTGACGATACTTAATCTATGATTCTAGTAAATTATGAACCCGTAAATATCTGAATAGGAAGGCTCATAACATGATATGGCAATAACCTCCTCGTGGTAGGTTGTTATCATTATCTACTATTCGCCGGACTGGGTTCCTTCAGTTGCTGTATCTACTTGGCTAAGTTTCTACAGGTAGAAACTTCAGTCTTATACAGGGTGTGAGCCTAACTGGTCTGCCATACGGTACCAGTCGATTCTACAACTAATTTTCAACAAAAAATGTCCCATAGCGATTTTTTTAAAACCCTTCGTTTTCGAGTTATTTTAACTTTAAACTTTTTTTCGTGATTTTGACCTTATGTCATTAAATTGGTCATAACTCCGTCAATTAGCTGTGTAAATTACAATTTGAGGATACCGTTGGAAAGAGCATTAAATTTCCTATCGGATAGATGCCTTAACTTTTTTGTGAGTTAAGGTTTGAGACATGAAAACGTCCTCTAAAAAGAGAATTTTACGTAATTTTGGAAACCTCGCATTCTTTCAATCTCAAATTGAACTACGGGAACCCATACTTTTTCAAGATGCAAGAACAGTGAAAACTGCGCCAGAATCTCAGCTTTCCAATGGTATAATCAAAAAAAAAATCTACAACCGTAGTTAGGGGAGAAATTCGGGTTTGAACGCGGAAAATTGTACATTTTTTCAACGAAATCGGCGCTCCGCCTAGTCGATCTGAGGGGTCGGACGATAGCAGTGGGTGGGCGGGCGCCGCAGTAGACCGCGAGGTCTCCGGAAACAGAAGGCCAGAGCGCTGATTTCGTTAAAAAAATTCACGTTTTTCCGCGTTCAAACACAAATTTCTCCGCTAAATTCAGTTGTAGAATATGTTTTGATTATACCGTTAGGAAAGTTGAAATTCTGGTGCAGTTTTTACTGTTCTTGCATCTTGAAAAAGTATGGGTGCTCGTAGTTCAATTTGAGATTGTAAAATGCGAGGTTTCCAAAAATCACGTAAAATTCACTTTTTAGAGGACATTTTCATGTCTCAAACCTTGACTCAAAAAAACGTTAAGGCATCTGTCCGATAGGAAATTTAATGCTCTTTCCAACGGCATCCTCAAATTGTAATTTACACATCAAATTGAAGGAGTTATGACCGATTTAATGACATATGGTCAAAATCACGGAAAAAAATGTTTAAAGTTAAAATAACTCGAAAACGAAGTGTTTAAAAAAAAAATCGCTAAGGGACATTTTTTGTTGCAAATCAGTTGTAGAATCGACTGGTTCCGTATGGCAGACCAGTTAGGCTTACACCCTGTATAGCAAAATATCAAAATTCCAAATATCACGCTACGACTTAGTAACAATGTAACAACACTTCCAATATACCAAACTGATAACAGTTTGGGCAAGATTTGACTTAAAGAATGGGTTTCTAGCAGCCTTTGCAGAATGTGGTTGTGTATCGTATTTTTGACGATGTAATGACTCTTTCTCTCTCAAGTAGACGGTTCACTTGATTTTCTTTGTGATTCTGTTTGGTAGAAATTATAATTCTGAATCACAAACGCGTTGAAACAGGTTAAATTTGAGCACCGTAAATGGAAATAAAGAGTACTATTTACCCCACTAGACCTACGTTCTCGGAAAGATGGACTAATTTGTACTCCCTGACTTTTAGAAGAAACCGAACCACTTGGAAAAGGAGCGTCCATTCACGACCACTGCACTTGCATCCCTATCTAGACTTCCTTGCTGAGGCAAATCTTGAGTTTAGTGGAGCTACCTATGCCCTCTCAGTCCATACGACCTGCTCAATACAGTGAGGAGTAGGTAAGGTTTACTCCGCCTTTCCATTCTAGGTGATGTTCTCAGGACCTGTCTGACTGAATGGAAGGACGGCGCAATGGTTATATCCTACAATCACGACCGATCAGCGATGCGGGTCGTTGCCTACTCGCTCAGTATTTCGTCTGACGTTCGCGGTATTGAAATATCCAAAATTTCAAGTCCACTAAGGGTGTAATCTCGACCATAATTTTTCACCAAGCGACCAAAAATAAGAAAAAAAATTAGAAAAATTAAAAGAATGAAAAATACGCTGGTGATGGTACGATAGTGTTAAAATTTTAAATTGATTGATTAATTGTTTGACCAAAGGCGTCACCAACAACAACTGTTCCTTCTGAAACGAAGAATTTCTATATTATCAACTCAAATCAAGAAGCGCCATTTCAGCACCTATAGGCACAGATCCCGGGTCGAAACGCCGTGAAGAATAATAGATCACTGGCCTGCAAAGAACACAGCTTTGCCATTTTTACCACCTAACTACTACTCACACCTACTTCACATTCAAGTTTATTTGGATGAAATAAACTCTTCACACTCAATTCGAAGACATAGGCCCACTTTCACCAAAAGTTGTTCAAATTGCGTTTAACTAAACGCTTTTATAATTAATCTGGAGGAATAAACCCGGCAAGATGACAAGCGTCTTTCACCAACCCAAATCATCGTTAAACGTCGTTTAAGATAATCAAATTTGTCTAAACTTGAAATGTCGAGCGAAACGAATGAAATTTGGACATTATGACGCATTTGGGCAATAAAAACGTTGAAAAACAACCACTCTTGCTTGCTATCAGCAGATTCCCGCCTGGTGTGTCTTTATCAGTGTCAATCTTTCGGATTTCTTGTTTTTTTTTTTTTTTTGTTTTTTTTTTTTTTGCTGATTCCAATTGGTGGTTTGTTTCGAGTTTTCCGGTTCCCTTCGTTTCATTTTGCTGAATATTTTCATCACCTACCTATTGAGTTATTACACATCATCACTTTGAGCCACAACGAGCGCAATAATTGCAGTATTTCTCCAGACTCAAGTACCTTCCTTGATGTATCCTAGTGAAACACAGTGGCCGCCGCCTTGTTCTGAACGGTAGGAATACTTCGATAATTTGAATGATTACCGATGGATGTAAACTCGAAGATGAGGGCCCCCGATTTCACCTCAATAGAAATTTTTTTGGTCGAACTGGTCTTTTTGTGTAATGGTCAATTTGTATAATTCGTCCGAATAGAAACAACCAAGGAATGTAGGTTGCAATGTTATGTTATTGAAAAAACCATTATTCATTTTAAATTCACGTCTTGAACTTATTTGTACGACGGGAACTCGAGGCGAGTGTCAATATAGTTGGACTTGGACGACTGGGGGCTTGAAAAGGCGGAAATACAGTAACGTACATAATCTCGGAATGAGGAATCCGATGCAGGATTTGACTCGGACGTCGTCGTCGTCGTCAGACAAGTCACAAATAATTCGAAATGCAGAAATAATTCGCAATTTCATTTCGAAAACAATCGCAAATCAATGCGCGGCCATATTGCATTGGTAGTTAAACGAGGTTTCCTAGTTTATTCGGCCGACTTTCGACCGTTTAAACTCGAACCCTCCGAGATGGAGTTTAAACTCGTAAATAGTTCTGGTGAAAGACGATTATTACTAAACGTCGATTATCTCTCGCCTCTTTTGGTGTAAACTCGTTTCGAATGTTTGGTGAAAGTGGGCCATAGGGAGTTGAGGTTGCCCTCATTAGGAAATTTGACTACTGGTTGGTAAGGACCCAAAACTCACCTAAATTTCAACGGAGATTAGGCCTCTTCTGGGATTCACACTCTTGTTCCTGATTTATCATAAGTCCAACATTTAAGTTCCCATGGGGAGCAAAAGGTTGGTCCTACAGAGCTCTGGTTGGTCTCATTCGATTCTAAAAACTCAATACTATTTTAAATTGATAAAAAACAATACCTTTATGTTAAAAGTTTTTGAGCTGAGTCGTTTTGAAAATTTCAAGAAACTAGACCCCGAATGGAGCCCACATACCAAACTTCATAAAAATCGGTCCATGGTAACTAAGAAATGAACCGCGTACGGCGGACGGACTGAAATTTTTTTTCGATTTTTGCATTCTACGTAGGTATTTTAATATTATTAAAATACCTACATATAAGTATTTAATCCCCCTCAAAATTTGTAGGTTTACATATTATGTAAACCTACAAATTTTGAGGGGGATTAAATTTTTCTTTCTCGATCGACTCCAAAGGTTTATTGAAAATAATAATCCAAAAAAAGACAAGACTGACTATTCACCACCTGAAATTACCGTGTATAGGTAAATGTGTACCGATATCAAAAATTATATGCTGAATCCGATCATACCTTATATCACTTACCTATGTACTTACTTATAAATCGAATATACCTTATATTACTATGATCATTATGATAAAAATATCCACAAAAAGGAAAACCCCGTTTTTTGGCTTATTTTTGAGATTTGGAACCCTTAAAGTTGTTCAAAACTCCTGGTTAACGAACTCTTGTAAATTTTGGCAAACATTTTGAAATTTCTGCTAAACAATTACTCAAGTTTATCATCCAGAGTGACACACACACACATTATAAGCCCTATTTATATGATTTTTGGAAAGACTTCAGGAATTTTTTTTTTTTTAATAATTTCTTTATTTTTTTTTCATAACAATTACAATGAAATATAATACTGGCAAAAGTAATTAAAAATTAAATTAAAATGAAAAAAAACTAAAACTAAAATTAAAACAATAAAACACTTCTAGATTGCAGAAACTAATCCCCTATGTGGGCTTATAGCCCGTGGCAGGGAGATGAGCCTCACCTCTTAGTCAACAAGAGATACTATTAATCATTTATTGCTATTCGAGTACAGACATTATTAATTATTAGCTAGTGTTTAATTTATTCAAATACACGCATGTACCTACCAAAGATAAAGAAAGCTTAAAGCAGGATAAAACAGGTTAGGATGAATTAAAACACAAGTTGCGCTAAGTACCTATAATTTAATGAAATGGTTCTTCAGTTTGTTGCCGATTTTTGAGGGCCCAACAAGAAGCTCAGATCTCGTGGAGTCCGGAAGAGCATTAAACCCCCGTACACCTCTTGCCAGGTATGAGTTGTACCCAAAAGTAAAACGCTGCAAATTATTACACAATGGTTTATTATTTTTCTATAGATCACTCGTCTGCAAAGCAACCAACCATCCAACATGAAGAAAAACATCGATCGTATTTCGGTCAGCTTTAATTTGAACGGAGATTAGGCCTCTTTTGCGATTCACACTCGTGTTTCTGATTTATCGTTCGTCTAAACTTTAAATTCTCGTAGGGAGCAAACGGTTTGTCCTACAGAGCTCCGAGTGGTCTCAAAAAATTCTAAAAATTCTATAGAATCTTAAATTGAAGGAAAACAATACCTTTATATCAAAATTGTTTGAGTTAGGGCGTTTTCAATATTTCAAAATTGCTTTTGGAACCCTTAGAAGTGACCTACCTCAAAACCAAAATCTTCGGGGCACAACTAGACCCCAAAAGGAGCCTACATACCAAATTTCATCAAAATCGGTCAATGCTAAGTGGCAAAAGTGCCGCGTACGGCGGACGGACGGCCACATTTTTATTCGATTTTTGGATTCTACGTACCATGAAACGTAAACCATTTTGAGGGGGTGTTATAAATTTTTTTCTTGGTCGATTCCAAAGGTTCATTACTGAAAATAATAAACCAAAAGTATGATTTTCAGGGAAAATCATAAAATTCAAAATACGAATACGGGGGAAAATCGTATTCAAAGTGTGAATATAGTTGCATTCGTATTCATAATCATAAAGTCACAGATATGATTTGTATTTATGAATAAGAATTCGCCCATCTCTGTGCAGAACTTCCTGCCTGATCGAATAAAGCTCTTTCCAGTGCAATTCGTAATTTAGGTTTATTATTTTCAATTATGAACCTTTGCAATCGACCAAGAAAAAAACGCTGCAAATTATTACACAATGGTTTATTATTTTTATATAGATCACTCGTCTACAAAATCACCAACCATCCAATATGAAGAAAAAAAAAATATCAAAAAAAATCAAAATCACCAACCATCGATCGCATTTTGGTCAGCTCTAATTTGAACGGAGATTAGGCCTCTTTTGCGATTCACACTCGTGTTTTGATTTATATATATATATATATATTTCAATAAAAACCCTTAAATTTTTGTAGGGAGCGAACGGTTTGTCCTACAGAGCTCCGCGTGGTCTCAAAAAATTCTAAAAATTCTATAGAATCTTAAATTGAAGGAAAAACCATGCCTTTATATCAAAATTTTTTGAGTTAGGGCGTTTTCAAAATTTCAAAATTGATTTTGGAACCCTTAGAAGTGACCTACATCAACCAGAAGCTTCGGGGCACAACTAGACGGCAGTGGCAAAAGTGGCAAAAGTGCCGCGTACGGCGTACGGCGTACGGCGTACGGCGGACGGCGTACGGCGGACGGCGTACGGCGGACGGCGTACGGCGGACGGCGGACGGCGGACGGACGGCAAAATTTTTATTCGATTTTTGGATTCTACGTACCTTGAAACGTAAACCATCAAATTTTGAGGGGGTGTTAAAATTTTTTTTTTTTCTTGGTCGATTCCAAAGGTTCATTATTGAAAATAATAAACCAAAAAGTAATACGAAAGTAAGTGACCGTCATAAATTTGCTAGAATGGAATCTGGTAGAAATCAAATTTGCCGGCGTGGAAAAACCACTCTCTTTTAAGATTTGTTTAATGCAATTAATCTCGACTAGCAGTGAAATTTTTGAAATGTTTAAATCTTTAAATAAGGGTTTTGTATGTTCAAGAATCGTTCTAGAATGTTCCAGAAAGTAAAAAATAAAATTTTTAAAAGTCTGCCAAGAGGGAGTGGCACATAGCTTCCTCGTATTCATAACCCGATGGTGTAGATGATCCGATGCATAGTACTCTCAAAACACTACCTACCACTATCACCACAATCAATCTACACGCTAATGATTTTCTACGATTTTCATAGGGGACCATCTAAACGCCAACCCGCACAATCCCTGGAAATTTCATCGAAATCGGATGAGAAATGTAGAATTAATGGCTGTGGCAAGGATTTCATGACAGACAGACAGACTCGGAACCAATATTGTTCAGGAAACATCTGAAACGTTTAACACGAGTGGAAATTCTGATTTTGGAGTACTTTTGACGTGATAACGTCTTATAAATTGGTTTACCGGGGACACTTCAAGAAACTGCGTTACGCTCCGCTCACGGAGGGGGTGCAGCTCGGCGCTCCCTAAAGCGCCCCCCCCCCCCCGCGCACCCCCCCCCCCCCCGCGTCCAACCCTTCCACGGCGCTCACAAAAGCGGGAGCGCCCCGCCCCCCTTCCCTGGCACTCACTCCCCCCCCCCCACCCATGGGAAATACCTACTACAGGGTGAGCCAACGAAACTTGCTGATTTGAAAGGTCAATTCTATAAAAAGTATCCACGATATCAATGTAATTCAAATTTTATTATGTAAACAAGGTCTTCCAAATTTGTTTCACATGGTTTTAAAGATTGTATCCCTCAAATGACCCCCTCCATTGTCAATGCACTGAAGCACTCGATTTCGGAAGTTTTGGTCCACTCGTCGGAGCATATCGAGGGGAATTTCAGCGATTGCTCGTCGGATGTTGTCCTTAAGTTGTCCCAAGGTCGTGGGACAATCCACGTAAACAATGGACTTGAGAAAGCCCCACAAAAAAAAATTGCAGGGCGTTGAATCGGGCGACAGCGCCGGCCACTGCAGATCTCCTCTTAGCGAGATGAGTCGACCCTCGAAGTTCTCACGCAAAACTGCCATCACTGTTCGCGCCGTGTGCGCTGTTGCCCCATCTTGCTGGAAATAAACATCACCAAAGTCCATTTCTTCGAGTTGGGGCAGAAAAAATTCCTCAATAATAGCGAGGTGGAGGAATCAGAGCGACGAGGAGAACGCAAAAAAGAAACCTTCACTGTATCGTTGTTTTCGGGCGATCTGACTGGCCGTTGAACTGTTGTTCGACGTGAAGTCACATCTCCTTTTTCCCTGAACGAAGTTATCCATGAAATAATCGATTGGCGGCCGGGAACAGGTGCAGTACCGGGAAGATTAAAGTGAGTGCGGAAAGTCCGCTGCATTGCCACAATCGAGTGGCCATTCGAAAAGTAAGCTTCTGTCGCGAACGCACGCTGCTCCCGTGTCCAATGCATGGCGGTAACTGGCCTAGAGGGGAACTAAACTGGAAAAACTCTTCTTCCAAATGAGACCAGCCCCACGTCTGTACGAACGTTCCTCTACTTTTGGCGACAAATTGAAATCAGCAAGTTTCGTTGGCTCACCCTGTACCTACGGGAAATACCTACTCTGTGCAACTTGACAAAGAATTTTATTTTATCCTTCTTCCTACTATACGAATGAATATTAACATTAAAATTATTTTACCACTCAAAGTCGTTGTCACGTAAAACTTTCGCCCGTATACCGACTTTACAGGCAACAACACAGGGTTTTTTTTTCAACCTTGAAAAGTGAATCAAAATTCGAAAAAGTACGTGCCAAAACTTTAGAGTCCATTCCAATAGGAAAATTCCTTGAAAAATCGCCGAAAATGACGAGAGAAGTAAACATTCATTCATTCCAGGGAAACCAGCTTCGAGATCATGGGAATGTGTAACATCTCCTGCGTGGCTGGGAATCTTGTCGGGAGGAAGAATCTTCCGAGGACGGTGGCTGATCTCTGACTGGTGCGAGCATGTGGCGGCGGGAGTGAATGAAGAGCGCGAGCCTCTCGAGAACCGCCGAGCCGTGAGATGGCAAAGAGCGAGAGCCGGTGACGGGAGGAAAATCATGACAAACAAGGGAAGTGGTCGGACGAGCCCTGCCAAAGGTTATCGATCGGAGAAGGCGTCTTCGGAGGTGGAGCGATCGTCATCGGGGTGCTCGCGAGCGTTCGCCCCCCGCTCTCGAACGTTTACAAGCCGCCGCTCAATGAGCCGCACGTGCCCGCCTCATAGTTTCGGGGGTCGCTCCATTGTTGTCTCGAGCCCTTATTAACGAGTTTTATTACATTTCCTTCACGCCTCTTGCCTCGACACTTGTACAGGCAGATTCAACTTTTCCACTCACAATGAGCTCAAACACTCCCTCCGCACCCGCGCGCCACATTCCGTTCTGCGCTTATATTGGGGGCTCCCGCTCCCCCCTCCTTTGAACTCGCGCTGATATTGGAATGAGAGGAGGAGGAAACCGACCCCCGCAAACCAAAACATATTTCCAACCTTCCCTGAGTCATCCTGGCGCTTCCTCCCGCGGAAGAATTTATTGTACAATATAAAACACTTTTCTTCTCTCGTTAATTTTTTGCTTCCGAGTCTACCAAGGTAGCGGGAGCTTTGTTTCCACTTTTCAAGGATGAAAAAGAAAAAATTTCTCCAAAATCAAAAATTTCACTCGCGTTTTGCGTTTTAGACCTTTCTTAACAATTTTGGTTCCGTGTCTGTCTGTCATGAAATCCTTGTAACGCGCACAACTTGGAAAACCTTGAGTTTTGCTTTGAAAACCTGGATTTGGTTAGGTCAATTTTGACATTGGTTTGGAAATCTTGAATTCGGTTTGGAAAATCTTGAATTTGGTTTTAAAAACCTTGAATTTGGTTTGAACATCTTGAATTTGGTTTGGTAAATCTTGAATTTGGTTTGAACATCTTGAATTTGGTTTGGTAAATCTTGAATTTGGTTTGAACATCTTGAATTTGGTGTGGTAAATCTTGAATATGGTTTGAACATCTTGAATTTGGTTTGGTAAATCTTGAATTTGGTTTTAAAAACCTTGAATTTGGTTAGAAAAACCTTGAGTTTTGTTTGGAAAACCTTGATTAGGTTTGAAAAATCTTGGATTTGGCTTGGAAAACCTTGATTTGGTTAGGTAAATTTTGACATTGGTTTGGAAATCTTGAATTCGGTTTGGAAAATCTTGATTTTGGTTTAAAACACCTTGAATTTGGTTTGAACATCTTGAATTTGGTTTGGTAAATCTTGAATTTGGTTTGAACATGTTGAATTTGGTTTGGTAAATCTTGAATTTGGTTAGAAATACCTTGAGTTTTGTTTGGAAAATCTAGATTTTGGCTTGAAAAACCTTGATTTGGTTTGGTAAATCTTCAATCTGGTTCGGTAAATCTTGAATTTGGAAGTCCATGGGGACTATGTTGAAAAATAGTCAACATTTTAACGATAGGAAATATACTATTTTTTATAATTTAAACTTTTTATTTCTGATTTTTTTAAAATCCGTGATACTTTTGAAAACACCCTCTTACTTATTTTACCTGTGATTGTAGGGGTCTCAAATCGCTTAGAATAAACCAAAATACGAGAAATGCCAGTTATTTCCTCTCCATCAAAACCAAACTTCAAATCGAAACGACAACTAAACCCACGTGGAGTGAGTTTCTACCAGCGAGGGTCAGGAGCGAGGTAAAGTAATCCTTCAATTACCCAGCATTGAACGAACGAGGCTTAGCTGAGTAATCCATTGATTATCTCGGCCACGTTAAGGTCCTCGATTAGATGCGGATAATTAATCACGAGGCAAAAGGATTTGACGAACTGGGCGGTTGAAGATGAAGTTGGCGTACCAGCGGGAATGTTGAGTTCTCTCTCTGGTGTCGCTCCTGTGTTGCTTACAACCCGCAAGCTCTTTCATTATGAGGTGAAGAGAGAAGACCCCCTTGAAGAACGAGCCAACTCGAGGTGGAAGGTGGGAAGGATCAAAAGGCTCCGTCCTGCCGTTTGCTCTCATGCCTCAGTTATCCCAGCAAATGAAATCCAGAGGACTAATCTTTTGCCACCCCCAATATAATTACTCGTCTTTTTGTCGCAGAGTTCTCTGACGCTCTCCGACTTTGCTTTCATACCCCCCGACCCAGCCTTGTTGTCAACTGTAGTTTGCCGAGCCCCCGAGTGAACGAGCTGTATAATTGCGATCCGAATGGCTTTAAAAAGCTCAATGGAGGCTTCTAACCCTGATCGCGAAGGATTAGGATCTCTTTCGGGTTCGCAGATCGATTGTGAGTTTTTATCTTCATTACCTCCACTCCATTTTATGTTCCAAGAAAAAAAAGTCGCATTCATGCAGCATGAGCGAATTTTCAAAGGAATATTCGAACCGATTTTCATTAGTTTTTGTCTGATGAATCTCTACTTCATAAAAATTTTACTTATAGGACATTTCACGCTGATTCTGATTATACCATACAGTATGAAGACAGCAATTTACATTAAAATCTCACAAATAATCTACTTGCAAACCACACTGTGTCCTCAACAGATGCTTTAGAATGTTGGAACTCAATATTCACATTAAATTCATTTCCACCCACCCGAAAATATTTTCGATTATCTAGATTTTCAGCAAACCATACGACCATTCTGTGTGCACAGGATATGTTCAAAAATGTTAGTACTCAATACCTACCCATACTCTACTTGTTGAGGCAAACAGATGACAGTTGTCTAGGACTCAGAGCTCTGTCATCTATTGTTACCTGTCAAGATCATGTTGGTTTTTTGTTATTTATTATTATTATTATAACGCAACCCCCGGATTGTACCAAAATTGAGATGAAGATACATCTCAAGTGTGATACATGGTTTTTCATTAATTTTTGACGCTGAATCACGTGGTGGTATCCATTTCTGAATTTTACTGGAATTTTTGGTTCATTATTTTTAATAATGAACCTTTGGAATCGACCAAGAAAAAAATTGTTTAACCCCCTTTAAAATTTGTTGGTTTACGTTTCAAGGTAGAATCCAAAAATCGAATAAAAATTTGGCCGTCCGTCCGCCGTCCGCCGTACGCGGCACTTCCCTCAGTTAGCCTGGCTCCGGCCAGAGATCACTCGCAGACATCAATGCTTCCAAAATTTAAAAATATGAAGGTGACGCATTAGTTAGCCTGCAGCAGCACTTAAAAACATTCAGCGAAACTAACTAAAGGTGATTGGAGCAACTATCACCTGGCGATGGATATGGCATAGCAAGTCAGCCAAGGATCTGATTCGGGCTGGTTACCCGCTGTTCATCCTAGAGTGGATGACCACCCGAGTCCTAACAGGAGGATCAATCATCTGGTCTAAATTCAGGGCTATGGCTACACGACGGCGTGCCACGGCTCGAGCAAATGGGCCCCGTGAGACTTGGAGCTGAACTCGAGCCACATGGGGAGGAGAAGCGTCGGCTGATGGCATAGCCAGAACAGGCACAATCCTCCCTCCATCATTTTGGGATAAGGTGATTCAACCTTGTCCCTCACCCCAACGTCCGCGGACCCTGATACCAAGCAGCCAGATGGACAAGACTACTAGTGATGCGACATCGATAGAAAACATCGATGTTTCTCAACATCGATGTTTTTGAAATCCACCATCGATGTCGAGTGGAAACATCGACCAAAAACATCGATGTTTCTCAACATCGATGTTTCTCAACATCGATGTTTCTTAACATCGATGTGCCCGGTCATAATACAAATATTCGAGATCGTTTGCTTGTAGGTACCTACTCGAATAGACTTTTTTTTCATCTGATGAATCAATTTCTAGCCACTAGGTCAATTTCTACCCCAGTACATTCGCCAAATGGAATATTTAAAGCAGTTACAAAATCGGTAGGAAAATTAGCTATTATTTTTATTCCTCCAAGAGATAAGAATGTAATAATTCATCACGATTGATATTTTAACGCTTGTTTCATTCATTATTTTAATGTGTAAACTATTGAGAAAACCAATGGGAACAACAAATCAGGGGAAGTACGACATCGATTGAAACATCGGTAAGAAACATCGATGTTGTGAAAACATCGCCATCAAAACATCGATGTTAAAAACATCGATGTTTTGAAAACATCGATGTCGATGTCGCATCACTAATAACTGCTCAGTGCTGAAAGAGCTGATTCAATGCTGCGATGTAAATATTTATGTACAATACCATAAATTTTAGTGGTGAAATATTTTTTCCAAATATAAATTTTTAGTAGTATGTGGGCTCCATTTGGGGTCTGGTTGTGCCCCGAAGCTTTTGGTAGATGTAGGTAACTTCTAAGGGTTGAAAAATAAGGGTTGAAATTTTGAAAACACCCTAATTCAAAAAAATTTTATATAAAGGTATTGTTTTTCTATCAATTTAAGATTGTATTGAAGTTTTAGAATTTTTAGAGACCACGTGGAGCCTTGTAGGACAAACCGTTCGCTTCCTACGAGAACTTAAGGGTTGTACTTACGATAAATCAGAAACACGAGTATGAATCGCATAAGAGGCCTAATCTTCGTTCAAATTTCAGCTGACCGAAATGCGATCGATGTATTTCTTCACATTGGTTGGTGGTGACAACGGCAAAGCCGTGTTCTTTGCAGACGAGTGATCTATGAACAATAATAATAAACCTTTGTGTAATCATTTGCAGCGTTTCGAAACGGCGGCCGGAAATTAGGTGGTTTTTAGTAGAAAATCGCTCTTTTTCCATCCTTATCGTCATCGGGCAGAACTTTAGCCGGTCCCAAGCCCGGTTGAGAAAGGAGGAGGGAAATACAATAAAATTTAGGGGTAGAGTTAACCACCCGAACTAACTCGTGAGACACCCTGTATAATTAGGTAACTTAGTAACCTCATCGAGCGATCCGTTGGTCTCTCAGATTTCTGTGTGGTGTCAAAAATCTCTGTAAAATCGTTCCTAATTTAAACTAATGAAAAAAACAATACCTATATATCAAAAGTTTTCGAGTTAGAGCGTTTTGAAAAATTTTCAAAATTTAATGTTTCCTCCCACGTTTTACCTCTTTGAAGTGGCTGAAAATAAGACCAATGGGGCACAAAAGACTCCAAATTGAGGCAATGTGCCGAATTTCATCAAGATCTGAACACGCAGGAACTGGGTATTTTATTCAATTTTCAGATTCTACATATCGCTGGCTGAATTCAAGACCGGCTTAAGTGCGAATTTCACGTTTTTGAGTCAATCTCACACAGTTTTTTGAGGTCTTTCTAACGGTATATGTGGCGTATTTCTATCTTTACCCGATCCTATCTAGAGCGCACTTGCAATTTTTTACATTTCTAGATATGTAGGATTCAAAAATTCTAAATAGGGTGTGCTCCTGGGAAGGAAAAACTGTTTATTGTTATTTTCAATCTAAGGTAGACCTCATTCTGAGAATTTTGGTACCATTCGCAACCTTCTAGCGTGTGTAAATCTTTAACTTTGAATTTTTAAAGTTTCGACCGTTTATGACGTCACAGTGGGCTGGGGGGTCCCGCCCAGGCGGGAGGAGCGTGTGACGTTATAAACGGTCGAAACTTTGAAAAATCATAGAAACAGATCTACTCACGCTAGAAGGTCGCGGTTGTCGCCAAAATTCTCAGAATGTAGTCTACTTTCAATTGAAAATCTAGAAAAAAAATCAAGGCGCTCCCCCCATTAGGAAATATCGAGTTCTTTGCAGACGAGTGATCTATACAGAAAAATATCACACCATTATGTAAAAATTTGCAGCATTTTTTTTTTTTCTTTTTTTCTCTCGTTCCTTAACTCATTATTCAAGTGAATTTTCTAACGACAACAGTGAATTATTAGCAGAAATTGTATAAACAACGAGCGTTTGGGATGCTGACCTCTCAACCAATATTTTTGTGATATTTGTTAAGATTAATATTCAAATTAAATTATTGAATGTTATTTTCTCGAAATTTTTGTCATACCCGAATTCAAACAAATTAAATGTAGCAGATTTTGTATATAGGACGCTCTCGCACGATATACATTTCCGGAAAAGCCAAAAAACGTCTGCCAAGTGGGTGTGGCACATAGCTTCCTCGTATCCATAACCCGATTTTAAACATGATCCGATGCCTAGTAGTTAATCTCAAAACACCAATCTCTAAGTACCTTCCACTGCCCTCATAGGGGACCATCTACACGCTAATCTGGACAATCCTAGGAAATTTCATCAAATTCGGATGAAAAATTAAGTGAGTAGATGTATGTGATTGGATCAAAAAAATACTTAGCCTCGGCTGGGATTCGAACCCGCGACCCCTGGGGGACAGTTGAAGTTACGGCTGCTACAAGTAATTCACGTTTGCGCATGCGCAGTCGCTTCTATCAGTCCGGGGATGATGAATTTCGTAGGGGACCATCTAAATACTAATTTGTAACATCCCTGAAAATTTCATTGGAATGGGATGGAAAATGTAGAAGTTATGGCCGTTACAAGGAATTCACGTTTGCGCATGCGCAGTCGCTTCTATCAGTCCGGGGGTGATGATTTTCATAGGGGACCGTCTACACACCAACCCGCACAATCCCTGAAAATTTCATGGAAATCGGACAATAACTTCGTATAGTTATGAGCGTTACAAGGAATTCATGACAGACACACAGACAGACAGACAGACAGACAGACAGACACGGAACCAAAATTGTTCAGAAAGGTCTAAAACGTAAAACGCGAGTGGAAATTTTGATTTTGGAGAACTTTTTTTTTCGTCCTTGGAAAGTGAAAACAAAGCTTCCGCTACCTTGGTACACTCGGAAGCAATAATCAGGACAGGACTGTCTCATCTACGAAATAACTCTTGTATTATTAAGCAGAAAAATCTGAAATTTGCAGGTAAGTAAACCTCGGCTGTACTGAGTTGGTGGTCCAAGTTTCAAATCGCTAGCTCCAATAGCTCCAAAGATATTACACATTGAATTCTTAGTGAATTTTCAACAACACGCCCTGAAAAAATTGGGAATTTGCACTTAAGCCGGTCTCGAATTCGGCCAGCGATATGTTGGAACCTAAACCATCAAATTTTGAGGGGTGAGGGTAATATATGTGTTTCTTACTCGATTTCGAAGGTTTTATTGCAAATAATCATCCAAAATACGGAATTTATTCTAAGGAGTCCTCCTCTTAATTATTACACGCACTTGAAATCATTCTGGTGAGTGTTTGTTGTGGTAATGTGACACAGTACATAAACGAAGCGGTTGAGAAGTCGGTTCGAGTGTGACCTGCCGCTAGTAGTTAACAACCGCCAGAGAGGAGGAAGATGAAGTAGGTAGATGCCAACACCTGTGGGCCAGCCGGGTCGACAAAGGGTGTCCCATCCAGCCAGGAAATAGGAGTGGCAGACCGTATGCCGCCTTTGCTCGTCTCTCCTACACTGACAAATTATGCAACACGTCCTACCGCCACCATCTTGAAGGAGGTCTCGTGTGTGGTCTACAACTAACCAATATACATTCCTACTTACCGCAGACCTTCTTCCTCAAAACAGATTTATTGGTCTTTATTTCCGGAGGTGCTGTTGGCTTTCCTCCTGACGCTCCGCTTGGTTGGTGTGAACACCATCCCCTTCCCGGCTTCCTTCACTTTTTCTTACATTTTTTTTCTCCTTATTTTTCTCACATTTTTCGACTGTGGCAACACGTGTTTGTGTTCCCTCATAATAACAGTGCGGCTGTGAGATGCCGTCCGAAAGAGATGATTTACGGCTCATCCTCGCACAAACAGATCTCTTTGCCTTCTTCTGAACTCTGGGAGAAGTGCGGCGAGGGAAGTTCCGCAACCTTATCATGTTCAGGTAGAATGTACTCGTGGCTGTGACTTTACTTACTAGGGTGTCAGCATCAATACGTTAATATGGAGAGGATTTGTAGACAATAAAAACAAATAGATGTGGAACATAGCTTCCTCGTATCCATAACCCGATTTTATAAGTCATCCGATGCATAGTAGCTAATCTCAAAACCTCCATCTCAGAGTTCCAATTTGAATTTTGGCAACCCAATTTGAATTATAGGCAAATCAACTTTTCTTTCCGCAAGTCAATTACGCTTTGACAACTACCAGAGTTCTGAAGTAAAACGCTGCAAATTATTACACAAAGGTTTATTATTTTTCTATATAGATCACGCGTCTGCAAAGAACACGGCTTTGCCATTGTCACCACCAACCAACTTAAAGAAAAACATCGATCGCATTTCGGTCAGCTAACATTTGAATGGAGATTAGGCCTCTGTTGCGATTGCCCAGTAGTTTAACTCAAAGTATCTATTGCACTACCGTATTAGGGCACACGTGAACCCGGGAAATCTATGAACATTTCTTCGGAGTCGGATGGAAAATGTAGAAGTTATGTAACAGCCATCTGTTACAAGGAAATTCACGCTTGAGCATGCTCAGTGACTACCATTAATCCGGAGGTGGTTATTATTATAGGGAATCATTTAAAACCCAATCCGCACAATTCCAGAAAATTTCATCAAAATCGGTTGGAAAATGAATAAGTTATGGGTGTCACAAGGAATTCACGTTTGCGCATGCGCAGTCGCTTCTCTCAGTCCGGGGATGATGATTTTCATAGGGGACTGTCTACACGTCAACCCGCACAATCCCTGAAAATTTCCCTCGAAATCGGACTATAACTTCGCATAGTTATGCCCGTTACAAGGATTTAATGAGGGACACACAGACACACAGACACGAGATCAAAATTGTTCAGAAAGGTCTAAAAAGCAAAACGTGAGTGAAAATTTTGATTTTGGAGGATATTTTTTCAACCTTGAAAAGTGAAAACAAAGTTTCCGCTACCCTGGTGAAGTAAGCAACCATTTCAGGTTGAATTTTCGTCCGACTGCCATTCGACGTCATCACACGACACGGTGGTCATTGCTCTGATGTTTTCGCTCATGGTTACTTATTGCGTCACCAGCTTAAGGGGGGTGGGGTTCACCAACGGCCCAACTCGAAAAATTATCAAAACCAGCGATATCACCCTCGAGCAGTCACCAACACTACTAGAGTCCTGGTCCGACATTTTCACTCCTAAAATGTTAGATAAGTGTTTTCTTAGGTTATCTTTGAGTAGGTACCTTGCACTACTCTCCATCTACAACCATCAAAGAGCCATCTACGCGCCAACTCGCACAATCTCTGAAAATTTCATCGAATTCGGGAGGAAAATGCTGAAGTTACCGCCCTTACAAGTGTTTTGCGTTTGCGCATGAGAAAACATGTGCTGGTTTCTGAATTCTTGATACTATCTCAGTGCTCAATATTACGTCCCGTTCAACACGTAACATTCTCATTTCTGAAGGATTTTCATCAATAGTAGACAACTCTCGCGAGACGAAGAACATCACGTTTCATTTCCATTGAACTAGATGGTTATAGAAGATGCGAAATCTCCAGATTCTATTGCTTCCGAGTCAACCAAGGTAGCGGAAGCTTTGTTTTTACACTTTTCAACTTTTAAAAAAATTCTCCAAAATCGAAATTCCCACTCGCGTTTTACGTTTTAGACCTCGCTGAACGATTTTGGTTCCGTGTCTGTCTGCCTGTCATGAAATCCTTGCCACAGCCATAACTCCTACATTTATCATCCAATTTCGATGACATTTTCAGGAATTGTGCGAGTTGGTCTCCTATTCAAATCATCACCCCCCGGACTGATAGAAGCCACTGCGCATGCGCAAACGTGAAATCCATGCCACAGCCATAACTTCTGCATTTTCCAACTGATTTTGATGACATTTTCAGGAATCACGCGGATTGGCGTGCAGATGGTTCTCTATGAAAAGCATCACCCGCGGACTGATAGTAGCTGCTGCGCATGCGCAGACGTGAAATCCTTGCATCAGCCATAATTTCTACATCTTCCAACAATATTCAGAGATAATACGGAATGGGGTAGATGGTCCCCTATGAGGTAGTGCAAGTTACTCATAAATAGGGATACTGAGATATTGATGTTTTGAGATTAACTACTATGCATCGGAACATCTATACAGGCGAGTTATGGATACGAGGAAGCTACGTGCCACATCCACTCGGCATTTTTATTTTCTCCTGATTGTGACTTGCACAGAGCCCCTTCTAAATGTCAGCGAATGGTACTCGGAGATTTGGAATGTACTCCCTTAGGTCGTTAGTGTACATCAGGGAAAGTATTGGCCGGCTTATAAACGGATAGGAAAATTTTGTAAATAAGGGGGAGTTTTGACGATGGTGTGAAATGGAGAACCATACGCCAAGCACACCGATATATTTCAAATCGGATTATAAAATAATTTATGTTTGAACATTCAGAACGCCCGAAGGGACCCACATCGGAAACTCATACGAAACTACTCGACGCCCTCTTACTCTCTGTTTGTTGAGCTAACAAGGGCGATTTAATGTTTTAGAGCCAGGGGATCAATGACGTCTAAGGAAAACATATCGCGGGCGGCCTGCAGTCTACCGAAGCCGTTACCCCTTTGAAGACACTGAAAGACCACTCAAACCTCTGACACCATTCAACATCGTTCTTTATTAACACAAAGAGGTAAATCACACGCTGAACGGCGACGAACACTTTTAGAACACTTCTCTGAAACAACACTGCTGAGGGAAAAATAAAAGTTTTGTTTGACTTCAGTCCCAGTCGAGTGTGTTTCTTTCCTCTCCTCGGTTCTGAAATAATAACACCAAACTTTTTGATCAGCAATTATTTTAAGTGCACCTCCGGGCTGCAGTTTTTTCAAGAAACATCCACCGTTCACTCTGAAACCACCTTCCCCCTTCCAAACGCGTTAAATGATCCCATTTAACAGAAAAGTGCTGAATATTATGGTAGGATGTATTAATAGATCGTTAATTCATCTCTTTTGTTGCCAAGGGGCCTTTATTGACATAAATCACATGAAGCGGTAAGCAAAAACGTCTGCGACTTGAGTATGGCACACAGCTATTATTTATTAGGTAGGTTTGTGGATTTATTGAGTCTCCAACATAGTTTAGGATAAATCCGTGGGGGATATTTTCCTTTGCTTTCGACCGTTTCAATGATACTTGAAGAGATTTTTGAGGTTCGGTCATATGATGTAAAACATGATATCAGTCATCATCATGTAAAACAGAAGTTTTCCCGACGTTTCGGCAATTTATTTCACCATATTCATGGGAGAGTTGAGAGTTGTGAGCCAGGTATTTTCAATAGGAACAAGAATTTGAACTCATTTTCACCACTCTCGCTACGTCAGCAGTCATTACTCAACTCTAGTGACTACTCACTACCTACTTCTCCACTACTGACTACTGACTACAAACCAAAATTTGGGTATTGCATTGGCCTCAAATTTGTAGAAAAATATAACGTTTAATAAAACGTAAATAAAACGTTTCTCTAAAGAAATCCGTTCATGGGCATTTCAAAAGATTCCTAGATTTTACCATTTTTAAAACCAAAAATTGATTAAATGTCAAAAATTTGCTTTACAAAATCGCTAAAAATAGCCATAAAGATTAAATGTTTTAAATGGAAGCAAATTTCTGTGTAGAGAAAGTTTCTAGGCCATAAATTGAATCATTTTAAATTAAAGTACGCAAAAAAGTTCTCAAAACATTGAAAAATGTGATTAGAAATTGCTTGAAAATGTCTCACATAATACCAAAAATCTCAAAATTCATAATGAGTGGATAAGTTCGTGGGCTGTAAACAGGATTGCTTCACATTTTCAAATGTGTTCTCACATAGCATAAAAGGGCTCTAAACCCACTAAAAACGTAGGAAAATGGCTAAAAATTCAAAAGTTGTTTTTTAATAACGTTTTAAAAATAGTCGCTCATGCGGTCGTGCAGCACGATTTTGAATTTTCATTACAATAGTTTTTCTCATCGATTCATTTTCGTTAACAAAAACGAATAAAGTTCACACGTAGGTTTGGCAGACAAAGTTCTTCAAACTAATATTTTGATTTTTGGTGATTTTTTAGACTTCTTGCCACTTTGATTGATTCTGCCGTTCACGTGCCGTGCGTGGCACTCCACCAATAATCATTGTCAATCTTCTTCCTGAAGGCGTTCAAGTGATAAATCACCACCCCTATTCCTTCCCAAGCCTACCTAGCGAAAAATCAGGTAAAGGATTTGAGCGGAAGTGACCGAAAAAGGGATTTCCCTGGACGAGTGACAAGCTCGGAGGAGGTTGAACTGATGTTTTCAGTTTAGGATTCCGTAGGGTCCTCGCGTTCATTCTTTTCATCGGTGGACAGTACTTACTACTCAACTCTAGAGAGTAGCGACTGCGCATGCGCAAACGTGAATTCCTTGTAACAGCCATAACTTCGACATTTTCCTTCCGATTTCAATGACATTTTCAGGGATGTTACAGATTAGTATTTAGATGGTCCCCTATGAGGATAGTGGAAGGATCTCATGATTGATGATTTGAGATTGACTACTATGCATCGGATCATCTATACAATCGGGTTATGAATACGAGGAAGCTATGTGCCACACTGAGCATGTGCCATGTGGACTGATAGTAGCCACTGCGCATGCGCAATCGTGAATTTCCTTGTAACGGCTATAACTTCTACATTTTCCATCCAATTTCAATAAAATTTTCAGGGATGTTACAGATTTGATCCAATTTTGATCGATGCTGAGGAATGTGATAGGTATCAGTGTAACCTGGGATTGACGGTCCTCCAGAAATGAAACGTTCTAACCAATCTCTCCTTCGTCATTTCGTAATTTAATAATAATAAAATATACATTCACCTTTTTCGTGTTATGCTTCTGCATAACAATAACCAAACTAGATTCCACATTCTACCCTAATCTACATCTCCGAACTGATAATTGAATTTATGATTGAGAAAATTGATTGAATAAATATTTTCAATGACGTATACAGTGGTTACGGTCACGAGGAAGCTATGTGCCACAACCACTAGGCAGACTTTTTTTAGTTAGCGCCATTCAAAATTTTCACTGACACTGGTGCAACGCCATGGTTTTGGAAAACCCTTGCTAAATCCAAAAAAACATAAGATTCCTTCGTTTTCCAAGTTTTGGTGAGTTTTAAAGACGTTGGGGCTCCCCAATAAATGACTAATGAAATCACGCCTCGCAGTACAAAGAAATCTGAGAATCTCAGCTTGTTCTGTCTGGTACTGGTGCTTTCATCCTACCCTTACTTTTACATTTTCAGGTAAATTGAGGTGGTTGTGGTAATTTTAGTGACGGAGGGTCAAAAATACGAAAAAATCTTAAAATTGAAGAAAACTTGGAAAAACAAGGGGTTAAAAAAATTACTACGAGACATTTTCTTACATCAATTAGTTGAAGAATCGACTCCCAAAGTTTTCCGGTCTCAACGTGGGACATCTTGTGTAACTACCGAAATTCAGAGAGAATTTACTTCAACGTTTCAACTTTGTAATAATGTTGTACGGTGCGTTGTTCAGTGTGGAGTAATTTTATTTCAGTTTGTTGAAGACTACCATCGAGACAAAACTCCGAGGAAAATACGGTTCGTAATACGACTCGAGCGTTTGATTGTTTCCGCGCTGCCTTAGCAACGCATTCAAAACAAGTTATTTCATTAATAAAAACTGGATCCGACATTGAAGAGATGGCGGATGGTTTTGAAGAACACCACCCGGTTAACATGAAATAACCCTCAACCGAAGAGAAACCCCGTTGTAGCTTTGAAAATGATGCTCTTTTGTCTCAAAGAGTTGTCATAAGCGTTGAATTAGTTGGTGAAAGGGTTCCAAAAAGGAGTTGGGAGCGCCGTTCCTGCCCGCTCCAACAATTCTCGACAAAGGCCGCCTCCAACAACACTGATTGCTTCAGGTCCTTGTACTTTATCCTCCGACGAGATCGATAAACTTAACGGAAAGGAGCTTCTCAACAGCCATCGTCCCCAACCGTTCGAGGGGAAAACCGTTTACGAGGTTCCCAGTTCGCCCTTTCTTTGTCTTGGACTTTTCAACACGAACTGGTTGCTAAGTCGGAGGACTACGCAAAATTTGTGGAAGTTGCGAGGGTAATACATGCAATTCGAATTCATCGAGCATCGGAGAGATATGGTGAAAGCGACTCAGACTCTTCAACCAACAATGGGAAGACAATAATGGGTAATTTTTGGTTTCTTATGTTCAACAATGAAACTTTGGATTCGACCAAGAAATATTTTTAATCCCTACTAAACATTTGTTTGTTTACATTTCAAGATAAGTAGAATCCGAAAAACAAAAAAAAAAAGTTCCATCCGTACGCCGTCTGCGGCACTTTCCTTTGTTAAGAACTACAAATTTTGATAAAATTTGATATATGGGTTGCATTAAATGAGATTGAATGAGATTCCAAATTTTGGGGTCTACTTGAAGCTTTTGGTTGATGTCAGTCACTTTTAAGAGTTGAAAAATAAGGGCTGAAATTGAAACGCCCTACCAGAAAAACTTTTATTTTATTGTTTTTTTCATCAATTTAAAATAGAATTGAATTATAGGAATCTTGAGACTACCCAGAGCTCTTTAGGACCCAAGGAGCGAACGGTTGGACTTACGATGAATCAGAAACACGAGCGTGAATCGCAAGAGAGGCTATTCTCCCTTCAAATTTTAGCTGACCAAAATGCGATCGCTGTTCGCTGTTTCGAGTTGCACTCAGTTTTGAGTCCGCAGCGTTCCTGCAACTTTCCTCAGGTAATTGGCATTCACGTTAAGCGTGTCACACGCTGCGTGTGTATGTGAAGGAGATTAATCCGATGCATTGTAGATAATCACAAACATCAATATCTAAGTATCTTGCACTACCCTCATAGAGGACCATGTACACGCCTACCCACACATTACCTGAAAACTCCATTGAATTTGGACAGAATATTTAGAATGCGCAGAAGCTAATATCAATCAGGGGCAATGGTTTTTATCTACACAACAACCCACACTATCGAAATAGGACGATAACTTCGTAGTTTCGCACGTTATAAGGATTTCATGATAAACAAACAGGCGCGAAACCAAAATTGCTGAAGAAGATACAAAACGCAAATGGAAAATTTAACTTTTGAGAACTGTTTTTTGAACCTTGAAAAGGGAAATCGATGCTTCCGCTACCTTGGTAGACTCGGAAGCAAAAACTGAATACCCAACACCAACCCAGGCACAACTATGAATGATAAGCATGTGATAAAGACTGATAATTCAAATGAGGTCCAGCAATCGCTTCCAATGAGAGTTTTACAAGTAGACATAACAGATGCTGATGTAACGTTCATTATACATACAAAAAAATCCACTTTGCACACGTATTCATGCAATTAAGCCGATAACCTTTTGAATAATGTGAGAAATCAAATTATCGTTTTGCTTCACAAGCTCAATAAAAGTTTATTTGATCTCTTCGTATTTACTCTGAAAACATCTGCCCGTTGTCCCTCTGCCCTATTGATGTCATCTGCTTTTTGTTCCTCCACCCCCCACGGCTTCGTATATTATAATATTTGTAGATTCGGATGCTTGGCGGTGGTCCAAACTGTGTCCTAGAAACCCCTTGAAACTTTTTTGGTTATTCGCATTGAAATTCAGAGGTGATCTTCTACAGACTTCAAGATATCACACCAACAAGACAATTGGATTTATTTATTTTTATTTATATTTTTTTTTGGTAGCGGAAGCTTTGTTTTCACATTTCAAGGTTGAAAAAAGGGTCTCCAAAATCAAACTCGCGTTTCACGTTTCAAACCTTTCTGAACAATTTTGGTTCCATGTCTGTCTGTCTGTGTGACTGTCTGTCTGTCACGAAATCCACAGCCATAACTTCTACAATTCTCATCCGATTTCGATGACATTTTCAGAGATTGTGCGGGTTAGGTTGTAGATGATCCCCTGTGAAAATCACCACCCCCGGACTGATAGTAGCCGCTACGCATGCGCATACGTGAAGTCCTTGTAACAGCCATAACTTCCACATTTTCTGTCCGATTTCGATGAAATTTTCAGGGATTATGAGGATTAGATTTTTGATGATCCCCAATGAAAATCAAGGCCTTAAAATTGACAGCAGCCTCTGCGCATGCGCAAACGAAAAATCCTTGTAACAGCCATAACACTTGATGTTTCTGATTGAACTTCAGAAACGTTATTAATTCATTTTGGTTTATTATTTTCAATAATGAACCTTTGGAATCGACCAATAAAAAAAAAATTTAACACCCCCTCAAAATTTGATGGTTTACGTTTCAAGGTACGTAGAATCCAAAAATCGAATAAAAATTTGGCCGTCCGTCCGCCGTACGCCGTACGCCGTACGCGGCACTTTTGCCACTTAGCATTGACCGATTTTGATGAAATTTGGTATGTAGGCTCCATTTGGGGTGTAGTTGTGCCCCGAAGCTTTTGGTTGATGTAGGTCACTCCTAAGGGTTCCAAAATCAATTTTGAAATTTTGAAAACGCCCTAACTCAAAAAATTTCGAAATAAAGGTATTGTTTTTCCTTCAATTTAAGATTCTATAGAATTTTTAGAATTTTTTGAGACCACGCGGAGCTCTGTAGGACAAACCGTTCGCTCCCTACGAAAATTTAAGGGTTTATATTGAAATATATATATATAAATCAAAACACGAGTGTGAATCGCAAAAGAGGCCTAATCTCCGTTCAAATTAGAGCTGACCTAAATGCGATCGATGGTTGGTGATTTTGATTTTTTTCTTGATTTTTTTAATTTTTTTTTTTATTTTTTTTTATTTATTTTTATTTATTTATTTTTTTTTTTTTATTTTTTTATTTTTCTCTTCATATTGGATGGTTGGTGATTTTGTAGACGAGTGATCTATATAAAAATAATAAACCGTTGTGTTATAATTTGCAGCGTTTTTCCATATGATTTTGTCGGTTTGGTTCCTAAATTTGAAAAAAAAAATCAAGGTAGGTCTACAAAAGCCACGTCTGATAGTCGCTGATGGGAATAGTCACAAGGGGAAAAGGGAAAAACAAATTAACAATTGTGAAAGAACGGCTGAGTTGGCAGCAAATGAAGTTGAAGGAAATGAAGTTGAAAATCAATACGATACATTGATTCCACCGGAGAAGAAGAAGATAAGAGAAGCAGAATTTACGTAGAGTCATAAAGAAAGGACGAGAGAAGAAACACGAAAAAGTAAAGAACATGAAAAGAAATTCAAGAAAGAAAATATAAGAAAAAGAGGAGAAAAAAGGATGGCGAAAGTTATTGCAAAGAAGAAGAGGGTTGCACCGGAAAGGAGGCATCAAGAATTTGATTTTGAACAAGAAAGGAATTGTAAGCGAATGGTTTTGGATAAGATGAGGCTGGCAACAAAGGAGGTAGTGGAAGACGAGAAAAGAAATTCTAAAGAAAGGATTTGGCGCCCCCGAGAATGTTTCTGATTGAACTTCAGAAACGTTATTAATCCATTTTTCCATATGATTTTGTCGGTTTGGTTCCTAAATTAAAAATAATAAAATCATTGTTTTCGAAAGTGAATCTAGAAGGTGTTTTTTATCTCTAGAATCTCATCTATTAGATTACACTTACATTCTCCATCATATTTCGACGAAATTTCTTAGTTGTTCATATTGGCGTGTAGATGGTCCCCCATGAGGGTAGTGGGAGGTACTTGGAGAGTGATACTCTGAGATTGATCTATACAATCAGGATATGGATAAGAGGAAGCTATGTGCCACACCCACTTGGCAGACGTTTTCATTTTTGGATTGTGCGGGGCGTGTTGTACATGGTCCCCAATAAAATTACCGCCTCTGTATTGATAGCAGCTTCTGCACATACGTCAACCCCTTGTTACAAGCATAACTTCTACAGTTTCTATTCGGATGAAATGAAATTTTAATGTATTGTATGTTTTGGACGCTAATCTGTACTTTATCAATTTCATCGTGATCGGACCATCGGTACCCACTGCGCATGCGTCAACGTGAAATTCTTAAGTGTCATAACTCACAGAGTTTGTATTCCATTTCGATTGAATTTTTTGAATTTTCGTGTTGTTGGCACATCGGGATGGTTTCTTTTAAACGCATCTTCTTATTATAATTAATTTGGAGGGTAAGGTATGTACTAGCCGATTGAAGTTTTTATCATCTATACAATCGTGTTATAAATTCGAGGAAGCAGAGTGCCACACCCACTTGGTGGACTAAATTCAAGACTTAGTACTACAACAGTAATTTTTTATTTCCAAAATCACATTTTTCCAATGTTTCTCTTATTTTGAATCGAATGAAACCATTCCAATAAACTAATTTGTTCAAAATATGATGATTTTTTCCGAGTTTTGGCCATTTGGCCTCACTTTGTGCCGGTCGCACATCCCTAGTTTTTCCTGAATTGGCCATCCTCACATTGAGGTCCTTATATGGGATGGAGATGGGATAAGTCTTATTCCATTCTCCGCTATTTCCTCTTCTTCTAGTTGGTTGTCAGGATCATAAATCACTCGTGTATAAAGAAACAACTTTATTGTTTACTTTATAGCTTGGCTCAAAAAGGATTATAAGTCGATCATATAGCTCTAAGTAGTTCAAGACCGCCGAAACTCCCCTTTCGGTCAGTTCAGTGGCTTGCCCTAGGCCCGACTGGCGACTGAAGGAGTAACTAGGGAGATCCTCCCCCTCTTCTTCCAGGGCGCATTGCTTGACGATCCAAACTGGATAGCCCCGTACTATCTGTGAGGGCGTCCTCATATATTTGTGAGTCTGCAAAGGCAGCCTCCTCTTAATTATCGGGAATGCGTTCTAATGTTCAATTCTCACGTGGCACATCTGAAATAAGCTGAATTGTAAGAATGAGATGCTAGCTATTATTGATCATTAGGGATCGAATTCAAATGTTTTTACATATTCTTTTCTAGGCAGTATATTGGAAAAATTGAAGAAGAAGTGTTGAAATAAGCAACTTTTGAACCAGTTAAGCCTACTTTTATTTTACATATTTTAACATATTTCGCTTTAAATAAATATTTACAAATATCTAACTGAAAAAACCACTTAATTTATCATTTTGAGCAGTTTTTTATGATTTTGAGGATGATGATTCGTATGAAAGATGATAATTTGTAGAGAGTGCACGGATGGTTGTCATAGCTGTGAATCACAGTCAAGGCCTCTCGTCCATTTTCAGCCTGTGTTTTTGTGCTGACATCGATAGAAGTGGGTGTGAATCATATGAATTTCCATTTAATTGTTGTGATGCGTCGATCTTATTACGATCTCCTTGGTTTGGTTTCTTGGTTCTTCTGGATTGATTTTGGTTTATTATTTTCAATAATGAACCTTTGGAATCGACCAAGAAAAAAAAATTTTAACACCCCCTCAAAATTTGATGGTTTACGTTTCAAGGTACGTAGAATCCAAAAATCGAATAAAAATTTGGCCGTCCGTCCGCCGTCCGCCGTACGCCGTACGCCGTCCGCCGTACGCCGTACGCCGTACGCGGCACTTTTGCCACTTAGCATGGACCGATTTTGATGAAATTTGGTATGTAGGCTCCATTTGGGGTCTAGTTGTGCCCCGAAGCTTTTGGTTGATGTAGGTCACTTCTAAGGGTTCCAAAATCAATTTTGAAATTTTGAAAACGCCCTAACTCAAACAATTTCGATATAAAGGTATTGTTTTTCCTTCAATTTAAGATTCTATAGAATTTTTAGAATTTTTTGAAACCACGCGGAGCTCTGTAGGACAAACCGTTCGCTCCCCACGAAAATTTAAGGGTTTATATTGAAATATATATATAAATAAATCAAAACACGAGTGTGAATCGCAAAAGAGGCCTAATCTCCGTTCAAATTAGAGCTGATCAAAATGTTATCGATAGTTGGTGATTTTGATTTTTTTTTAAATTTTTTTTTGATTTTTTGATTTTTTTTTTTCTTTCATATTGGATGGTTGGTGATTTTGTAGACGAGTGATCTAAATAGAAAAATAATAAACCATTGTGTAATAATTTGCAGCGTTTTTGGTTTGGAGTGCAGTTTTTCATGTTGTGAAAAAAACCTGGACAGAAATTCGGCCCTTCGGGCCTCGCCTTACTGCTTTGGCTGGAATTCAAGAAACATGGAACTTCCTTAAGCAGCGCTTTTTGGCGGAGTAAGGTTGGGATGGAGAATAACCCCCGCGTGACACTTTTCGAATAGGTAGTTAGTTCCATGCTAGAATGAAATCTCAAACAGACAATTGATCGTTAAATATCTGCAGGAGGTGATTGACCATACCGATACCATGAAGCACAAAGGGGCTATGTCCAAAAACGGAGTTTTGAGAAAAACGCAAAAGAAGTAATCACCAGTGCACAATTCCTAAAATAATGGCTTATTACACCAAACTCTTCAATTTCTTCAAGAAATTTTCGAGCTATAATCGTCGAGAAGGTCAATAATAGTTTTGTTAAGTTTGAGTTCTTCTGAAGTTGAAAAAAAAAATTTAAAAAGTGGAAGATGGATGGACATAGCCCCATAGTATCGATACGTTCTATTGCGGATATTCTCTAAGGGTCTGAAGTCTCCAGTGATTGTGATGCCTTCACTCCCAACGAGATCATCGCCTTCAAGAAGGCACTGATAACTTCTGTGGACGTTCTATGGTTGTTCAGTAGGTTCAAGGCAATTTTTCGTCTAGATCGTCGTCGCTTTACTCTCGAACATTTGAAGTTCCATGTCGTGGCGGATAATTTCAAAGAGACATTCTACCTTCCACTACTCTTTTTCAACGAACCAATTTTTTTCTTTTGAACAACTGTTCATTTTGAGCTTATAAACATTTTTGAAAATGTTTTAACATTCTTACATATTAACCGCGCATTATACAAAAATAAATACATATATATGTTAAATATTTTGTATTTTTAAATACATAAAAATCCGATCCCTATTGATCATCAATCAGTTCAGTAGCGTCAAGTTGCGTAAAACAGTTGGTCATTCTTCGAAGAGGTTTCTAGGAGTAGCCAGGTATTTGTTTTCGGAAGACTGGTGAAGATTGGTGGGAAGCCTGTAAGGAAGAGCTTGAATCATGGAGCACATCATGCTCGCTGATTCCATTTGAACCACTCGTTTGATTCCCGCAGTGTCGCAACCATAATCAAATCACCGATCATCGTCTCGTCGGACCTCAGGCTTCCCCAGTTCCAATCCGTATCATCATCCGGTAATTGATGGAAGGGCTCGAACCCCCGAACGAGTTCACGGAGCCTAAGATTATTATGGCGATATGGGGGGTCAACAATTGTGTTTTGATGGGCGCGATCGGAGTGGAGGGGGACCCAACAAACAAGATAATAGAGCGCCCGTCAGCGCTCAAGTAGGCACATCTGCACAGCTCGCAGAGTTTTTCACCGCGCTAATGCGAGCAGGAGAGACCTCTCGACCACATGGCGCTCCATGTCGCTCTAGTCACTTGAAGTGGCGCGGAACAAGTGTTAACCGCTCCAAATGAAGGGGATCAATCCGTTTAACAAAGCATAAAATCTATAATGTTTCATCCATGAGTGATTGGGTCCCTTCTGGGGATCTGCCAATAATTCCACTAAGTTACGATGCATTTACATACTCGTAGGTGATAATTGTGTAGACTTATAGTTGATTCCAGATAGCCGGAAAGTATGTTCTCATGAATATAGTACTTTGAATCTTTGCTAAAGAAAATATTTACGTTTCTTGCACGATTCAAAAGATTTATTGAAATTGATAAACCTAAAATAAGGTTAAAAACATATTGTTTAGTAATGCATGCATTCCAGGGGACGTCCCATTGGATAAGCATTAGATCAGTTTAACCAGTTATTAAGTGATAAAACTGTTTCACTCGATGTAATTTATTTATTACTTTAGGCAAGAAATACTGACCCCCCCCCCCCCCACCATTTTCTACCTTAACATTTCTAGCGGCATGGGAGCCTCGAATCTGAAGAGCATTTTAAAATCCATGATCTACGATACCCAACATGCGAATTCGAGTTCACCCCCCCCCCCCCCCCACCACCTCAAAACGCCAACAATGGTGCCAGTCTGGCACCAAAGCGGAAATATGTCGTAACATTGAACTTTCATCTGTTAGTTTTGGTAGGCAGCCCGTCGAATTTCACATCCGTATTCAAGGTGAAACACAAAAAAAAAAAAAAAAAACACGAAATAAGCGGTTTATGGCATCATGGCACCATGTCCTGGCACCATGGTGGCACCACTATTAGTTCCATGGTGGTACAGAGAATAATTCATGAAAATCCGGAGGTATAATGAGAATTTTTCCGCAATTTCAAAGCTTGGGTACAATTAGTAAGCAGTAAAGGAACCGAAATATTGAAAAATCGGATATTTTGTGAATATTATCCCCCCACTCACCCCCTCCCCTTGCGAATTTTGGTACTCTGGTAAAATCATGTACGACTCGGAAGTTATTTGAGTCAAACAAAAAAAGAAACACGCAAATCGGTTTGAAATTGAGGCCTGGGCAGAGTTTACAAGATTACGCACGCAAACGCACGTTTTTTAAGCATTAACCCCCCCTTTCCCCCTCTTAAAAAGCAAAATCCAAAATTCCGGTGCCGTAGTGCACAACTAGATAGTATTTCGCGTCAAACGAAAAAAGAACCACGAAAATCGTTTGAGAACTAAGGCCTGTGCAGAGTACACAAGATTATGCCCAAAAACGCACGTTTTTCGAGCATTAACCCCCCCTTTCCTCCCCTTAAAAGGCAAAATTCGAAATTCCGGCGACGTAGTGCACAACTAGATAGTTTTCCGCGACGAACAAAAAAAGAACCAGGAAAATCGGTTGAGAACTAAGGCCTGTGCAGAGTACACAAGATTTTGTTACACACACACACACACACACACACACACACATACACACACACACACACACACACAGACATACACCTATAGTTTTTTTCGCGGATTTGGATTCAGAATGGTCTAAAACGGATTACTGTGTGGTTATTTTTTTTTTCTGTTGAGTGTTGTCCAACTTCACCCCAGATCGATCGCATAAGGACGCCCAAGTCTTACTGTGGGACGTCCTAGAAACGTGCGTTTCGAGATTTTGGTTATTAATTTCAATAGTGAAACTTTGGAATCGATCAAAAAATTTTTTTTAACCCCCTCAAAATTTGTTGGTTTGCGTTTCAAAGTACGATTTGTAAGTACGTAGAATCCGTAAGTACGGATAAGTTTCGTAAGTACGTAGAATCCGGATATCGAATACAAATTTTGCCGTCCGTCCGCCTTACGCGGCACTTTCTTGGTTACCATGGACCGATTTTGATGAAATTTGGTACAGGCTCTATTCAGGGTCTAGTTGTGCCCGGAAGCTTTTAGTTCTTTTTATTGGCTTCAAAAAACAATTTTATACAGCCAAAATGTATATATAAAATCAATCAATCACTTTCATTGAAAGTAAATTGAATTGAATAATACAAGATAAAATTGCACTTTTCAACTGAAGTTAAACGGAAATGTTTCCTTCTTTCATAAACTCATACAGAAGTACATAAATTTCTGAAATGTTGGCGGCCAGGATGGTGTCGAGGTTGAAAGGTGCAATGATCATCTGATGAATTTTGTGGAGGAATGTCTGACGGGCCATTTGGTGGGCAGGGCATTCCACGATTCTGAGTTCTGGTGTTTCATTCGCTTGGCGGCAAGATCGGCAGAGGGGTGAGTCGGTGTTCCCTATGGCGAATTGGAAAACATTGGTGTTGCAGTGTCCGTTTTGAAGTCTGCTGATGGTTCGAAAAAAAAGTCCGCGATTTAACTTCTGGAACCTTATCGAACCAGGTGGTTTTCTTAGGTGGAGGAAAGAGCGCCTTGTAGAGGTTTCCAGATGGATAGGTGAGGTGTTCTTCCTTCCAGCATCCTAACATTTTTGCCGTCAGCAACGGTTTGAGTTCCGCATCGGAAGCTTTTGGTTGATGTCTTGATGGTTGATTTTTGTAGAATTCTCCTTCAATCGATCCAAATGTGCTGTTACTGCTATTTACAAGTCACATGACAGGGACTCTATTAAATTTTCTGAGCATCTAGGTCATTACCTTACTGCTGAAGCTGATAATGGCCTCCATGTTTTGGGAGGTGATCTGAATATAGATATTACGAGGGAATCTAGGGTCTCGTCGATGTACTTGAATGTGTTGTCGGAACATGGCTTTGTGTCTTTTATTAATGACTTTACTAGATGCGTAGGTAATTCGGAGTCCTGCTTGGACCATGTGTTTGCTAAGTGTGTTGGAGTTGAGGATGGTTCGGTGTTATATATAGAGGTGATATTACTGATCACTATATGGTTATTGCTAGTTTACAGTTGGAAATTTTGCAAAACCGTTGTGGTAAAAATAATGATACAAAAGTTATTTGTATGATTAATTATGAATTGCTTGAAATCGTGTTAAAACATATTGTTTAGTAATGCATGCATTCCAGGGGACGTCCCATTGGATAAGCATTAGATCAGTTTAAAAAGTTGTTAAGTGATAAAACTGTTTCACTCGATGTAATTTATTTATTACTTTAGGCAAGAAATACTGTCCCCCCCCCCACCATTATCCACCTTAACATTTCTAGCGGCATGGGAGCCTCGAATCTGAAGAGCATTTTAAAATCCATGATCTACGACACCCAACATGCGAATTCGAGTTCACCCCCCCCCCCCCCCCCCACCACCCAACGCCAACAATGGTGCCAGTCTGGCACCAAAGCGGAAATACGTCGTAACATTGAACTTTCATCTTTTAGTTTTAGTAGGCAGTCCGTCGAAGTTCACATCCGTATTCAAGGTGAAACACAAAAAAAAAAAACGAAATAAGCGGTTTATGGCATCATGGCACCATGGTGGCACCACTATTAGTTCCATGATGGTACAGAGAATAATTCATGAAAATCCGGAGGTATAATGAAAATTTTTCCTCAATTTCAAAGGTTGTGTACAATTAGTAAGCAGTAAAAGAATCGAAATATTGAAAAATCGGAAATTTTGTGAATATTATCCCCCCCACTCACCCCCTCCCCTTGCGAATTTTGGTACTCTGGTAAAATCAAGTACAAGTCGGAAGTTAATTGAGTCAAACAAAAAAAGAAACACGCAAATCGGTTGGAAATTGAGGCCTGGGCAGTGTTTACAAGATTATACCCGCAAACGCACGTTTTTAAAGCATTAACTTTACCCCACTTAAAAAGCAAAATTCAAAATTCCGGCGCCGTAGTGCACAACTAGATAGTATTCCGCGTCGAACAAAAAAAGAACCACGAAAATCGGTTGAGAAATAAGGCCTGTGCAGAGTACACAAGATTATGCCCAAAAACGCACGTTTTTCGAGCATTAACCCCCCCTTTCCCCCCCTTAAAAGGCAAAATTCGAAATTCCAGCGACGTAGTGCACAACTAGATAGTTTTCCGCGACGAACAAAAAAAGAACCAGGAAAATCGGTTGAGAACTAAGGCCTGGGCAGAGTACACAAGATTTTGTTACACACACACATACACACATACACACACACACAGACATACACCTATGGTTTTTTTCACGGATTTGGATTCAAAATGGTCTAACACGGATTACTGTGTGGTTATTTTTTTTTCTGTTGAGTGTTGTCCAACTTCACCCCAGATCGATCGCATAAGGACGCCCAAGTCTTACTGTGGGACGTCCTAAAAATGAGAAGTGGGATGGGCTTTATGCTCTAACCGATGTTGACGGGGCTCTTGGTTCCTCCAATGAAGTAATGGAGAGACATATCAAGGATTCCACATATACAAGATCTATTGGTAGCCGAGCGAGGAAGTTGAAAAATTGGATAACCTATGGCATTATTGTCTCCATTAGGCGCAGGGATAAAATTAAATTTAATGCTAAGAGGCACCCAGAGGATTCAGCTTTGAATAGTTATTTCACTAGATATCGGAATCTTTTGAATAAGTTGATTTGTAAGGCTAAGCAAATGTATTTTTCTGCTAAGATTTCTGAGGCTCAGGGAGAACCCAAGGTGATTTGGAGAACAGTTAGGGAGGCTTCAAATAGACCTAATATTGGAAAAACTAATGAGCCTTGCAAAATTAAGAACTCGTTTGGTGATGCTTTATTAGACGATAAAATGATTGCGGATTGTTTCAATGATTTTTTCGCTAATGTTGGCAGCGATGTAGCAAAGAGTATTGATTTGTCTGATGGGGTACCAAAGGAACTGTTTGATAATAGACTCTCAAGGGAGGCTTCCCCGGCCCAGTCTTTGTACTTGGCTCCTGTGGAGCCTACTGAGATCATTTCATATATTAAAACTTTAAAAAACACTTCCTCTTTTATGCATTCGGGAATTAGTAATCTAATTTTGAAGAAAATGGCACACCTTATTTGCGGTCCATTGAGTTTTGTTTTTAACTTAGCATTCACATCTGGTAAATACCCATCGTTGTTTAAGTCTACCGTTGTCGTTCCCTTGTATAAGGCTGGGGATAGAATGGAAAGAACAAATCATAGACCCATAGCTCTAACACTATCACTTTCGAAGTTACTGGAGAAATGCTTAAAAGTGAGATTAATTTCCTTTCTGGTTATTTGGCATTATTTCGGGTAATCAGTTTGGCTTCCGTGAGGGCTTGGGCACTGATCATGCCTTATTCAAATTAAATAATATTGTAGAGTAACTACAGTACTTGGACACATGTTTTGTTAGAATTTAATGAGTTGTTATAAGGAAAAAGTGGTTGTTGTGTTTCTGATCTGAAACGAAAATTACACTCGTCCTATCTTTTGTGCCAATCAGTGGTTTTCTTCAACATTTGGGGGCCCGTCCGGGATCAAAATGTCAAATCGCCGACAACAAACGAGACGCACCATATCTACCCGTCAACATGCTGTTGTTGACGAGGATGAAGTACCAAGAACAATCTCAAATGATCGAGAACTGAGTACCACACCTTCTCTGATGGACTCTGTTCAACCTGTTGTAGAGAATCAAGCTCAGCTGAATACCAACCATTCGTTAGAACTAATAAATCAACAATTAGAGGAGTTCAAAAGACGAATACAACAGTTGGAACAAGAAAATATGCAGTTGAGGCAATCAGTCTTTGCTCAGCCAATGCCATCTACGTCATCAAGTATTCCACTGCTGGAAACAAATGTCAGTTCAACCTTGTTAGAAGTAAACAGCAAATCATGAATTTAAGACAAAAACCAGTATCTCACGAGGGTTCTCTTATGATTTATGAGGGTAAAACCTCGTGGGAAGATTTTGCTGGTCATCTGGATATCGTTTCTGCGGCTAATGGTTGGTCTGAGGAGCGTAAGGGCCAAAAACTCGCCAGTGCTCTTAGAGGGCCTGCTCTTGGAGTGGTATTGGCAATGGTACCACAAGAAGACCGGATGAATTTTATTTGCCTCAGTACTGTTCTAAAGCTCAGGTTCGGTCAAGAGCATTTGTCCCTCAAGTGGCAAAGTGAATTACAGTCCAAGGAACAACGGCCAGGTGAGTCTCTTGCTGAGTTTGCTTTAGACATAGAGCGAATTGTGAGATTAGCTACGCCCAATTGGCCAGAACAATGTAGGGATGAAGTAGCCTTACACGCTTTTTTGAGAGGTTTGCGAGATCAAGGGGCAAAGAAAATTTTATCCTGCTATGCACCTAGAACACTACAAGATGCTTTGACAAGGGCTCAGTTGATGGAAGGGCAGAGCTATTCCAGGAAGGAGTTGTCCATTTCAGAACCGGAGTGTTGGCGATGCAATGAGAAGGGTCACATTCGCTCAAAATGCCCTCATAGCAAGAAGACGTCAGGTCGTGTAAATGTTGTGGAGTCCGAGTCGGAAAACTGAATGGAGCCTCGGAAGTGGGCCTTGCCCAGGCTCCAGGAAGAAATGGCCCACATTGCGCATTTATAAAAACTGCCCGAACCAAGGAGGAGGCCTTATTCGTAGAAGCTAAGGTGGGCAAACGTGGATGCTTCTTACTTGTTGACACAGGAGCCACAGTTTCAATCCTTCGTCCAGATGTGGCTAGGAATAGTTGTTCAACAGTACACCCTTCCAGTTACCCCAGCCTACATACTGCATCTGGCCAGGAGATGCCGGTCCTAGGAAAATGTTCTATACTGATACAGTTGGGAAAGAAGGAAGTGAACCACACTTTTCTGATAGCCAAGATTCGAGACAAGGCAATTCTGGGCTTGGATTTCCTTCGGAGGGTCAATGCTTGTGTCAATTTGGCCCGATTGTCTCTGCAAATTCATGGAAGTGAGATGCCCCTCAGAAGGCGATGGCAATGTGCAGAACAAGCTCTCCAAATTAGAATTTCAAGATTCTCTGACAAGCTGGGATCTCATGAAAACCAGGCGGTTCAAGTAGGAGCAGGTTCTGAGCAGCGAAGCCAACCAGAGTGGGTACATGATGCGTTGACCAAGTCAGATTTAGTTCCGAATTCAATTGAATGGAACAAGTTAACTGATTTGCTCAGAAGGTCTCAAGCATCATTTGCATCAGAAGGAAAGCTAGTTGGACGTACTCACTTGGTTCAACATGCCATAGATACAGGTGATGCTCATCCTCTGAAGCAGGCCCCAAGACGCATACCCTTCTCACAGTATGACCATATAAGTACCCTCCTCAAGGAAATGTTGGAGCAGGACGTCATTGAACCCTCTAAAAGCCCATGGGCTTCGCCGGTAGTTCTAGTGCCGAAGAAAGATGGGTCAACGAGATTCTGTGTGGACTACAGAAAGTTAAATAAAATGACGAAAAAAGACTCATATTCCTTGCCCTGCATTCAAGATTTGCTGGATGCTTTAGGTGGGTCTGCATGGTTCTGCGTGCTTGACTTGAAGAGTGGGTACTGGCAAGTGGAGATGAAGCCCGAGGACAAAGAGAAGACTGCTTTCAGTATATATGGAAAAGGGTTATGGCAGTTTAAGGTTATGCCATTTGGTTTAACCAATGCTCCGGCAACTTTTCAACGGTTGATGGAGGCAGTGGTACCCTCAGAACTTGCCTTAATCTACTTGGATGATTTGATCATTCATGGTCCCAGTTTTGATGTAGTTCTGGAAAAACTTGAAAAGGTTCTGCAATGCTTGCAAAATGCAAACCTTCAAGTAAATGGAAAGAAATGCAGCTTTTTCAAGAAGGAAACGAGATATTTAGGTCATCTAATATCTGAAAGGGGTGTAAAAACAGATCGAGACAAGACCAAAGCAGTCAGAGAGTGGCCAGTACCCCAAGATAAAAAGCAGTTGCGCAGCTTTCTTGGATTCTGTTCATACTACAGAAGATTCGTGAAGAACTTTGCTGACGTGGCTAAGCCTCTGACATACCTCACTGAAGCAGACATTCCATATGTGTGGAGTGAATCCTGCGATGTAAGTTTCAATCAGCTGAAAGATGCGATGACTTCATCCCCAATATTGTCTTTTCCAGATTTGTCCAAGCCCTTCATAGTGGACTGTGATGCAAGTGCTCATGCGGTTGGGGCAGTTTTATCGCAGCATGCTGATGGAAAGGAACATGTGGTTGCCTATTTCAGCCAGACTTTGTCGAGACAAGAGAAAAATTACTGCGCTACAAGACGTGAATTGTTAGCCGTCATCCGCTCTATCAGTCATTTCCATCAATATCTGTATGGTAAGCATTTCATTTTAAGAACCGACCATGCAGCCCTTACGTGGTTAACGTCATTCCATCAACCAGAAGGGCAATTGGCACGCTGGCTCGAAAAGTTACAAAGCTATAACTTTCAAATAGTACACCGAGCAGGTGCAAAGCATGGAAACGCCGATGGCTTATCCCGTCGCCCTTGCGGTGATGGTTGTACTTTTTGCCAAAAAAGAGAGAAGATCGATTCAACTCTTGATTTGCACGTAGTGGAATTGCTACCACAAGATGACAACTTCCAGGATGATTCTACACTACAGGAAATTATCAAGTGGAAGTGTAATGGCAATCGCCCACATCATGAAAAGTTGATAGAAGCAGACCCGAAATTTCGGCAATTGATCAGCCGTTGGGACTCTTTGGAGGTACACAGTGGAAAACTGTATCATGTATGGCTAGAAAAAGACAACTCACACAGGAGGCAGCTAGTAGTTCCAGAAAGTAAAATTGCAAATGTCTTGACCCTGTGCCATGATTCTCCAACAGGGGGTCATTTTGGATTTTGGAAGTCTCTCGCCAGGGTGAGACAAAGTTATTTCTGGCCAGGCATGACTTCAGATGTGCGCACCTGGTGCAGAACATGCCATGTTTGCCGGAGATTCAAGGGACCGGGACGAACCAACCCAGCACCACTCCAACAGATGACAGTGGGAGCACCGTTCGAGAGGATTGGGGTGGATATTTTAGGGCCATTTCCGACAACAAGAAGGGGAAACAGATATGTGCTTGTCGCAGCTGACTACTTTTCAAAATGGCCAGAAGCTGTTGCACTTCCAAACCAAGAAGCTTCAACAATTGCTTCTGCATTGGTGGAACAAGTGTTCAGTCGAACGGGAGTGCCCTTCGAAATTCACACAGACCAGGGACGAAACTTCGAAGCGAAGTTGGTGAAGGAAGTAGGGGATGTATTGGGAATGCATCGTACACGCTCCACCGCTCTTCATCCACAATCAGCAGGATTAGTGGAACGGCTGAACAGGACGCTAACGAAACATGTAGCCATGTTTGTGGGATAAAATCAAAACGATTGGGACGAGAAAATTCCCTTATTTCTCATGGCGTATCGTTCTACACCCCACAGTACCACTGGATTTTCACCAGCTCAGGTGATGTACGGAAGGGATCTCCATTTGCCGGAAAATCTGGTGCGCCCCCCTCATCAGCCTAAAGCTTTGGATACTCCCTATGCACTGAAACTCCGGGCACAACTCGACCAGGTTCGGAATTTCGCTAGGCAGGAGGCTCAACTGAAGATGCGAACTCAAAAGGAGACCTTTGACCGCCGTGCGAGGAAGGCACCGTATCTGGAAAATGACTGGGTGTGGGTGTACGAGCCTAAACGCATCAGAGGTCTCTCTCCGAAACTTCAGCCAATGTGGACCGGACCTTGGGTGATAAAGAAACGCCATAATGATGTACTTTTCGATGTACAGATGGGGAGGAAAATCCGTCGATTGCATGCGAATCGCTTGGCCAAAGCAGAACTCCGACCTGAGGACAGGTCTCAACAGACAGGAGGGAGCAGTGTAGAGTAACTACAGTACTTGGACACATGTTTTGTTAGAATTTAATGAGTTGTTATAAGGAAAAAGTGGTTGTTGTGTTTCTGATCTGAAACGAAAATTACACTCGTCCTATCTTTTGTGCCAATCAGTGGTTTTCTTCAACAATATTATTACCAATAAATTTCCTTGTCTATGGTGTTTTTTTGGACATCAGAAAGGCTTTTGACTCTGTTAACCATTCTAGATTACTGAACAAGTTGTATAAATATGGGATAAGGGGACTGCCTTTGGAGTTGATTGGATCTTATCTGTCTTGTCGCCCGCAGGTAACAAGAATAAGGGGGGTGTTCAGTGATGAATTATTATTAACCTGTGGAGTACCACAAGGAACAGTGTTAGGCCCTATTTTGTTTTTATTATACATCAATGAATTGTTGAATCTTGAATTAGAAGGTGAAATATTGGGCTTCGCTGATGATAGAGCCATTGTATTTTACGCAAAGGATCACCAGCGGTTAATAGATACAATAAATTATAACTTGTTCCTCATCAAGCACTGGATGGATTCTAATTGTTTGGGCTTGAATGTTGAAAAGACCTCGTTAATGAGATTTTCCTTTTCTAATCGAGGGTGTGCTGATTGGTCGGGGGTTGCTTTTCATCGTTATTCGTGCTTATGCAGTTTGGGACCTTGTAATTGTGTGAATTTGCCGTTTACTCTTAAATGTAAGTACCTTGGTGTTATATTCGATCACAACTTGAAGTTCAATTTCCATATTGAGTCCTTAATTTGTAAATTGCGAAAGCTGTTTTATGTATTTAGGGAGGCTAGAAATTTTTTATCATTTGTTCAGCTAAGAACTATTTATTTTGGTTTAGTTTTCTCTTTGTTGAAATATGGCATTGTAGTTTGGGGAAGTGCTGGTAAGTCGTTGTTGTCATCCTTGCAGGTCGTCCAGAATATTATTATTAGAATCGCCCTCAAGAGGAGTTCTCGATACCCAAGAGTCTTGCTTTATCGGGAGTTCAATGTGCTTAACGTTAAAGAATTGTTTTTGTTACATTCAAGTATTCTTGTGTTTAAAACTGGCATTCGGCCAGAGCATAGAAGTTGTACCACGCACACACGCACAGCACTATCTTCAAATATTAATTTACCTAGATGTGGCACTGAGAGAGCCAGAAGGAGTGCTTAGTACAGAGTTTTGAATTTCTTTTACGCTTGTAGAATTAATCCTGACGTGTGTAAGAGCGTAAATCTTTTCAAACATGTTATGTTGTCTAAAATAAGAGAATTTAATTCTTGAAAAATTTAGTTTCTGCAAAAATGAGCAGCAGATGTTTTGGGTTGTTAAGTTTTAGTTTTAAGGCTTGTAATTTCTAGTTTTGTTTTTGGCTGAGAGTAGCTTCACCAGCAACTACAAGTTCTTACGAACTTATTATGTTGGTGGATGGGAAAAAATGCTGTAAATATTATGTTAATTTCTGTACTATTTATTTTCTTCTGTCAATAAATTAAATTGAATTGAAAAAATGTCAGTCACTTCTAAGGGTTGAAAAATAAGGGCTGAAATTTTGAAAACGCCCCAGCTCAAAAACTTTCGATGTGAAAGTATTATTTTTTCATCAATTTGAGATAGTATTGAATTTTTTAAAATTTTAGAGACCACCCGGAGCTCTGTAGGACAAACCGTTCGCTCCCTACGAGAACTAAAGTGTTGGACTTACGATGAATCAGAAAGAAGCATCTCCGTTGAAATTTCAGCGGAAAAAAATATGGTCGTTGTTCGTATCTTGGATTTGTATTCAGTTTTGCATCCCTAGCAACCAGTAATCAAATTTCCATATTCCACAACTCTTTATTTCTCCGAATTGTGATGCGTATTCATAATAACCTTGATTGTGAAGCAAAAATACGGTTGGTTGGTAGTGACAATGGCAAAGCTGTATTCTTTGTAGGCGAATTATCTATTTAGAAAATTAATAAACCTTTGAGTAATAATTTGCACCGTATTTTTTTTTTTTTTTTTTTTCAAAAGTTATCTACTACATCAATTATACTGATAATGTGGTAGGGATCAGCGTAAAATTTCTCATAGGAATACCTTAAATTGTAGAAAATGAGTATCATAATTCAAAAATGGGTTAAAGTAATCCTCAGAAAATGTTATCATTCACTCTCGCTGCAAGAATACGACTTTTGTTTTTGCATCATGAAAGTTTTCCCTAACGATGTATAGTTCAGGGTCATCATTTTCATCAGTGAATACTTTTTGTGAAAATCCTCTCTCAATCGTAAATGGATATTCCTTGGAAAGTAGGTAATTATGTATCCAGTTCTCTAATGAGCTTAAGGCAGTTGGGTCGTAATAATGAGGAGAAAGTGCGGTCCGTTATTATTTAATTAAATTGAGCCGTATTGCATTCATAGAGGGAATTCTGTAACCGTTGTAGGTATACACTCAATGGAATCTTGCGTTTGATCCCAAGTATTTACTCTAAGCCATCCGCCTCTATATCCGTCTCCTGCCTACATTGACGCCATCTGCTTTGTTATTGTACTCCGTTAACAGCTCCGATTATTGGAATATATTCAAGTATCTTAATGCTGAAGAATCTGCCCTATCGCTCTTTCCGGATCTATGGGATACGGCTGGGTACGGACCACGATATCAGATAATGAATCCAAGCCTTTCAAAATAATGTACTGAAAAACCCTCTGGCTCAAGCAAAACTATGATATCATGGTAAGCCTTATATCTCGACATCACCAGGCAATTGTTTTTCCAGAAAATAATTTTTTTCCCTTCTGGCACGAAAGCACACTTCGTGCTTAATTTCAAAGAGCACGCCCTTCAGGCTTACAACGGTCACTTCAGATCATCGATTGCCAGGACGACCTCCGAGACTCCACCATCGTACCTTTGATTACCCTAAACTTAACGTAATAATAGTAGTTTCGGTATTTGCTTGTAGACCCCCCACAGAGACACAAACACAGTAACGAACCCCCTCAAGCTTCATACAAGTTACAACTACCAGCTTACACTATTATGAACATTCAACTACTACTCTGAAATCGGATGTGAAGAAATTACAATTTTTCCAAAGTTGAACATTTATGCAACATACACATTCATAGTAGGTATATATTCAAACACCTGACCCACAGATAACATTTGCAAGAGATTGAGTGAAACCAGGCATAGTTATGATGTCTAAGATCCAGATTTGTTCGTTTTCCAAGCCGATTGTGATACATTATTCCTCTTATCCGTCGGTTTGAGCTCAACGTAGGAACCATCGATTGAATAAATATCTCTTGTTCTAAGAGAGATGGAAAGAAGTGTGAGGATGCACCGGAGTGGACACATCAAAGCAGTTGTATTGCACCAAGTTTGTTTAGGGGAAGAGGGGAATCATAAAGGGGTGATAAATTTAGAAATCAAAAGGATTCCGCCTTCCGCCCGCGGACGGACAAATGTTCCATCTCCAGCTAAAATAGACGTAAGAAGTTTACTTAAAATAATAAATGAGGCGGCTCTCTTTAAGTGGGCACTTTATTTGTAAACTTGGTGGGGTCTCGTAAGCTTAACAGGGGAAACCGAGCAGCTTTCAACATCCTGATTGTGCCTTTTCGGACTTCGAGATACGAGATCTCCTCAATATTTCCTTCAATCGGGGCATTTCTTTGTTGGCAAACACCGCAAAGGTCTTGGCTGTCAATCAGTTCGAACTCAGTGATCACCTTTTGCAATGTTTACTGGAGCTTTTATGTCAACAGTAATGCTGATGTACAAACATAATAGACCAAGAGCCGTGCCGAATATTGAGACTTGCGAGTTAAAAGCTACGAGTACAAACCAACTTTAAAAAAGCTTTATGCACTGTGAGTGAGAAATTGATCTCTGCCTTTCCGGCAGAAAATCCGGTCTTGAAAAATTACGACCGTTTAAAACGTAAAATTTAGCTAGGTAAATACAGCGTAAAAAATTCCGAACAACGCAATTCTTCATGATTTTTTGTGAGGATCTCAGGAAAAATACTTTCGCGCAAAAATTTGCGCGCAATCGTACGCAATTGATACTAACTTAATTTTTTCATATGGAACCCCCCCCCCCTTTTATTACAGATTCGGATCCTACGTCAAATTTTATGAAAAATTCTTAGCCGAATCGATTTGTTTTATTGCACGCAACTCCACAATTGCACAAAAATTAGGTTTTGAGAACCCTAAGTGTGGCACATGTTTTTTCATAATTTTTTAACGCTAAATCACATGGTGTCATCCGTTTTTTAATTTGACTAGAATTTTTCTAAATGGCGGCCGAAAATTCGGTTGTTAGTGAAAAAATCGCTACGAGTTTTTAGGCAATTTTATTCAGTTCACGCATGATCGTGCTGCCAGTTTTTATTTTCAACTCCACCGTAGATGGCCCCAAGCCCGTGGTTCAAAAAGAGGTGTGAAAATAAAAAATAAACATGATTTGGACCACAAAACTGATGTTTTCGTGAAAGAAATGTTAATTTTTTCTCTTGAAATCTTAGTCTTCCTTAAAACGAATGAAACCCTGTGATTCAGCTTCAAAAAATGATGAAAAAACATGTGCCACACTTAGGGTTCTCCAAAACCTAATTTTTGCGCAATTGTGGAGTTGCGCAACTTAGAGCGTTCAAGAAACCAGGTTGCGCGCAACAAAACAAATCGATTCGGGTATGAATTTTTCATGAAATTCGACGTAGAATCCGAATCTGTAATAAAAAACGCTGCAAATTATTACACAATGGTTTATTATTTTTCTATATAGATCACTCGTCTACAAACTCACCGACCATCCAATATGAAGAGAAGAAAAAAAAAAATTCAGAAAAAAAATCAAAATCACCAACCATTGATTGCATTTCGGTCAGCTCTAATTTGAACGGAGATTAGGCCTCTTTTGCGATTCACACTCGTGTTTTGATTTATATATATATACATTCCAATATAAACCCTTAAATTTTCGTAGGGAGCGAACGGTTAGTCCTACAGAGCTCCGCGTGGTCTCAAAAAATTCTAAAAATTCTATAGAATCTTAAATTGAAGGAAAAACAATACCTTTATATAAAAATTTTTTGAGTTAGGGTTTTTTCAAAATTTCAAAATTGATTTTGGAACCCTTAGAAGTGACCTACATCAACCAATAGCTTCGGGGCACAACTAGACCCCAAATGGAGCCTACATACCAAATTTCATCAAAATCGGTCAATGCTAAGTGGCAAAAGTGCCGCGTACGGCGGACGGCCGGCCAAATTTTTATTCGATTTTTGGATTCTACGTACCTTGAAACGTAAACCATCAAATTTGTCTTGGTCGATTCCAAAGGTTCATTATTGAAAATAATAAACCAAAAGGGGGGTTTCATTTGAAAAAATGAAGTTAGTGTCAATTGCGCACGATTGCGCGCAACTTTTTTGCGCTAAAGTATTTTTCCTGAGATCTTCACAAAAAATCATGAAGAATTGCGTTGATCGAAATTTTTTACGCTGTATTTTGCGGAAATGAAGAGGGGTGTAACCTTTCCGTGAAACACCCTGTATTTAGTTAATAAAAATAAGCTAAATACCTTGCAAGATATCATTATTTTTTGGTGAAAAACACAGGTCTGCCCGGCCTTGTCCCTTTACAAGCGGAATCGATCAAATTTCGTCAAAATGTTGACTTACCTATTGGTAGACTGTTGACATTTTTGCAGTAGGTACCTACGTTAGTATCCATAAGTAGAAAAAGGTCTTCTCAAGCTCTAAGGTCGCGGTTGGTTTCAAAATTTTCAGAATGAGGTCTAGTTTAGATTAAAGATAACAATGAACAGTTTTTCCGACTGAGTACTGAAATGAGTACTATCACACGTATCTGATAGGACCGGAAGGCCAACTTTAATTCGAGCATTTCAACAAGCTGCTTGAATTTTCACCCGACCTCAGTTGCCCATTAGATGCTCACTGAGGCGGTAGAGCCTATCAGAGGAAGTGTTGAGGCAATCTTGAATGGTTAGAGGGGAACGTGCCGAACATTATTTAAAACGGAATTAGTGGACTCCCCCGAGTCCTAGCATTGTTGACTCTAGGTGGATTCATCGGGTACCTTCAAACAAAACCAATCATGCTTTTAATCAAAAGATCAAAGAGAAAGGGGTTGTGTATTGTAACATGTCCTCCATGTGGGCCCCCTCACGCTCTGGGGTGTCAAAATTAAACCGTGAGGGCGTGATTGCGATACTAACACTCGCACACGACGCAGGAGAGCGTTCCGTTCGTAATATCGTCTTACTACCCCTTCAATCCGCCCCAAATTCCTTTAGCCCTGTTGCGATTAATCCAGTCGGCAAACAAATGTCTCGAAAAATATCAACCAAAAAGCTTTCCTCAATTGAAACGTGTAAAACACAAAACAATGAAGTATCCGGGTAACCTAGGGACTTCTCAATGCACGTCTCGAAAAACCTTCACCATTTTTCGTCTTCATAATTTTCAATCGGTATAGTATAGGGAGGCATCTGAGGAAGGGAGGCAAACACAACACAGATTTTGGGTCATGCTCTCATCACAGTTTCGCTTATACAGATAAGTTCCTATATTAGATAGGATAGTGTTTTACTGAGGGTTAGAGCATGCTCTGACGTCGGAGCCGAACTTCCTAATAACCATGAATATGAACACCCGAGACCAAACCATGAAGGTCTTGTAAAGCTACACGTGTTAGTAGTAGAACACCCTGTGAAAGCTCGTATGTGTTCTCCACTTTCTTGGGAGTTGTTTGATTCTGCTGGAACTGAGAAAATACTGGCTGGGTAGAGTATTTTCTCTAGAGCTGAGAGTATAAGGATGCTCACGGAGCTGAGGAATCCTACTGCACTGATGAGGGCTTTAGATGCAAGAGGCTACTAAACAGCGCAGTTTTTGTTCCTGCATAGGATTATAGATTATTAAATAGCGTCCATATATGTAACCTAAGAATCAAGTGATGTGTAAAAATGTTGTGTATTGCCAAGTGTGTACTTATTACTGTTATGTAAATAAGGTTTCAATTTATTTACCACTGGTATCAATTAAATCAAATTTTAATACTGTAACGTATTGCTTAGTAATTTACTTATTACTGTGAAGAATAGTAAGGGTATTAATTTAATTACTGAGATGGAGCGATTTTGCAGAGATCCTACTTTACAACGCGGGCCAAGCCTAGCGTCGGATAGGAAATCTGAACAAATCGCATCCTCATGGTAATAATGTACAATATGGCGCCAAATAAAAAGATATCTATCTATATGTAGGCATGCATGGTCATACCTATTTGAACTTATCCAGGAATTTAATTATCAATACAATATGAGTGAGGCAAATAAAGTAATAAACCCTCCAGTTGTAGACCTCTTCTCATCCCGCAACTGGCAGCCCCAGGAGCGCGTAGCTCTTTCGCCTACTTCCTCCCGAATAAATCTATATTTATCATATTTTAAAATAGTTTTCCGTCTGAATGTGATAATCAACTCATCCACTGGTGTAACTAAAGGTGTTCAATGAAAAAAATATCGGTAAAACCAGTTTTGGTTTATTACTTTCAATAATGAACCTGTGGAATCGACCAAGAAATTTTTTTGTTAACCCCCTCAAAATTGTTGGTTTACGTTTCAAGGTACGTAGAATCCGAAAATCGAATAAAAAATATGCAAATTATTACACAATGGATAATTATTTTTATACAGATCATTCGTCTGCAAAGCCACCAACCATCCAACATGAAGAAAAACATCGATCGCATTTCGGTCAGCTTTAATTTGAACGGAGATTAGGCCTCTTTTGCGATTCACACTCGTGTTTCTGATTTATCGTACGTCCAACCTTTAAATTCTCTTAGGGGACAGAGAGGAGGGCAAGGCCCTGCATGGAGGTAGTTTGTAGGAGGGAAGTGTGAATCACAGCCCTAAGGATAGCCACTGTGAACCACAATATTCGAAAACGCTGCAAATTATTACACAATGGTTTATTATTTTTCTATAGATCACTCGTCTGCAAAGCCACCAACCATCCAACATGAAGAAAAACAACGATCGTATTTCGGTCAGCTATAATTTGAACGGAGATTAGGCCTCTTTTGCGATTCACACTCTTGTTTCTGATTTATCGTACGTCCAAAACTTAAATTCTGGTAGTGAGCGAACGGTTTGTCCTACAGGGCTCCGGGTGGTCACAAAAAATTCTATAGAATCTTAAATTGAAGGAAAAACAATACCTTTATATCCAAATTTTTTGAGTTAGGGCGTTTTCAAAATTCATTTTGGAACCCTTAGAACTGACCTACATCAACCAAAATCTTCGGGGCACAACTAGACCCCAAATGGAGCCTACATACCAAATTTCATCAAAATCGGTCAATGGTAAGTGGCAAAAGTGCCGCGTACGGCGTATGGCGGACGGACGGCCAAATTTTTATTCGATTTTTGGATTCTACGTACCTTGAAACGTAGACCTTCAAATTTTGAGGGGGTGTTAAAAATTTTTTTTCTTGGTCGATTGCAAAGGTTCATCATTGAAAATAATAAACCAAAATGGACCAAGGGATCGCCGCGCTCCAGGGTCTACAACTGGAGGGTAAAAAATATCTTAGCCGGGTCAATATGATTGGTGGATTCATACTAATAGTTACCAGCTTAGAAAACCTGCATTTATTTAAGAAAAGGTTTGAATACGTTAGTATAAAATAAATTATGACAACATAAATAAACAGTTCAGTGAAAGTATTGTAAGCATTAGTAGTGTAAAGTATGAAAAACATAGATAAGATAAATAAATGTACCTAAAGTTAAGTACGTATTTGCCAACCCAGTTGACGGCTTCAGAAAAATATATGTAATTCGTATAAGTTTGGCAATTTATTGTAAATACGCGTTCATTCATTCATTCAACTTGTATGAGTTCACCCATAGTTTATCAATACACCCGGAATGTATTGGTACACACCTGAGAAGAGGAAAAAAGGACGCCATTTCATTATTAAGGCACTCGTGAAATTCCATTATGATTGAAGTATCGATTTGAAAACTTGTAATACAATTTTAATTCATAGGGAATTTCTTCCATGTTTCTCGAGTGAAACACCCACAAGATTCATTCCTCTAAATTAAATTTCAGAAGTAATAAACAAGTTGTGTGACCCTTGGGTTTTACACATTCTGTTAACTCCAAATAACACTGCACCGCAAGTTTTATAGTGGTAGTGTATAATGTGCCAAGAATAAAGGAACATTAGGTATCCGTTCAGATATATATTGAATGATGCCAGACGGGGACAATAACGCGTCGTGGGATGTGTCACATTAATATGAATGTATCCCTGGTTTTATTGGGCAATAACCCAGGAGTAATAATGATAGGTAATGGGAGAGAAATTCCTGAACGTGGTTCGGATCCAGTGGGAACACAGTTATTGGAGGTCTACACGGCCTGTTATTAGAGAGATGTAGTAAATATATTGAGGGTCGCCCCCTCGTGCAGGAATCCGCCCTTCATATTCCGACAACTCCTCCCCTGCAGATTTCCCTCAATACTTAACCTGAATAAATAATTCTCATTTTATTCCAATTCGAATTCTTTGATCCCAACATATTGCTTCCGAGGCGTCTCCAGCATTCTAAGCGGGACGCGTCCGCTATTCGGCTCTTTCCACCGCCGTTCTCACCTCCTTTCCTAGTGAAGATCTTCCTCAGAAATCCTCCGGGAATGGGGTCTGTCACAGTTCATACTGTAAAAATTTTCTCCACCTATAAGTTGCCTTAAATTAGCATGAAAAAATGCATTTTCCAATTTTCGTTCATTCATTAGTAAGTAAAATTTTGGACCAAAATTCTACCTAAATTCTAAATTCTTCTAAAATTTAGGACCATTTCTACTGATGGAATAACGTGGAATATGCTCATGCGAATCGATAGAGTTGCAAGGCATAAGTACTATCTGGGCATAAGTATCTGGGGCTAGTTTTCCGGGTCAGTATTTCGCAAATCGAAGGGACAAAACTTAAAAAGTTGTACTAGAATTGGATATTTTAAAGGATTTGAGAAACTCTTTAGTGCACAGCCATATGGGATTGAAAAACTGAAGTATTGCCGCTGGAATCATCAAAATCGAACAATAATTGCCACACAAAATGGGAAAACCCGTTAATTCAGTTATGTTTTCCCATAAATTATAGCTAAATTTGAAATTTTCAAGGCTTTTAGAAATTCATTAGTGTGTGGGGCTTGGGAATTGAAAAACTGAAAAATTGCCGCTGGAATCATCAAAATCGAACAGTAATTGTCAGATTAATAAGGGAAAAACATGGAAAAACCCGTTTATTCAGTAGTTTTCCCATTTTTCTTTGGCAATTATTGTTCGATTTTGATGATTCCAGCAGCAATATTTCAGTTTTTTAATTTCCTGGGGCCGTGCACTAATGAGTTCTAAAATCCTAAAAATGATCCAGGAAACTAAGTATGTAGTATCTTAAAACGCAAGAGGGTTAGACTGTTCCCGTCGGAGGTTGTGTTTTGGTTTATTATTTTCAATAATCAACCTTTTGAATCGATCAAGAGAAACCCTCCCTCAAAATTTGTTGGTTTACGTTTCAAGGTACGCAGAATCCAAAAATCGAATGAAAATGTTTCCGTCCATCCGCCGTACGCGGCACTTTCCTTACTTACCATGGACCGATTTTGAAGAAATTTGGTACATGGGCCCCATTTGCGGTATAGTGCCCCGAACCTTTTGGTTGATGTCGGTCACTTCTAAGGGTTAAAAAATAAGGGTTGAAGTTTAGAAAACGCCCTAACTCAAGAAATGTAGATATAAAGGTATTGTTTTTCCATCAATTTAAGAAATTATTGAATTTTTAGAGACCACGCGGAGCTCTGTAGGAGAAACCGTTTGCTCCCAACGAGAACTTAAGGGTTGGACTTACGATAAATCAAGAACACGAGTGCGAATCGAAAAAGCGGCCTAATCTCCGTTCAAATTTCAGCTGACCAAAATGCGATCGCTGTAGGTACATGGTAGGTTGGTAGGTGGCAACAGAGGCAAAGCCGATTTATTTGCAGACGAGTGATCTACGAGTGATCTACCTTTGTGTAATAATTAGCAGCGTTTTTTCCTCAATGGAATACAGATACTTCTCCATGAAGACATGATGTTGATGATGATTATTCAGAGCTTTAAATCAATACGAAACTCAAAATGGCCAAAAATTGAGTTGCTACAGTAATCCACGGCCAGTGCGATTTGATGAAAATCGAGAGCTCTAGTTTTCATCTAGTGAGAGGAAGTTCTCGTCGCATCGGCAAATGGCAGTAATTGTCAAAACATTTGGATTATCATTGCTGGGTTATTCAGACCATGGAAGTAGGAAAAGTTGCCTTGGAGATGGAAGTGAGCTCGAAGAGAGATGAATGAAACATGAGGAAGCGGGCCTTCATTTGTAGAGTTGAGGCCTGGTGTTGCTGCGACAAGAGTGAGAGGAGGCTGAGCAGAATAATGTGTTGATGTTTGAGCCCGCCAGCTACAGGGGTGGTTTTTGAGAAGACGAGAATAAAGATAGACGGGACGTCGGGGGAAATATTTAGCATTCCTCCGTCACCAGAATTTCTCGCTGCCCCCCTTCGTTCCTTAATAAATATGAAAATTACTCGGCTAAAGGGGCGATTTTCATAACACCTCCCCAGCTCGCACGCTTCAGCCCATCTTTCTCTCGGAGATAAATATTGAAATCTTCAAAACTTTCCCGGCATTCTTGCCCAACCAATTTCTTCGTGTTCCGTCATCTCGTATTTTCGTACGACGGATCCGCTGTTTCCTCGGCGTTCGTTCCACAAAGCGCTTAGAATGGGTTTTCAGAACCGTCGAAATCCTTTCTTGACTAATCTCGAAGTATTTTATCTGCGCAAACGATAATGTAAATGATCTCTCAACCTTATTATTTTCCAGTTACGGTGACTACGGGCGCTCTACTGTTTACAACTTCATCTTTGACTGTCAATTCGGAGGTGGATGGTTTAATTAAACTACTAATTCCTATTCCTACTCCATACAGAGAGATTTAATTTTGAATAGAGTGGATTGACAAGTTTTTCTGTTCAGAGGGTTTTCGATGGCGAAAATTCGATTTTTCTGAAGCACTTTCGTTAACGGAGCGCACTTTTTTGCCTACTGTGTGCGGGCAAGTGAGCTCGTGTGATTGTGTGACGTACATTGGTCTATTAATTTCAATAAATTTCAACGGTGTGGTCAGATTTAAATTTTCAGGAGAAATAAGGAAGTTATGACTATATCAGTGCCGTAAGGTCGAAGATGCGAAAAAAAAACTTGAAAGAAAAAAAAGGAATTTTAAGTGGGCTAAAAGAAAATTGCTATAGCAATTTTGCTATAGCAATTTTCTTTTAGCCCACTTAAAATTCCTTCTTCTATAGAAGACATTTTTTGTCGGAAATACCTCGTAAAATCGAACCCTGAAGTTATGCCTAGGGATGTCCCCAAAGTATCGTTCTTTTTTCCCTGATATAATATATATTACATCGTAGTATCGATACTTTTTTTCCAGTATCGGAGGCGATACTCTTTTACCTCTCACATTAGATAACATGTTATCTATTTTTAGGACGTCCCACAGTAAGACTTGGGCGTCCTTATGCGATCGATCTGGGATGAAGTTGGACAACACCCAACAGAAAAAAAAATAACCACACAGTTATCCGTTTTAGACCATTCTGAATCCAAATCCACGAAAAAAACCATAGGTGTATGTCTGTGTGTGTGTGTATGTGTGTGTGTGTAACAAAATCTTGTGTACTCTGCACAGGCCTTAGTTCTCAACCGATTTTCCTGGTTCTTTTTTTGTTCGTCGCGGAAAACTATCTAGTTGTGCACTACGGCGCCGGAATTTTGGATTTTGCTTTTTAAGAGGGGGAAAGGGGGGGTTAATGCTTAAAAAACGTGCGTTTGCGTGCATACTCTTGTAAACTCTGCCCAGGCCTCAATTTCCAACCGATTTGCGTGTTTCTTTTTTTGTTTGACTCAAATAACTTCCGAGTTGTACATGATTTTACCAGAGTACCAAAATTCGCAAGGGGAGGGGGTGAGTGGGGGGATAATATTCACAAAATATCCGATTTTTCAATATTTCGGTTCCTTTACTGCTTACTAATTGTACCCAAGCTTTGAAATTGAGGAAAAATTCTCATTATACCTCCGGATTTTCATAAATTATTCTCTGTACCACCATGGAACTAATAGTGGTGCCACCATGGTGCCAGGACATGGTGCCATGATGCCATACACCGCTTATTTCGTGTTTTTTTTTTTTTTTTTTTTGTGTTTCACCTTGAATACGGATGTGAACTTCGACGAACTGCCTACCAAAACTAACAGATGAAAGTTCAGTGTTACGACGTATTTCCGCTTTGGTGCCAGACTGGCACCATTGTTGGCGTTGGGGAGGCGGTGGGGGGGGGGGGGGGGGTAACTCGAATTCGCATGTTGGGTATCGTAGATCATGGATTTTAAAATGCTCTTCAGATTCGAGGCTCCCATGCCGCTAGAAATGTTAAGGTGGATAATGGTGGGGGGGGGGTCAGTATTTCTTGCCTAAAGTAATAAATAAATTACATCGAGTGAAACAGTTTTATCACTTAACAACTGGTTAAACTGATCTAATGCTTGTCCAATGGGACGTCCCCTGGAATGCATGCATTACTAAACAATATGTTTTATTGCTCACATTAGATGAAAGTCTCGAATTTTAGTAAGTACCCTCATGTCGTAGGTGTTGACATTTTTATCAGTTTCATCACCTACGACATGAAGGTACCTACTTGACAGTACCTCTTTCTCTACGTAGATTGTTGGGAGACCAACAAACTTCAACAAACAAAACAAAGATGATCTACCACCACCTCCAGCTCTCTATGATAACCTGCTGTCCTCCATCATCTAGGAAGGACCACCAAAATATTAACCTAACCAAGAGCAATACGAAAACAAGTGCCTAAACAAAAAAAATGAGTGATTTATTGTTTTGTTCATTATATATTAATTATTATCTTCGCGATGGAGAGATGTCACACTGATAGAGAGAAACATAAAAGGCATTTTCACACATTTCTGTAAAAGTATCGATAAGTATTGATACTTCAAAATATCGATACTTTCTTGATACTTTTTAGAACTATCGGTACGATATTGTATCGGTACTTTTGAAGTATCGGACATCCCTAGTTATGCCCATGTTAAGTGTAGACACCCTGTATACTGTTAATTCACTCTATGATTGACTAAGTTATGTCAACCACTCGTGGCTCGTCCAGTTTGTAGAGCACAATGTATAGGTGACGATTGCGATTGTAGATTAGTTCGATCGGGAAGGGGGTTCGCTTCAAAAGATCAGAGTTTTTTTGTCATATACGGTAAGTGAATCGTTTACTTTAACTCGTAAACAAGCAAGCAGAATTCTATATGTAGAAAGAGGCCGACTCGGACACAGTAGGTGGGCGGTCACAACCGCACGGGTAGAAATCCTGTAAGATGTTTACCGCCTCGATCCCTTTGCTCACCGAGGGGCGATGGCTTGGACGGTAATTCAGTTGAGTATTGACAAGGCGGGCGGTGGTGAAGCGGCGTGTTTGAACCTGTTATCCCCGGTCCAGTCGTCGACAAGTGCTCCCGTCTGCCTTCCTGTCCACCCTTTCAGTGAGTGTACCCTTCTGTAGTCTGTATTCACTGTAGCAGCATCTAATTCTCATCTCCCACCCTGCATCCCAGTTCTTGTGTGGTAAGACTTGGCTGAGCTCCGAGTCCGAACTTGACCTGATGGTTTGTAGTCGTGGCTGTAGATCTGGGCGGTTGGACACGGCCAGACATTCATGTTGCTTGGGGGTGAATGTGTTATGTTGTTGAACGAATCCAAACCTGCGGTATTTGCCAAATAGCCACCAAACATTGTAAGTGAGGGCAAATCCTTACAACTTTTGTTTTTATGGCCTCCTACACTAAGACCTTGCGAGGTGAAGCAGAATAACACTTAACAGCTCAAAATTGAGCACTATCTTGGATTGACGAGAAAACGCCAGGGAAAATTAAATAATTAGGTAATAACTATTCTCATTGGTGAATGATTGGTCCCACAAGGCTTTGGGTGGTGTCATTTGACACCATTTAAAATTTTGGAAATTCTAAACCATTGAAAAAATAGTACCTACCATGCACAGCAGCTAATCTCAATACAATAATCTCTAAGTACCTTGCGCTGCTCTCACAGGAGATAATTTACTCGCCAATCAGAAAAATCCCTGAAATGGTCAGTAAAATTGGGTGGAAAATGTACCAGGGAGTTATGGTTGTTAGGTTTTTACGTTTTTACGTTTGCGCATGCGCAGCGGCTACTAATGATCCGGGACGATGATTTTTATAGGGGATCATCTACACACCAAATCGTACAATCCCAGAAAATTTCAGTGAACAAGGAAAATAACTTCTTATAGTTATCCCTGTTACATGGATTTCATGACAGGTAGACAGACACAAAACCAAAATGAAGGTGTGCCTGATTTTTTAAAAAATTTTTAATCGAAAGTAGACCTCATATTAGACTCCCATGGTTCAAAACAATAAATAAAGAGAAAAGGTTTATCCGTATAATGTGTCGGCTAAGAGCAAACCACGCAGTATGCCCAGTGTATTTGCATAAGATCCTGCATGTGAATGTGGAAATCCATACGGCAATATGGAACACATAATAATGGAATGTACAGAAGTAAATTATAGAGAACAAATGTTTCGCAAAATACAAAGTATAATTGACAATCCATTCAATTACGTTAATTTATTAAGTTGTAAAAACCAAGAAGTATGGGAAGGAATGTATAATTTTATAAATGTTAATAACATTGTTATTTAATAAGGTTTATGTTTTGTTTTTATTGTAGAGTTAGTTACAGTTTTACCAGTGCCATCAGTTCTATTTCAATTTGAATTAGTGTAATATAGAAGTACTGTATTAATATTTCTATAGTATTGTTGACATGTAATACATACTATAGCTAAATGTAAATAAAAACTATGCCAAAAAAAGTCTGACGTATTATTTGCTTATACAGACTGTCTACACTCAAGATGGGCATAACTTCAGGGCTCAATTATACAAGGTATTTTCAACAAAAAATGTCTTAGCACTTTTTTATTAACCCACAGAAAATGCCTTTTTCTTCACTTCGACGTTTTTGTTCGCGTCTTCGACCTAGCGTCATTAAAACTGTTATAACTCCTGTTATTTACCAAGTAAATACAAATTTCAGGATATCGTTGGAAAGAGCGTTAAATTTCCAAGCTACCTAGTGTAAAACCAAATTCTTTAGAAATAGAACATTCCAGTTTTCACTTTGAACGCTTGCCCATTTCGATAGGCGCTCTACGGAAAAAACATGCTAAAATTGTCCTCTTTCCAACGGTATATCAATTTTTCTTTTCGAAATTCAAATTGGAAGAGTTAATTAAATTTGAATGCAAGAAAACGTGAGTTTTACTAGAAAATCGAGTGTTTTACGCGTTGTAGGGTCACCCTCGATCTCAAGAGGACTTGACGAGTTTGGCATCATTCCCTACGTAATTTTTTACGCTGAATTCAATGGTGACACTTCCGAATAATTCTGACTGCTAGAAAGTGGATTTTTCAAGGGAAATCTTAAGTTTTTGTTCATACACATTTTTTTAAAGCGTATTATTCGTAGGTATGGTGTAGGTAGTGAGCATAAAGTAACACCTTTCTACTCAGTGAAAACATCACTCAGCTTGAAAGTTGATGTTTTCATTGAGTAAAATGTGTTACTTTATGCTCGCTATCGTATTTATGAATATTGCGTTTGTCATTGTCAAAATAAGAAGGTTTTCCACAAAAAGGGCACTTTCTAGCAGTCAGAATTATTCGGAAGTGTCACCATTGAATTCAGCGTAATAAACTACATGGGAAATGATAACAAACTCGTCAGGTCACATTGAGATCGAGGGCACCCTACACCGCCTAAAACACTCGATTTTCAAGTAAAACTCGCGTTTTCTTGCATCCAAACTTGATTTATTCTTCCAATTTGAAATTTAAATAGAAAAATTTATATACCGTTGGAAAGAGGACAATTTGAGCATGTTTCTTCTGAAGAGCGCCCATCGAAATGGGCAGGAGTTCATAGTAAAAACGTTGAAAAGAAAAAATTTAATTTCGCAAAAAATTAAAGTTTGCTTTTTGATTTGCTTATTTAGAAATGGTTTATCGCTAAAAGATTTTGGTATTACACTAGGTAGCTTGAAAATTTAACGCTCTTTCCAACGATATCCTCAAATTTGAAATTACTTTGTAAATAACAGGAGTTATGACAGTTTTAATGAAGTAAGGTCGAAAACACGAAAAAAAACTTCGATGTAAAAGAAAAGGCATTTTGAGTGGGTTGAAAAAATGGCTATGGGTCATTTTTTGTTGCAAATTAGTTGTAGAGTTGATCCCTGAAGTTATGCCCATCTTAAGTGTGACTTAAGACTTAAAAGTGACTAACATAACTAAAAGTTTCGGGCACAACTACACCCAAATGGAGCCGATATAACAAATTCCATCAAAATCGGTCCACGGGTTATGTTTTGCCTTCGTCTCGGCATGATTGAAATGAACACAAAGGTGTTATTCGTAAGAGTAACTTTTTATTCAAAAGCACAAACACAAGTTGCCATGTTAGCAACGCAACTCCGTATTGTTAATAATAACTATGTAGGTATGGTAAACATACCATACCATTACAGGTTGTGAGCAAAGTACTGCGTACGGCGTAGGTACGGACGGAAACATTTTTATTCGATTTTTGCATTTTACATACCTTGAAACGCAAACCACCAAATTTTGAGGGGGGGGGGGGGGTTAGTTTATTTTCCTTGCTCGATCCCAGAGGTCCATTATTGGAAATAACAAACCGTATGATAATGGTCTTCCACTATCCAAGCTACATAGCGTGAAACTGTTCCATGTTGTTGGTGACATATACAAATTCATGTTTAATAATAATAATAATAATAATAATCTTTATTGTGTCATAAATTAAATTATTGCAACACGTCATAAATAGTCAATGGTTTGATAAATTCAGAATATAATAATAACAAAATATGGAGACAATTTAACAATTTATGGTCAGGTAGGTAGTTGGACAGGTTGTTCTACATAATTTTAAAAAGTCTACAACACAATAAATTGCTGTTTTTAGGCATACGTGTTTCATAGCACTTTTGAATTTTTTATTTGGAGCAATGTGTACGTGTCTGGTATTGCATTATACAGCTTGTTGCCCGCGAAGTGAATGTTGCATTTTTTTGTCGAGGTTAATCTGCATACCTAACTGGTTGTAATTGAACGTTCTCTGGGACGTTCCCTGGAATGCGTCCATAACCAAAAAATATTGTTTTCTTTCAGGAGTATAAGTCACTGAACTATATTTTGAAGTTCAAAATTCTGAATTCTTGGCCATACGAGTTGCAATGAGAACAGCCAATAGTGCCCGACTGAATAAGACATAGTTCATTGACGAGTTCCCACTTTCATCCATCATATCCGTTGACCAGTCAGCGTGACTCACACTAGCGCTGTGTGGCCTGTAGTTACAGCTCACCTTGCTCAGACCTACTCAAGTCCATTTCTGAGGTGTTGAGATGAATGGCTGCCCCCCCGGTTCCCCTCAACAACAGCCAAAAGCTACCCAATCATCATCACAAATACCTGCAGACTCCCAGATCCGCTCCGATTGGTCAGTGTAGCCCGGATTACTTGAGTAATTAGCTCAAAGGATACCGCTCGGACCGGCCTTATGTGTGGCACGCCGACAAAGCCCGAGCAAACAACTCTCTTTACCTACTTTTCAAAATATTTAAACCCATCTTTCAATACATCCATTCAATACTACGGTAGTCTTCATTGTGCGCAGTTAAAGCGAACCCCGAGTTTCCTCCCATTTTCTTGGTCGGTTGACTTGAGCCAAACATTCATCCGGTTATGGTAGCTGAACACAAATAATAATACAGCTGTGGAAAGTATTAGACCCTCGTTTGGACCAAATCTTGTTTTCGATGCGATGCTATTGCATTTTGTTCATGCACCATCACTATGCTTCGAAAAACGGATGGAGAACATGCATGTTATTTACACAAATTATTGGTTTGAAGAAAATCCGCAGAAGAAAGTGTTGTAAAACTTTGTTCCTTTGTTACACAATAATCAACAAGAAAAACATTGTTTAGTGATGCATGCATTCCAGGGGACGTCCCATTGGATAAGCATTAGATCAGTTTAACCAGTTGGTAAGCGATAAAACTGTTTCCCTCGGTGTCATTTATTTATTACTTCTTATTTATTTATTCTATTTATTTATTTATTTATTCTTATTTATTTATTACTTCTTATTTATTACCCCTAAATTATCGGTTTCTCCGTGTGGGCGTGGCGAGTAGGTACCCACTCACAATCAACAGTCAGAAATTTCTCAAACTTACTTGTTACCTATTCCACTAAGGTGAGATCTACTTCGATAATCCTATGTCTAAAATTCACTGAATTTTCATTTTGGCAACTTCTTTGTACGTTAGGTACAATAATTGTACCTCAGTATTGTACTAAGTATTGTAAGTATTGTACTAGTATTGTAACTAATTGTACTCAGCAAATTTCCGATCGATGCAATAATTGCATCGATCGGAAATTTGCTGAGTATCTACCTATCTAGGTACCTCAATTCACTCATTTTCTCAATAGGTTTCATTTGACTTGGAAAAAGTTTCATTATGTTTGGAAAAGTTTTCATTAGGCTCGGGAATGCTATATTGAACAATCATGAAATCAGACGAAGACATTGAGCGAAGAAGTCTTTATGGGGAAGTGAATGCTGGTACATAGAAAAGGAACCCAGATGCGCTTACACAACATTATTTCTTGGTGAAGGGGTTTTTAAGAAGGCAGAAGGATGAATTCACGCTCACTTGATCAATAAGATGATGGTTGAAGTCGTATCACCAGGGGCCTATTGTCATCCTTTCAAACTGGAGACCCCTCGCAGTGAAATCCACCCCTCCAATGCACCCTCCACAGCCCCTCTTCCCCTCACGTACGTAACAAGCCACCTCTTCCCCGCTCTCCCGTTACTTTTTGCTCCTTTCATACGTCATAAAGGGAAAATCTCAGCGCCACCACAATCAAAGATCCGATAGCTCCGAACCCCCTCCTATATCTGCCCCTCCTATTCCAGGTTTTCCCCGAACGTCCTCTCATCTGACCGGAGAACGCAGGTAGGTAGACCTAGGGCGGAATTCATAGTCATTACTTAAGTCTGAATGCACCCTCAATTGCATCGATAAGGGTTGGCGGGCACTCATTTGTATTCATAGACAAGATTTGAGGGTGCCCTGAGGGAGCACTCAGTGCGAATTCCAAGGGCGCACTCAACGGTATTCACAAACCAAACTCAGCGTTGAGTTGAGGCCCACCCTCGACTCAATAGTGCAAAATCCTGAGTGCTGACCGGAGGTACCTCAAGTGCCCCTCAGCCACAGTTATCAGATTTTCCTTCTGAAAATAGTCTACAGCAAGTCAACTACCTATCTATTTTGTCTAATAAAACGCTGCAAATTATTACACAATGGTTTATTATTTTTTATTTTCTTATATAGATCACTGGTCTGCAAAGCTACCAACCATCCTACATGAAGAAAAAATCGATCGCAATTCGGTCAGCTTTAATTTGAACGGAGATTAGGCCTCTTTTGCGATTCACACTCGTGTTTCTGATTTACCGTACGTAAAACCCTTAAATTCTTGTAGGGAGCGAATGGTTTGTCCTACAGAGCTCCGCGTGGTCTCAAAAATTCCAAAAATTCTATAGAATCTTAAATTGAAGGAAAAACAATACATTTATATCAAATTTTTTAGAGTTAGGGCGATTTCAAAATTTCACCATTTATTTTTGAACCCTTAGAAGTAACCTACATCAACCAAAATCTTCGGGGCATAACTAGACCCCAAAAGGAGCCTACATACCAAATTTCATCAAAATCGGTCAATGCTAAGTGGCAAAAGTGCCGCGTACGGCGGACCGACGGCCAATTTTTATTCGATTTTTGGATTCTACGTACCTTGAAACGTAAACCAACAAATTTTGAGGGGGGGTTGAAAAAAAATTTTCTTGGTCGATTCCAAAGGTTCATTATTGAAAATAATAAACCAAAAATGAAAAAGTCCATGACAAAAATTTGAAATGAAATTTGATTGGGGGGGTTGAAAAAATTTTTCTTGGTCGATTCCAAAGGTTCATTATTGAAAATAATAAACCAAAAATGAAAAAGTCCATGACAAAAATTTTGAGTCTATTGCAATAGCTTCATTTTATGTGAAAATTCGTTAAAACGATAAATAATGGGAAACTCATAAACTGAATGCCTATATTACCTTAGAATTTGGGAGGCCGGATTCTGTACATAAGCATGAAATGAGCTTCAATACCTCAAAGGACGTCTGGAGACGATTTCTTTCCTCTGCTTTTTCTCCGTAGAAAAAGAGAGATTAAGCTTATTCAATAAACACGGAGTCACTTGTGTTGACACATAAAAGGGTTTTGCTATAAAGGGAAATCTTTTGAATTATGTAAGTATTCTTGTTATAGGACCTCGCCAGCTGATACCTGGGTTGACGATTGAAGCAACCAACAATCGGGCCCAACATCAAATACGAAGGCCTGCAATTGCATTCCTCGGTGAATGTAACGGCTGGTCAAAGGAGTTGAGACATAATATAGAGGACCGAATGATTTTGATTCCATTGATCCGATCTCGCCCAGTGGCCAATATACGATATCAATTCCAATATACGACGCTATGTAGTCATCAATTCACCAACGGCCGTTATCTGGTGTAATGAACCGGTTCCCGTGAGATCGCCGAAGTTAAGGCCTGGCGTCCCGGGAGATTATCTGGATTGGTGACAGCTCGTGGGCGGTGTCGCAGGTCTTGATAATTTTCCGGGTTGGGTCGTAGGTAAACCCCACCCTACTTAAGCGCGTAAAGCAATACCTACGTAGCTATGAGCGAAATCATCAGAACCAATTCTGATCTTCCCTTAGAAAGACAGCCGATGACGTCCGCGACGCCAGGAAAGGCAGTTGGACGACAATTTAATCAGAAATGGTTGTTTATTCTCTTTACTTACTAATACTATGATGTTTATTATTTTTCTATATACACGGTGTTTCTCGGAAATGTTACACCCCTTCATTTCCGCAAAATACAGCGTAAAAAATTCCGATCAACGCAATTCCTCATGATTTTCTGTGAGGATCTCAGGAAAAATACTTTTGCGCAAAAAAGTTGCGCGGAATCGTGCATTTTTTCGAACAGAATCCCCCCCTCCCCCTTTTTATTACAGATTCGGATTCTACGTCAAAATTCATGAGAAATTCAAACCCGAACCGATTTTTTTTATTGCGCGCAAACTGGTTTTTTGAACGCTCTCAGTTGCGTAACTCCACAATAGCACAAAAATTAGGTTTTGGAGAACCCTTAGTGTGGCACATGTTTTTTCATCATTTTTTTACGCTAAATCACATGGTGTCATCCGTTTTTCATTTTGACTGGAAGTTTTCTAGAAGGTGGCCAAAAATTCTGTTGTTATTAGTGAAAAAATCGCTCTTTTTAAATCGTTAAGTATGAGTTTTTAGGCAATTTTATTCAGTTCAAGCATGATCGTGCTGCCAGTTTTTATTTAAAACCCCACCGTAGATGGCCCCAAGCCCGTGATTCAAAAGGAGGTGAGAAAAAAAAGAAGATTTCGACCACAAAACTGATGTTTTCGTGAAAGAAATGTTAATTTTTCCTCTTGAAATCTTGGTATTCCTCAAAACGGATGACACCATGTGATTCAGCGTCAAAAAATTATGAAAAAACATGCGCCACACTTAGGGTTCTCCAAAACCTAATTTTTGCGCAATTGTGGAGTTGCGCAACTTAGAGCGTTCAAAAAGCCAGGTTGCGCGCTATAAAAAAAATCGGTTCGGGTATGAATTTTTCATGAATTTTGACGTAGAATACGAATCTGTAATAAAAAAGGGGGGTTCCATTTGAAAAAATGAAGTTAGTGTCAATTGCACACGATTGCGCGTAACTTTTTTGCGCAAAAGTATTTTCCCTGAAATTCTCACAAAAAATCATGAAGAATTGCGTTGGTCGGAATTTTTTCACGCTATATTTTGCGAAAATGAAGGGGTGTAACCTTTTCGTGAAACACCCTGTAGATCACTTGTCTGCAAAGAACACGGCTTTGTCATTGTCACCACCAACCAACATGAAGAAAAACATTGACCGCATTTCGGCCAGCTAAAATTTGAACGGATATTAGGCCTCTTTTGCGATTCACACTCGTGTTTCTGATTTATCGTACGTCCAACCCTTAAGTTCTCGTATCGAGCGAACGGTTTGCCCTACAGGGCTCTCTCTAAAAATTCAACCCTTATTTTTCAACCTTCAGAAGTGACCTACATCAACCAAATGCTTCGGGGCACAACTAGACCCCAAATGTAGCCTACATAGCAAATTTCATAAGTGGGGAAAGTGCCACGTACTGCGGACTGCGGATTCTACGTACCTTGAAACGTAAACCAACAAATTTTGAGGGGGGGTTAAAAAATGTATTTTCTTGGTCGATTCCAAAGGTTCATTATTGAAAATAATAAACCAAAATTGGGGGGAAACATCTTCAAAACGCCCTAGTTGAAAGCTTTTGAAATACAGGTATTATTTATCATTAATTTAGAATTCCCTAAATTTAAAAAGAATTTTTTTTTTTAGTTCTGTGAGACCAACCGCTTACTTTTATGAAGATAACTGCTTTTATGATATAAAAACAAATGAGACAATAAAGAGCTCTGAACGATGAATCGTGATTAAATGAGAGTTGATTGTGAAATTAATCAAGATTTCAGAAAATAGCTGCTTTCAAGCCTCCCAAGGGCCTCGTGGTCTCTTAACCCCCCCCCCCCCATCATACATCCTCGCCTAGGTATCTAGGTACTTTTAATACGTTAATTTAATAATAACCTATTTTAATCTATCTGAATTTACACTTTATCTAGCTTAATTGATGTAAATGTTTCGAAAGTCAAGAACAATCTAGACCTAAATTACCTACTTATGGTTTGTAGTAGCGTCTCTAACTACTGGTTAGTTGATTGTCGCTGATGTGATGTTCACACGGTAACACATCCTTTGAGTAAGTAAAAATATTATTTGTGTTTATGTAATATCTGTAAGTTTTTTTGTTACGATTCTAAATTTGTTGTTTTCTACTTATAGGATGATTAGGTTTTAAATGTTGAGAGAGAATATTTTTTTTGTAGGCCCTGAGGAAGGTGACAAATTCACCGAAAGAGGAGTTTTATTTTTGAAGACCTCATTCGCAATCAATTGACAGATAATTGTTTGTTGGGTCAATCATCGTATTTGCTATTACATACAGTAATGGCAATCATTCGTAATATGTAAAGTTGTTGCATTGAACCAGGTACCCTTCTTAAAACCGAAACAGAGCCCGACTTTAAACATTGAAATAGTTAAGTACCAGTCATCTATCTAGGCAGTTGCTAATAAGTACGTAGGTACCGATTTATGTTCTACGATAACGTGCTGGAACATTGGATATTCAACAAACCGCCCATTCAGTTAATGCGATCACCAAAAATTAATTTTTCACCAGTGCTCGGCAGCCGGTGTTATTATTGGGGTTGGACCTCACCCTTCAAAGGGGAAGAACACATTTCAGCTGTTTGATTAATGCGCGCTTATAGACCTCCCGAATTAACTGCTACCGGACAAAAGACTGATTTATTACTGTCCTATTGCCCTCGAAAAATGAATAGCTCTCGAATTGAACCGCAAGGCTGTTAAGGAGTGGGGGTGTAAATCCGTCTTTTCCATCACAATAGTCGGGAGAATTTATATTAGAAACAATTATTCAACATTATTTCTATCTGTATTCATCAATGTGATTCCCGCCCTCCTAATCCCTTGAATTCAAAATGCAATATCGAGGGAAGCAATAAAGTTTTAGGGGTCCGGGAGGGGAGCGCTGGTGAATAAATCAAGTGTCGTAGGTAGGTAAAGTATTTCATTAGAAGTTGATAGGGTCTTGGTCTCGTTGCAGATGGCCGTATTTGCATTCGAGTTCTATTAGATCCGAAAACCCCCGTGTATTTGCTGAGTTTATTAAGGTTTAATATATTCTGCGGGTTATTAGCAGCTTCCTCCGCTACGCCCGTCCTCATCAATAATACAAAAGACGTTTAAAGGGCGAGGGGAGTTTGGGACGAGCCCACTGATACCACTTGTTCAATTCCCACCTCACCACTTAGTGCGCACTCAAACTCCTCCTCAAAACGTGCCCTTTCCTGGGGGACCTCTCATTCCTTGCCTCTGATATCAGGATCCAATAAACCCCTTCAATTATACGTAAGTACGAGTAGGTACCTAAACGCGGTTGCAATTATGACCCCGACAACGTTTTACCGCTATTTTAAACTCTAGTCGATTAGATTGTTCATCCGCATTATTCGAATAGGTTACACCTTCCATAATATAGATAGATAAATATTCATTGGACCCATTTTGTACAATTTTTTACAAGAACAAAAAAAATTTATAAAAGGATGCGATTTGCTCTGATTTTCAACCCGACGTTAGGCTTGGCCCGTGTTATAGGGTTGGATCTTCTCAAAATGGGGTGTGCGCATGGGTCGGAAAAACTTTTTATTGTTATTTTTAATCTAAACTATACCTCATACAGAGAATTTTGACACCAACCGCGTCCTTCTAGTCTGAGAAGACCTTTTTCTATGATTTTTCAAAGTTTCGAATGTTTATGACGTCACAGTGGGCTGGGGGGTCCCGCCCAGGCGGGACGGGCGCGTGACGTCATAAACATTCGAAACTTTGAAAAATCGTAGAAAAAGATCTACTCATCCAAAGAGAGAACGGCTGGTGTCAAAATTCTCAGGATGAGATCTACTTTCGATAAAAAAAAATTCAAAAAAAATCAGGCGCACCCCCCATTGCTCCCTTGGGTAAGTAAACTGATTAACATATGTATATTATGATACACAAATCATATGATATTTATATAATATACATTATATTATGTTACATTATATGATAAAATACTTGTTTTACCATTACTGAATTTACATGATTGGACTGAACAATGGACGCTATTTAATATTCTCTAATCCTATACATATATGCTGATTGATAACCTCTCGCATCTGAAGCCCACTTCTGTAACTAGCCAACTTAACACTTGCTTTTTGTATTTTGGTGTAGTGAACTTCTGGGGACTTTTCATTCTAGAAAAAATTTCTCTATTTGATATAATATATTACATAGAGAAATTGTTTCTAGATGTTATGTAGAATGAAGATCGGGCTGTGCGTTGTCAGAGTCAGTCTAGGTCTAGGGCCAATTACGTTCCCTGCGGCAGCATATCTAGTATTGTATTTCGGTATTCTCACACTAGAAGGTCGCGGTTGGCGTCAAAATTCTCAGCATAAGGTCTAGTTTACATTAAAAATAAAAATAAACAGTTTTTCCGACCCATGCGCACACCCCATTAGATGTAAAGATTTGGATTGCATTTTTTTTTTTTTTTTGCACATCATTTCCTCACTTTCAACCCAAAATAATTACTATCTTCAAGAGTAATAACTGAGAAATTGGGATGAGAACATGTCAGGCTTGGTAACGAAAAAAACACGTTAGAAGCAATGAATTATGGTGGTGCTGAAAATAAAACAATTCGATTTCAAAAAGACAATATAATTCCAAGTCGCTTGAAGTTATGAACATTAAAAATCAGTTTGAATTTTGAGAAACTAAATACAAAAATATTTCTTAATCGTAAATACATCGGTTCCTGTATTAGTTGTTAAGTGTGGCTGGTGGTCTACCTGAAGAGGGTGGAGGGGGATTTTCTCTTATGTACATTTCTTTAGCCCTGGAACAGAATCAATCGAATAAAGTAAAGATGTACATAGAATTCTTATATCGCTGCCGTGAACTTTTTTTTTACCACCACAAGATTGATGTGTCTAGCTTTTGTAGTGTGTTTGTATTAAATATGTATTTGTCGGTAGTTTTTTTTCAAGTTTCGTGTGAGTGGTGCATATGATTTAAATTTATTGTTTTAAAGGTTGTGGGTACACATTGCATAATACATTTATTAGTTGTGTGGGTATATTTGGACTTGATACTTTTTATAACTTCAATTTGAAATTTCATCTAAAAAAAACGTAGATATGCAACAATGTCTGCCAAGAGGGGGTGGCACATAGCTTCCTCGTATCTATACCCGACTGTATACAGGGTGTTTCACGAAAAGGTTACACCCCCCTTCATTTCCGTAAAATACAGCGTAAAAAATTCCGACCTTCAATTCTTCATGATTTTTTGTGAGGATCTCAGGAAAAATACTTTTGCGCAAAAAAGTTGCGCGCAATCGTGCGCAATTGACACTAACTTCTTTTTTTCCAAATAGAACCCCCCTTTTTCATTACAGATTCGGATTCTACGTCAAAATTCATGAAAAATTCATACCCGAATCGATTTGTTTTATTGCGCGCAACCTGGTTTTTTGAACGCTCTAAGTTGCGCAACTCCACATTGCACAAAAATTTGGTTTTGAAGAACCCTAAGTGTGGCACATGTTTTTTCATCATTTTTTAACGCTAAATCACATGGTGTCATCCGTTTTTCAATTTGACTGAAAGTTTTCTAAATGGCGGCCAAAAAGTCGGTTGTAATTAGTAAAAAAAAAGCTATTTTTAAATCGTTATGAGTTTTTAGGCAATTTTATTCAGTTCAAGCATGATCGCGCAGCCAGTTTTTATTTTTAGCTCCACCGTAGACGGCCCCTGGTTCAAAAGGAGGTGAGAAAATAAAAAATAAACATGATTTCGACCACAAAACTTTTGTTTTCGTGAAAGAAATTTTAATTTTTCCTCTTGAAATCTTGGTCTTTCTCAAAACGGATGACACCCTGTGATTCAGAGTCAAAAAATGATGAAAAAACATGTGCCACACTTAGGGTTCTCCAAAACCTAATTTTTGTGCAATTGTGGAGTTGCGCAACTTAGAGCGCTCAAAAAGCCAGGTTGCGCGCAATAAAACAAATCGATTCGGTATGCATTTTTCATGAATTTTGACGTAGAATCCGAATCTGTAATAAAAAAGAAGGGGTTCCATTTGAAACAATGAAGTTAGTGTCAATTGCGCACGATTGCGCGCAACCTTTTTGCGCAAAAGTATTTTTCCTGAGATCCTCACAAAAAATCATGAAAAATTGCGTTGGTTGGAATTTTTTACGCTGCATTTTGCGGAAATGAAGAGGGGTGTAACCTTTGCGTGAAACACCCTGTAGATGATCCGATGCATAGTAGTTAATCTCAGAACATCAATTTCTAAGTACCTTCCACTACCCTCATAGGGGACCATCTACACGCTAATCTGAACAATCCTGAGAAATTCCGTCGAAATCGGATGGAAAATGTAAAAGTTATGGCTGTTACGAGGAATTCACGTTTGCGCATGCGCAGCGGCTACTATCAATCCGGGGGTAATGATTTTCATAGAGGACCGTCTAAAATCTGATCCGTATAATCCCTGAAAATTCCATCAAAATCCGGTAGAAAATGTGGAAGTTATGGCTGTTACAAGGAATTCACGTTTGCGCATGCGCAGCGGCTACAATCTGTCTGGGGGTGATGATTTTCATAGGGAACCATCTACACGTCAACCCGCACAATCCCTGAAAATTTCATCGAAATCAGATGAGAATTGTAGAAGTTATGGCTGTGACAAGGATTTCGTGACAGACGGACAGACACACAGACAGACAGACACGGAACCAAAATTGTTCAGAAAGGTCTGAAACGTAAAACGCGAGTGGAAATTTCGATTTTGGAGAACTTTTTTTTCAACCTTGAAAAGTGAAAACAAAGCTTCCGCTACCTTGGTAGACTCGGAAGCAAAAAGTTTAAATTACTTACCAAGACTCCGCCAGGGGACACAAGTTCGTAAGAACTTAAGCCTTGGTGGGCAAGGAATCGAACTAATTTCTTTTCTTATTTCATAAGACTTTGTTTTCTATCCTATTCTTTGAAATCGACGATGTATTTTTGATTGCCAAATAAATAAATAAATAAAATAAATTTCTTCATAAGTATAAACTTGGAAACGAATTACCTAAAATTTTACTACTACGCACGACCGAGGAGCTGCTACCTATTTGCTGTCCGGTATTCCTCTGTTGCGTCCAAGACCGCGCAGTCTGGGCGCGCGTCCTCGTCTAGGAGTAGCTCTAAACACACAGAACGAATAAACAATGTGGAATGACGAAGTTGAAACGATGCGAAATGAAGATAATTGAATAGGTTATCTTGGGCATCTGTTGCTCACTTTGCCAAGAGGAGATAATCCAATTTTCACTCATGCTCGATTCGAAATGTATTGTCAAAAGTAACGAACAAAATCAGCACTGAGAGTCGAATAGCAATTACTCACGGGGTCAGACGAAGACATGTCGGAAGAGATCCCGGGATGAAGCAAGCAATGTCCCGCCCCATCACGAAGAGATTCTTGAATTTCGAGCCTTCAGGGGTCGCTACGATGTAACAGGTGATTTTGCCATCAGTGATGTGCAAGTTCTGGCTGGAATCTACTTGCTTGAGAATTCCTTCGACTATCATACCGTTGTTAGTGTAGAGCTGGATTCGCTTTCCGACCGAGAAAAGCTGGTAGTAGGTGATGATGTTGTACGGCGACACGGACATTTCGATTCAAATAATTTGAAGAATTGCGAGAGGAGTCAATCAAGTGAAATGAACTGACAACAGAGTTGTTTACACACAACAGCGCTCTTGAGAGGTTGGAGCTCAACTGGCTGATGACTGTGCGATTCAGCTTGGTCTGGATCTTGAGGAGGGGATTGTAGAACCAACAAGATGACCTCAGCTTTTTGTGTCTCCCTACTTCCAACAAACAGTATTTTTTCAGATATACTGAAAAAAATCGATAGAAAAAATTCTTTCTTGCCGCCGAGTGATAGTCTATCATGTATAATCGTTGCCTAGCTGATGTTGAAACAGTTCACGAATGTGTTTCATTCCAATAATATTCGACGATCAGCTTAACAAGCAGAAACGGTTTATTGCAACCCTAAGTAGAAATAGAGATTGTGACGTTTATCGAAAGTTGTGGCTCTGTGTCCTTCCGCCCATTCCTATCATCTCATGTGGCTACCTAAAGCTGCTTAATAAACAAGTTTTGTGAGACGCCCTACAACTATCTACTTCCCTGTCATTCATGATATTGCATGGTAAGTCACGAAGTATTATTTGAAGAGCGAATTTTTCAACAACCGATTTCCGTGGAATGCATCATATACGGGGTGTGACACGTGTGGTTCACGACCTTCCTCCCACGTGTTCTAATTTCCGACAAAAAGTTTTCGTGTTTTTGATCTTTGCTCAGGAAATCTACCATAACTCCCTCAAGAGTTAGCTCGAATCTAAGAAAATCCGTTGGAAATAGCGTTAAATTTGCAATATTTTTGATGCCCAATAACATTTTTTTTTAAAGTGGTGTTGAGATGTGCAAACGACGTATGAAAAGCAAAACTCGTCAAAATCTTGAAATCGCCTGGTAACCATATCAATTCTTGACGCAGAATTGTGAAAATTTCTTAAAAAGTGCGCCAAAATATCAGTTTTCCAATGGTGTAATAAAAAAAAATTTACAATCAAAAGGTTTTTTTTCAAAATTTTAATATTTGTTTGTTCAAGGAAAAACGTGCAATTTGGTTTATTATTTTCAATAATGAACCATTGGAATCGACCAAGGAAAAAAATTGTGTAACCCCCCCTCAAAATTTGTTGGTTTACATTTCAAGGTACGTAGAATCCAAAAATCGAATAAAAATTTGGCCGTCCGTCCGCCGTACGCCGCACTTTCCTCAAGTAGCATTGACCGATTTTGATGAAATTTAGTATGTAGGCTCCATTTGAGGTCTAGTTGTGCCCCGAAGATTTTTGTTGATTTAGTTCACTTCTAAGGGTTGAAAAATAAGGTTTGAAATTTCGAAAACGCCCTAACTCAAAAAATTTTGATATAAAGGTATTGTTTCCCATCAATTTAAGATAGTATAGAATTTTTAGAATTTTTTGAGACCTCCCGGAGCGCTGAAGGATAAACCGTTCGTTCCTACGAGAATTCAAGGGTTGGACTTATGACAAATCAGAAACACGAGTGTGAATCGCAAAAGAGGCCTAATCTCCGTTCAAATGTTAGCTGACCGAAACGCGATCGATGTTTTTTTCAAGTTGGTTGGTGGTAACAATAGCATAGCCGCGTTCTTTGCAGACGAGTGATCTTTATAGAAAAATATGAATTTTGAAGTAGGAAATGCATAAGTAACAAAATGTATATCTATCATAATAATCAAAATTATTATTATTCAAGAACGAGGAAACTTGAAACTATATATCAAGCAAAAAATTCTTTAACATTTTGGAAAAAATGAAAAAACACAAACGGTGGATACAGCTTTCGTACAAGTACGCAACCTCGAGAGACATTTTATGTCTTATGTTTAATAAATTGATAGCTTTCCAATGAGTGGTGAACGATTTTTGTGGGGTGGAAAATGAGGAAGTTGGTTTTCCCTAGGAACGATTGGTTGTACGTGAAAATCATCAGAAATTTCCGCGTAACGCTCCCCTCATAACGCTCCCCGCGTAACGATCCCCGCGTGACGATTTTTCATTTATGTGCCATAGTAAAGACATAAAATGTCAAAAATAATAAAATTTTGTGTAATAATTTGCAGCGTTTTTCCAACGAAATCGGCGGTTAGATGGGAGGACTCGGGGTCTTCACCACCGCGGCTCCTCCGAAGCACCGAATCCTCCTGTTAAACCGTCGATATCGTTGAAAAAAAAAATTCACGTTTTTCCGCATTCGAACAGAAGAGATTTTGGCGCACTTTTTAGGAAATTTCCACAATTCTGCGTCAAGAATTGATATGGTTACTAATCGACTGAAAAAAACAAGCGATTTCAAGATTTTGGCGAGTTTTGCTTTTCACACGCCGTTTGCACATCTCAACCCCACTGAGAGTTGAATTGAATGTGTAATTGCTATACATATTTGATTTGATTTGCTATTTTTCATTAACGTCGTGCCCCCAGGTCAGAATCGTTTCTGTGTGCAATGCCGACAATCGCTTATGTTTGCATGCCATTGAAAGCGATAACTTCCCCATTAATCGCTCTTTATCGCTGCATACAATTTTTTTTCACAAGATCAGTTGGAGGGCTAGTATGAGTTGAATTGGTGGAGAGGTGAATTGAATTAGTTAGAAGTTTAATTGTATTGATAAAAAAAATATAATTTGTAAAAGGTTGAATTGAATCTGTAAATGCTCGTATATAAATAATACCACTGTTCGCGGACCACTGTATTTAAATAATAATGATCCGTTATTTATTCATTTGAAGCGTTTATTTACTGTCTTCATAACTTGGGGGGATTATCGTCATCTTGTGGGCCTTAGTACAATATCAGTGTTAAATTTCAAAAATACTTCAAGAATGTACAAACACGGATCCCCACGAAGAAAGAAAATCATATTAAAAACGCTGAAAATTATTACACAATGGTTTATTATTTTTCTATATAGATCACTCGTCTACAAAGCCACCAACCATCCAACATAAAGAAAAACATCGATCGCATTTCGGTCAGCTTTAACTTGAACGGAGATTAGGCCTCTTTTGCGATTCACACTCTTGTCTCTGATTCATCGTACGTCCAACCCTTAAATTCTCGTAGGGAGCGAACGGTTTGTCCTACAGAGCTCCGCGTGGTCTCAAAAAAATTCTAAAAATTCTATAGAATCTTAAATTGAAGGAAAAACAATACCTTTATATCAAAATTTTTTGAGTTAGGGCGTTTTCAAAATTTCAAAATTTATTTTTGAACCCTCAGAAGTGACCTACATCAACCAAAATCTTCGGGCACAACTAGACCCCAAATGGAGCCTACATACCAAATTTCATCAAAATCGGTCAATGCTAAGTGGCAAAAGTGCCGCGTACGGCGGACGGACGGCCAAATTTGTATTCGATTTTGGTTTATTATCAATGCTACTTAGCATTGACCGATTTTGATGGAATTTGGTATGTAGGCTCCATTTGGGGTCTAGTTGTGCCCGAAGATTTTGGTTGATGTAGGTCACTTCTAAGGGTTCCAAAATCAATTTTGAAATTTTGAAAACGCCCTAACTCAAAAAATTTTGATTTAAAGGTATTGTTTTTCCTTCAATTTTGGATTCTATCGAATTTTTAGAATTTTTTGAGACCACGCGGAGCTCTGTAGGACAAACCATTCGCTCCCTAGGAGAATTTAAGGGTTTTACGTACCTACGTTAAATCAGAAACACGAGTGTGAATCGCAAAAGAGGACTAATCTCCGTTCAAATTTTAGCTGACCGAAATGCGATCGATGTTTTTCTTCATGTTGGATGGCTGGTGGCTTTGCAGACGAGTGATCTATACAGAAAAATAATAAACCATTGTGTAATAATTTGCAGCGTTTTATTCGATTTTTGGATTCAATGTACTTACCTTGAAACGTGAACCGACAAATTTTGAGGGGGTGTTAAACTTTTTTTTTCTTGGTTGATTCCAAAGTTCGTTATTGAAAATGATAAACCAAAATGTTAAGGAATTGTGGAACATTCAATTTGCTGGTAAAATGTCCTTCCTAACGAGGTCTCTCCACGGTTGGGATTCAAGCGCTTCTGGTTCCGCCACCGCATGTAATTCAAATCCCTATTGGCAAAGTTACTGAGAGAATGACAAGGCCTTTGGTTGCCTCCTCCGCCGCTCGGCCTGGCGAACTCTCAGCAAACATCGCATGTCAAGCGAACACAAAAGTCAACAGCGCTGAGGTTTAGCTACAAGTTTCCCCCTCATCTCCTCCTGATTAATAATGGGCTCCCTAAACTGAATCACAATCATCCTCTGTGTTCGGTGTTTGATATCAGCGGCGCCCTTCGACGGTCTGTAGGTCCGTTTCTCGTTCGACTGGTACCTACCTACGCTCTCCAGGGATTCGTTCGTAATGCAGTTAGGGACGGCACGATACCACCAATGTATCGGAGTATCGATACCGATATTTGTAAAAGATAACGAGTATCGATAATTCCTGAGGAATATCGTATCGAAAGAAGTATCGATACTTTGGAGTCTTTTTTTTTTAATTTAAATCACAAAACACACCTGCTCCCTATATGATTACAGGTGTACACCACAGGTAATGTCAAGATCATAAAAAGAATAAAATGACAAATAAGTAGTAAAATTAGTCAACAATAAGCAAAAAGTACAAAAACACTCATAACAACATTAAAAAATCACTAAAATCTATGGAACCCAGGTAACATAATAAATCCAGCTCCTGAAATGGGGTAGGCCAGCGTCCTCCTGACAGCACAATCTTCCGCTCCAGCCTCGAACGGTTGACATGCTAGTATTGAAGATGAAAATAACGGTAAAAACGAAGCAAGAGCTGAGGCCGCACGTAGGTTTAATGAATATTTTTCTAATGTAGGAGAAAAACTTGCTGCGAATCTTCCTCGATGTAATTTCAATTTTCAACCTAGTAATGATCAGTTCAAAACTAAGCATATCCCGGAACTTAAATTCAAGATTATCAACAAATTTAATCTTGATAAAATGTTAACGACGATCAATGGTAACTCTGCACCAGGGGTTGATGGATTTTCCATGAAATTATTCAAAACGTATTCAACTTATCTGAGCGATTCAGTAATACACATAATAAATGTAAGCTTGCTTACCCACACGTTCCCCGAGGCACTTAAGGTTGCTAAGGTAGTTCCTTTGTTCAAAGGTGGTAGCGCAGTGGACTTAGGAAATTATCGTCCCATATCACTATTGAGCGTTATTTCCAAACTTATTGAGATAAAGCAGCAACTTTATGAACACCTTGAGAATAATAATCTATTGTCAGATAGGCAATTTGGATTTCGTAGTGGGATTGGGGTGGATGAGGCTCTATTTTCCATGACGAGGGATCTTTATGGTGTTTTGGATGATGGGCGGAAGGCAGTTTTGATCCTTTTGGATATGGCAAAGGCCTTTGATTCCATAAACCGGGACCAATTTTTAGAAACATTGAAATAAAATGGAATTATCGGGGACGAGCACAAATGGTTTTGTAGTTACTTGAACAGTAGGCAACAGGTGGTGTCGGTTGATGGTGTTGTTAGCTCAACCAATTATGTCAATTTTGGAGTAATACAGGGTAGCACTCTCGGTCCGCTCCTCTTTCTTATTTTTATAAATAGAATTGGGGATCTGCAATTGGAAGGAAGGATCTATCTCTTTGCCGACGATACAGCTATATTGTGTGCGTCTGATGATTGGGACGAACTGTTTGCCAAAGCTAACCATGACATGGGAATGATGTTAGGTTGGATGTCGGCGAATACCTTGAGCTTGAATATCAATAAAACTAAATACCTGGTCCTGTCAAACTCCCCTAGCAAAGCAAATGTGAGTCATGATATAAAAATACATAGTTGCAATAAAGGGGGTGCTACATTGTGTACCTACTTGTCCCAAAGTTGAAAGAGTAACCTCAGCGAGATATTTGGGCGTGATTATCGACGAAGACCTCAGATGGGATGATCACATTTCGTCACTAGTCAAAAAAGTCTTGAGATTGGGTTATTTTTTCTATAGCGTCAGGAATTGTCTCGACTTTAAATCCCTCGTAATCCTGTACAAATCCCTAGTGCAGAGTTTAATAAGCTTTGGTGTGCTTGTCTGGGGAGGAACCTTTTCATCTTTATTGAATCCTCTGACAACGTCTCAAAAGACCATTTTGAAAATTATAGCTAGGAAACCCAGACGATTTCCCTCGTGTGATTTATTCTCAATCATTAAGGTGTTCACTGTCAGGCAGATATATGTCAAGTCAGCCCTTATGTTTTTCCATAAACACCCAACTTACTTTGTGTATGGTGGTGTACAAAACAGCCCCTACTTGTTTCGCCTTGCCACACAGGCAGTTGTCCCCTTACCTCAGTCTCGTTTGAAAGGAAATGTACTGCACATTTATCACAGCATGCCTCTATTGTTGAGAAATGCGACCCCAGACATAGCATGCCCCACAAGTTTCTCTGGAGCAACTTATAAGAAGCTTGTCTTCAGTTGGCTGATATCGCGAGGTTATCGTGGCTGCGAAATTTATTTACCAGCGTATGCGTAGTATAAAATTATACCTGATGCTAATTAACAGTAGTTGTTATGTAAGCAATGTACAATTGTTCTATCTAGTAGTAAATTTAATATGTAAGCAATGTATAATAGTTCTATCGAAGCGAAATTTGTACAAAATGTAGTGGACTTGAGAGTTTACTCCCCCACCCAGCACGGAACTGTGTTCTTTGGAGTGGGGTAGTTCCTGAACACCATGATTATTGTACAGTACAAATAGTTCATTTATTTTTATGATTATGATATTGTGCTTATATATTTGCAGGAATAAATTACTTTTCATTTCATTTCATTTCATTTCACATCATACTTGGGGCATTCAAATAAAATGTGATCCCAGGTCTGGGGAACCCTCATTTGGCACTGACAGCTGTCGTCATCCACTATCTGGAAACGTTTGAGGTAAGCCCGGTTTTTCCCATGTCCGGAGAGGAGTTGAGTTAGCTTCCAGGATACCGCGAGATTCACTTTAAAACGAGACTCAACATTGGGAAAGAACCTCTTCGCATGGCTCCCGTCCTCAGTCGCCATCCACATACTCCCCCAGCATCTAGTGCTGTCCGCTCTTAACCGAGATCTAAGAACTGAACGAGGCTTGAGTTCGAAAACGACTGAAATCGAGACATCAGCAGCTGCACTCTTGGCCCTCTCATCCGCCTTCTCGTTCCCCCTGATTCCGACGTGGGCCTCAACCCAGCCCAAATCCAATCTCCAACCCATCTCACTCGTGAGGTGGAAGAACACTGCACGGATCTCCTCGTAAACAGGCAGATGATTAGATGAGTTCCTGAGGGCATCGATCGTCACCATACTATCAGTTCGTATCGAAGCACTCCTGAGAGGCTCGCATATTCCCTGACGCACTAGCCAACGGAGAGCCTGTAGAACAGCCAGAGCTTCGGCCTGATTTATGGAAATAAATTATGCCTTTATTTATGTCTCCTCCTTCTGTATAAACCACCATGGCCGCTCCAACCCTCTCTTCACTCTTACTCCCATCCGTGAAGATTTTGTAATGAGGAGTGATCTCCTGAGGGTCAAAACTTAACGCTCTAGAAGGATGTAGCCACTCACTAGGTGGAAGAGGAATATCGAATCCATGTTCAGCTGTCGAGATACTGTACAACTTCGAAACCTCTTTAATGTAGAGCTCAATTGGCAGGTGTCCAGAAATTATGAAAGCACTTTGATAAGAAATGGTGCGGAATCCTCTAATAATTCTAAGAAGAAATCTCCTCTGGATACGTCTCATCACTTGAACATAACAGTCGTATTCAAGTACATTCGACCAAACAGGAGCTGCATAGGAAAATATGGGAAGGATTGCTCCCTTATAAATGACATCCAGGGCCCCACTCCCCATACGTTTTACTCTCGATACTTTGGAGTATCGTGCCGTCCCTAAGTGCAGTCCGGGACAGTTCCAAATTTCACCAATATCAGTCAATGCTAAGTGAGGAAAGTACCGCGTACTGCGGACGGACGGCCAAATTTTTATTAGATTTTCGGATTCTACGTTACCTTGAAACGTAAACCAACAAATTTTGAGGGGGGTTAAAAAAAATTTTCTTGGTCAATTCCGAAGAATATTAAAAATAATAAACCAAAACGTCTGCCAAGTGGGTGTGGCACATAGCTTCCTCGTATCCATAACCCGATTATATAGATGATCCGATGCATAGTAGTTAATCTGAAAACACCAATCTCTAAGTACCTTTCACTACCCTCATAGGGGACCATCTACACGCTAATCTGGACAATCCTAGAAAATTTCATCAAATTCGGACGAAAAATGTAAGTGCGGTAGTGATTGGATTAAAAAATTTTTAGCTTGACTAGGATTCGAACCTGAGACTCCTGGGTGGGAAACCAGAGCATTGCTGACTGACCTATCAAGGGGATGGTTGGATGGGGTTTGAGATCCTCACCTCACACGCCACTGTTACGGCTGTTACAAGGATTTTACGTTTGCGCATGCGCAGAGGCTACTGTAAATTTTAAGGCCTTGATTTTCATTGGGGACCATCTACAACCTAATCCGCGTAATCCCTGAAAATGTCATCTAAATCGGGTTGAAATTGTGGAAGTTAGGTCTGTTACAAGCAATTCACGTTCGCGCATGCGCATCGGCTACTATCAATCCGGGGGTCATGATTTTCATAGGGGACCATCTAAACTCTAATTTGTAACATACCTGAAAATTTCATTGAAATCGGATGGAAAATGTGGAAGTTACGGCCGTTACAAGGAAATTCACTTTTGCGCATGCGCGGTCGCTTCTATCAGTCCGAGGATGATGATTTTCATAGGGGACCGTCTACACACCAACCCGCACAATCCCTGAAAATTTCATCGAAATCGGACAATAACTTCGTATAGTTATGCGCGTTACAAGGAATTCATGACAGACACACAGACACACGGACACACAGACACGGAACCAAAATTGTTCAGAAAGGTCTAAAACGCAAAACGCGAGTGAAAATTTTGATTTTGGAGAACTTTTTTTTTTCGTCCTTGAAAAGTGAAAACAAAGCTTCCGCTACCTTGGTAGACTCGGAAGCAAAAGTAACCATCTCATGTTGAATTTTCCCCGTACTTGTGCTCCCGCTCTCATTTCAGGAGCAGTATGAAAGAATCTTATGTCAAGTGGTAAATAGATTATACAACTACTTGAGAGAGGCCAGTGATACGAGGCTTTTAATTTTAGGAATTCATGTTTAAACAGGTGAATTTTATTATTTATTTATTCTCTTTTGCAATAGGTGCTTACAACTGTCACTCACATTTGATTTCTATTTTATTTACTGTCGCAAACAATTACGAGCCAAACTCTGCGTTGTATGGATTTATATCTATATGCAATAAAGATTTATTATTATTATTATTATTATATTGATAATAAAAAACCAAAAAGTAACCATCTCATGTTGAATTTTCTTCCGACTGCCATTCCTGGCGTCGCGAACGTCATCAGCTGTCTTCCAAAGGGATGATCAAGTGTGAAATCATTCATAGCTTCTGATTACTGATAGCTTGAATTCCGTTTCTGGCAGCTGTACCTCGAAATATGGTTTGGTGTCATAAGCCCTTCTTGTGGACCTCCTCCTCTTTTCAATTCGACGTTGCTTTGGCACCCACTTACTACTTTTAGGAAGATACCTGCATACTCACCTCTTCCATATTCTCTCCGATTTCCCCTTCCTTCTTCCTTCCGTCTGCCGCCCCCTCTCACAACTCCATCCTACCTACCGCCACTCCCACCTCCTCTCACCCGGCTCTTGTTCCCTTCGAAATGAGTTTTACATTGTTTACAGTGGCCCCGAGGTAAGCCCAACAGCCTCTGTTTGACAATACACTCTGTTATATTGGGTGAAAGCACTCACTCCCGCCCGCTCGCTGTCTCCCGCTTTCGCTATATTGTCTCTGATCTTCTTCCTATTTATTCGGCGGTCGCAATATTCTGCTTCTACCTCTCCACATCCATCCGACAACCTCATTCCATCCGTCAACAGCTTAAATCCTCTCTCGGATCCATATTCACTTCACTTCACTCACTAGCCAACCCTGGCCCCACCTTACTAATTTGAATGTAGCAAGATCCTCAGCAAGAGTATTATTTTTCTTGAATTGAATTAGAACTGCCAGGGAATGTAGAAATGAACTGAAATGAGGGATTTTTTGGACATCTCGAATGCCAAATTGATTCAGCCGTTGGGCCTGGGAGTTCTCACGTTGGACAACGAGGTAAAACCTGAAATGTCTGTCGATCACACGAGCCAGTTATCATTGTGGCTTCCTTTTCCTCGCCATCAGTGTCAGGTTCTTCAAGAGTAAAGATCTCAGTTTTCACAGTCAATATGAAGTTTTTCAGCCCTATGAGGTCCACTAAAGATTTCGAGCGGCTGCAGACACTGTTTGTCCTTTGAACCCTGCTAAATCTTTCAATTTTATATATTTTGAGCAATAATTTTTATCTCGAGAACAGACAGATGAATATTAATTTGTACCAGTACTCTGATCATGCTATTCATGTTTCCTAGATAGTGAATTCATTTACATCGACTCTACCTATTTTTAGCATGTTTTGTCCTTATTGTCTAATTAGAAGGAGAAAAAGAAGAAAAATTATATTTACGAGCAAAAGAAAATGGTAACATGAATGGTGTAAATGAAAAAAATGAACATTACGGTCGAAACCGTCTACCGGAAGTCAGGGCCGCGCATAATTATGTTTAAATAATACAATTATGTGATTTTTACTGTTGTTATAGATCGACAAAATATAATTAAAATAAAGATTCAAGTTAGATGTAAAATCAGAAATAGATGTGGGTAAAAAATAATACAATAAATCAGAAATTAAATTCTCCCACAAGGAGACCTGTAATGTCGGGCTCGCCTTCAAAACACTTCCAGTTGAGACCAATTCGGACCATTCAAAATCCCGATCGCCTCATCCCGCGACAACGAGCTGTACTTTAGAGAAAACGCTATTGACGAACCAAACTCACAAAGAAGTGTCACTTTAGCCGCACCTTACCGAAGCTGAACTTTCGTCGAGTTCCACATTCCGGGTAAGTTTGGCTCCTACCACACTACTGGCCCTTAGTACAGCTTTTGACAAGAAGTGCGTCTATTTTGCTTGCTTCGACAGCCGTTTTACGAAGTTTTTTCGTTCGGATTTAGATGGAAAACAACTACAAGGAATATTTGCAGTATCTACGAAAAGGAAAAAGCGTCTGCCAAGTGGGTGTGGCGCATAGCTTACTCGTATCCATAACCCGATTATATAGATGATCCGATGCATAGTAGTTAATCTCAAAACACCAATCTCTGAGTACCTTTCACTACCCTCATAGGGGACCATCTACACACTAATCTGGACAATCCAAAAAAATTTCATCAAATTTGGATGAAAAATGTGAGTGTTATGGCTGTTACAAGGATTTTACGTTTGCGCATCCGCAGAGGCTACTGTCAATTTTAAGGCCTTGATTTTCATAGGGGATCGTCTACAACCTAATCCGCATATTCCCTAAAAATGTCATCGAAATCGAGTAGAAAATGTGCAAGTTATGGCTGTTACGAGGAGTTCATGTTACCGCACGCGCAGTCGCTTCTATCAGTCCGAGGATGATGATTTTCATAGGGGACCGTCTACACACCAACCCGCACAATCCCTGAAAATTTTATGGGAATCGGACAATAACTTCGTATAGTTATGCCGGTTACAAGGATTTCATGACATACACACAGACACACACACATACAGACAGACACACAGACAGACATACACACAGACAGACAGGCAGACAGACACGGAACCAAAATTGTTCAGAAAGGTCTAAAACGCGAAACAAAATTTTGATTTTGGAGAACTTTTTTTTTTCATCCTTGAAAAGTGAAAACAATACTTCCACTACCTTGGTAGACTCGGAAGCAAAAATGGATGGAAAAACCTTTATATTATAAAGGAATTGTTTTTCCATCAATTTAAGATGGTATAGAATTTTCAGAATTTTTTGAGACGCGGAGCTCTGTAGGACAAACCGTTCGCCCTCTACGAGAGTTCAAGGGTTAGACGTACGATAAATCAGAAACACGAGTGTGAATCGCAAAAGAGGCCTAATCTCCGTTAAAATGTTAGCTGACCGAAATGCGATCGATGTTTTTCTTCATGTTGGTTGGTGGTTACAATGGCAAAGCCGTGCTCTTTGCGGACGAATGATCTATATATAAAAATAATAAACCATTGTGTAATAATTTGCAGCGTTTTTTGTTTCTTGGTCGAGTAAAGAAGATTTCATGAGGGATTCCTGGTTGAAAATCATCTACAGACCATAAAAGGTAAATCAAGAGACGTTGGAAACTAAAACTTTTCAGGGCAGCATATTTTTCATTATTGACATTTCTTGGATGGAAGAGCGATTTTAAGCGGATGGAAACCCACAGCTGAGTGGGTGATTAGAGAGACAAGAGAGGGGTGGAGGGGAGGGGGGATGGAGAGAGAGAGAGAGCTAAACATTTTATTACAAAGGGGCTCTGTGTCGGAGGCACGCAAATGATATGGTAACCGAGTTTTGAGGCGGGCTTGACTGTAATGGCGTTATGTCGAGAGGGCTGGTGGAGGGGTGGAGTGATGAGGTACATAATCGAATCACATCTACCGCGATTACAGCCAGTCCTGCCCTCCTCTCGCTCGCTCGCTATCTGTCTCTCTTCCTCTCATCGTTCACTTTACCTTCAATCCACCCCCTCCTCTCCTGCCGTCCCTCTAATCTCATTCTATACAATCTACTCAATAGTCAAGCTCTCCTCCTCGCGAACCAATCGATAGGAAGCACCCTTGCTCTGCCTGCTTGCCTGGCTGGCTTGTGTTCTCCCCTCCCCTCCCCTCCTCTGCCATTTAGACTAACTCACCTCAACACTCCGGTTCCTTCGCTAGGTAGTTTTAACCGTGGGATTCCCGCCAGCGAGTGTGGGTGGAGTCGGAGAGGCAACGAGCGCCACACTGAATCCCACTAGTGAGGAAATCTCTACAATTTCCACTCTCGACGTCTATCTAATCAATAAGAGAGAAGGTACACGATTTACAAGGATGAGGGAATACGGCCTAACGTCGATTATTCGCGGTCTCTCTATAAAATATACACGAGTTTCCTAGAGAACACTTTTCACCCACTCATTGAGAGAGATTTAATGACTTTTGGTTTATTATTTTCAATAATGAACCTTTAGAATCGACCAAGAAAAAATTTGTGTGTGGCACATAGCTTCCTCGTATCCATAACCCGATTATATAGATGATCCGATGCATAGTAGTTAATCTCAAAACACCAATCTCTAAGTACCTTCCACTACCCTCATAGGGGACCATCTACACGCTAATCTGGACAATCCTAGAAAATTTCATCAAATTCAGATGAAAAATGTGAGTAGTGATTGGATCAAAAAATTTCTTAGCTTGACTGGGAGTCGAACCTGGGACTCCTGGGTGGGAGTCCAGAGCACTGCTCACTGATCTATGGGGGCCAGGTGATTGGTCGAATAGGATCTGAGATTCTCACGTGACACGCGAGGGCGACAAATGTAAGGCTGTTACAAGGATTTTACGTTTGTGCATGCGCAGAGGCTACTATCAGTCCGGGGGTGATGATTTTCATAGGGGACCATCTAAACACTAATCTGTAACATCGCTGAAAATTTCATTGAAATCGGATGGAAAATGTATAAGTTAAGGCCGTTACAAGGAATTCACGTTTGCGCATGCGCAGTCGCTTCTATCAGTCCGGGGGTGATGATTTTCGAAGGGGACCGTCTACTCACCAACCCGCACAATCCCTGAAAATTTCATCGAAATCGGACAATAACTTCGTATAGTTATGCGCGTTACAAGGAATTCATGACAGACACACAGACACACAGACACGGAACCAAAATTGTTCAGAAAGGTCTAAAACGCAAAACGCGAGTGGAAATTTTGATTTTGGAGAACTTTTTTTTTCGTCCTTGAACAGTGAAAACAAAGCTTCCGCTACCTTGGTAGACTCGGAAGCAAAAAGTATCGATATGTATCGCTACTTTTTTTGAAAAGTATCGATACTTTTGGGACATCCATGAGCGAACGGTTCGCTCACTACGAGAATTTAAGTGTTGGACGTACGATAAATCAGAAACACGTGTGTGAATCGCAAAAAAGGCCTAATCTCCGTTCAAATTTTAGCTGACCGAAATGCGATCGATGTTTTTCTTCATGTTGGTTGGTGGTAACAATGGCAAAGCCGTCTTCTTTGCGGACGAGTGATCTATATATGTATAGCATTTCCAAGCCAAATGAAACCTGTTATAAACCTTCCCCACTAGCTTTATAACAACTAAGTTAAGAATATGTTTATTAGTGAATAAGATCAGCCATTATGTAAATTAACAAGTATCATAAATGTAAAATTATAAATATTCAGATAATAATAAAATTCAGCACAGAAGGTCAGTAACCTGGGTTTTCCCCGACAGCCTAGGCCATTCCCCTGGGACCCTCGGGAAATTCCCGGGATACCAAGAAGGGGAACCCTAGGTCTGCTTAAATAGGGAGCGGGCCCAATTCTAGTCACCCATTCTATTCCTGACCTTCTGTCTGGCCACTCCATCTAAAAAGCTCTTTTACTTTCAAAACCCTAAAAACTCCTTGCCAAAACCTATTGAGTGTAGCTGTTACCTTACTTGGTAAGGTGTACTTGTCTCCTCAATAATCTGATCAGTTGGGCTGTTGCCTCCCTTCAGGGGGCGTACTTGCTCCTGATTAATACAGTAGTGTAGCTGTAGGTCCCCTTCAGGGATCTCACTTGCTCCTACTAAATTATTGGTGAAGCTGTTGGCCCTCTTCAAGGACCGTACTTGCTCCCAATAAAACCTATGGTGTAGCTGTTGAGCCTCCTTCAGAGCCTCGTACTTGCTCCCATAAAATTTAGTGTAGCTGTTGATCTCCCTTCAGGAGATCGTACTTGCTCCTAAATTCATAGTGGTGTAGCTGTTGGATCTTTCCAAGATCCGTACTTGCTCCCACTACTGGTGAAGCTGTTGTCCCCTTCAGGGACGTACTTGCTCCCACAGAAGTGAAGCTGTTCCTCTTTAATACGAGGGTACTTGCTCCTTCACAATAGGGACACCTCCTTCAGAGGTGGACAAGGTGGTGTCACTTTAATACTAAAATTCAATACAGTCGAGCCATTTGCATAATCATAAAATAGTAACATAAAAAACCTTTAGCAAGAAACTTTTAGTTATTTGAGCAAAAACTCATAACAAAACCTATTGAGAAAATGAGTGAAATGAAGTACCTAGATAGGCAGATACTCTGCACATTTCAGATCGATGCAGTTGTACCTATCGTTCAAAGAAGTTGCCAAAATGAAAATTCAGTGAATTGTAGACATAGGATTATCGAAGTAGATCTCACCTTAGTAGAATAGGAAACAAGTAAGTTTGAGAAAAACAACATGTGTAGGCCTTACGTTGTGCAAGAGCTGAAATTCAATCATATGATGGATTTAAAAAAACTGATTGAGGTCTTGATGAGTAACAGATCAGTAGACTCTGATGGGAGGAAGATATCTTGGATCAGGATGAAACGGCTCAAATACGTCAAGGGATCGGACTTCAATCTTTTTAGCTACGATTATTTTGGGGATTATAGGATTCTGAATCCAGCTCTGGGAAACGCTGCCTCGTATCCTTCTTCCCTGAAACAGCTTGACAATACGACTATTCCTGTGACACAATCGAAGAAGAACGACCTCATGAAATTTTGTAAGTCTGGTGCCATCCCTCATGATGATTTCAACATGCACAAGAAGATCAAGGAGATGACCTCTATCGATAGAAAGAACCACGCCGCAGTTGTAATGGATGAGGATGGACGGTTGGCTGTGTCCAGAGATGAGAAATGCGAGGTTTGGGAACGGTATGTGGAAGAACTATTTAGCGATGCCCGCGAGCTTCACCATGAAATTTTGGCTCAGGAAGGAAGTGAGGGTCCCACCATCCTGGAAGCAGAGGTGCGGCGCGCAATTATGACAGCAAAAACTGGTAAAGCCGTAGGCCCTGATGAAGTTAGCATGGAAATGTTCAAGCTTATGAACGATGCAAGCGTTGCGAAATTGACCGCATTCTTTAATAAAATCTATGAAAGTGGGGAAATCCCACACGAATGGCTGAATTCGGTTTTCGTTGTGCTGCCCAAGAAGGCCAATGCCCGCAAATGTCGTGATCATCGAACGATTAGTTTAATGAGTCATGCGTTAAAGATCCTTTTGCGGGTGCTTCACTATCGGCTGTGGCAGAAAATCGAGGCTGAGGTCAGTGAGACGCAATTTGGCTTCAGGAGTTTGTTTGGCACGAGGGAAGCTTTGTTTGCCATGCACATCCTTGTTCAGAAATGCCTCGATCAAAAGTGTCCTGTATATGTCTGCTTTATTGATTTTGAGAAAGCTTTTGACCGGGTGAAGCACGGAAAGCTTGTGAGTATCTTGCAGTCGGCTGGCCTTGATTTTAAGGATGTTCGCTTAATTGGAAACCTATACTGGAAACTACTACCTATTGAAATTACTTGATACATAAAATTTACAATTATTTTGAAACATAATTATTCAAGTATTTTGGCGGATGGCGTTGGCGAGATGATCTGCGAAGAGCTGGTGGTTGATGGCCTGTATCTGACTGCGACTCCTGTTGTTGTGGAGTGTTAGTGGGCATTTCCTGCTGATCGACAGGATTTGGCGCAGTTGGTGGCTGATTAACTACTGGCTGAAACTCATCAGCGGGAATCTGTTGATATGGCACTCCTTGTGTCGGGTTTTGTATTTCTTGAGGAGCGAATGTGACACGTTTCTTTTTGACCAATGTTGATACCAATTGATCAATGTGACGTTTGAGAGAACGGCCTGTGTCCAGCTCAACGATGTAGTGGTACTGGCCAAGTTTTCGAATTACAGTACCAAATTGCCAGATATCTTTGTTATTCTGGTATATCCTGACTTGTACTCTCTCCCCCACTTGGAACGAGCGGATGTGGCAGCTGCTTTTGCTGGTTGGCACGACTGCTTTTCTATTGGGCAGGAGAGCGTCAAGGCGAATTCTAATTTTTCTTTTCAGGTAAAGTTCTGCGGGTGATTGACCTGAGGCCAATGGCGTGGCGCGGTAGCGAAACAGAATGTTTTGTAGCTTCGTCGCTAGTGGCATTGGGTCATCAGCTGTGGCTTTGAGTCTTCTTTTCAGGGTTTGAATACTTCTTTCAGCAAGGCCATTGGTTGCTGGGTGGCCTGGTGCTATAAATTTCTGGAAAATTCCTCTTTCTTTGCAGTGCGTCAGGAATTCTTCACTTTTGAAGATGGTGGCGTTGTCCGAGACTAGGACAGAAGGATAGCCGTGAACTGAGAAAATATTTTCCAGGAGTTTGATGGTTGAAGTTGATGAGGGTGGATCTTTGAGCATACGAACTTCAGCCCGTTTTGACTTGGCGTCGATACACATCAGGAAGTAGTGGTTGTCAAAGGGGCCTGCATAGTCAATGGCCATATCAAAGGCGGAGGATTTGAGAGTTAGGCTCACGCTGGATGGCCAGGATATAGAACAGGTTGCTAGGTTTAAGTATCTAGGTCAATAATGGGTATCCGAGACATGGTCCCTTGAAAGTAACCTCAGGAGTCGCATTGAAACGGCTCGCAGTGCCTTCAACAACATGCGCACTATTCTATGCAACCGGGATCTGAGCTTAGCGCTGCGCTGGAGGGTCGTTAAGTGTTACGTTTGGTCAATACTTCTATATGGCGTGGAGACGTGGACACTGAAGGCGAGGGACATAAACAGACTCGAGGCGTTTGAGATGTGGCTGATCCGCCGTCTGCTGCGAATTCCCTGGACCGCCCGTCTCCGGAATGACTATATTTTGGAGCACAATTCCTTGACCCGTGAGCTCTTGACTACCATTAAGAAAAGGAAGGTGGCGTATCTGGGCCACGTCATGCGGGGTCCCAAGTATGGCCTCTTACAGACCATAATGATGGGTAAAATAAGTGGCCGAAGAGGCGTTGGTAGAAAACGAGCCTCGTGGTTGTCAAACATTCGGAAGTGGACGGGGATTGAGCGAGCGGCGGATTTGTTTCACTTGGCACAGGATCGCGAGCAGTTTGCTGGTATGATCGCCAACCTTCGTTAACGGAGAGGGCACTAGAAGAAGAAGAAGGTGCCATCCCTGATGCGTACCACGTCTGGTACAGAAGTATCAAAGCCTAAACCAAAAAAGCTCCAGAACCACAGCAATCTGACGATGATTATTTTGCTCAAAAAGAGGAAGAAGAAGAAGATTAATCACATTTCCCAATCCGATCAACTTACTTCTCATTTTTCATTCAAGACGTAATTTTTTTCCAATCCAATGTTCCGATTTTTGAAATGTTAAACAGTTTTAATTCTATCACTTCCAAAGTTTTCATGAGGCTCGTGAATCTTTTTCACTCAGTTATTTCAAAATTAAGGATAACGCATTACAAAAATGATGCAGTTTCATTTCTGTTATGGTCGTTAGTGATAATATAGGCCCGCGGCAGAGTTAAAATGTATTGTGTCCGGGTGAGTGTTGGTGAATCTCGTGGTAATAATCATCTTCTGTATTCAACTGTGATACCCTTGCTGTAACGTCGTTGTGGAGTCAGTACCTACGTGAGAATAGGGCAGGGTAAAGTTCGCTCGAATAGTCGAAAAATTCCCGGAAAGCTTGATTATTTTATTTAGTATTGTTTCTTGTGTTTCACAACTGGGCACTAAAAACGTGAGCTCTCCATCTGTTCGGACATGGTTGGTGGGATTCAGAATAAATTTATGAAATTCTGAACTTTACATTAATAAAAGTCAGCTCCCAATCTGAATCAAAAATGTTCACGACTGCTTTTCATTATGAAGTTCATCAGATTTCTTACTGGAATGAAAATTTGCAACTCTACATGACAATATTCCTTACCGGAAAAAGTTATCAACTCCTTCACAGCGGACTTGATCACTTCTTCCTCTCATTGACGGTTGGGACGCCTTGAAAACGCTGTAGTGTAAAATTTACTTTTTGGACTTGATCACTTTTTCCACGCAACCGACGACATATTCGATTTTCGGATTCTGCGTTCCTTGAAACGTAAACCAACAATTTTCGCGGGGTTACCAATTTTGCTTCCGAGTCTACCAAGGTGGAGGAAGCGTTGTATTCACTTTTCGAGGTTCTCCAGAATCGAGAAATTTCCAGTCACGTTTTACAATATAGACCTTCCTGAACGATTTTGGTTCCGTGTCTGTCTGTCATGAAATCCACTGCCATAACTTCTACAATTCTCTTCCGATATCGATGAAATTTTCAGGGATTGTGCGGATTGGCGTATAGATGGTCCCCTATGAAAATCATCAGGCCCGGGCTGATAGTAGCCGCTGCGCATGCGCGAACGTGAAATCCTTCTAACAGCCATAACTTCCACATTTTCTATCCGATTTCAATGAAATGTTCAGGGTTTATGAGGATAAGGTTGTAGATGATCCCCTATGAGGGTAGTAGATGGTACTTAGAGATTGATATTTTAAGATTAAATACTATGCATCGGATCATTTATACAATCGGGTTATGAATACGAGGAAGCTATGTGCCACACCCATTTGGCAGACTGTTTGGTTTATTATTTTCAATAAACATCCTTTGGAATCGACCAAGAGAAAAAATTTTAACCCCCCCCCCCCTCCTCTCAAAATTTGTTGGTTTACGTTTCAAGGTACGTAGAATCCAAAAATCGAACGAAAATTTGGCCTTCCGTACGCGGCACTTTCCCCACTTAGCATAGACCGATTTTGATGAAATTTGGTATGTAGGCTCCATTTGAGGTCTAGTTATGCCCCGAAGATTTTGGGTTGATGAAGGTCACTTCTAAGGGTTGAAAAATAAGGTTTGACATTCTGAAAACGCCCTATCTCAAAAAATTTAGATATAAAGGTATCGTTGTTCCATCAACTATAAATAAAAATATAATAAAATAATAAAAATAAATAAATGAATATATCAGATAAATAATAAACATAAATAATAATAGGATAAAACAGAAACACGAGCGTGAATCGCAAAAGAGGCCTAATCTCCGTTCAAATTATAGCTGACCGAAATGCGATCGATGTTTTTCTTCATGTTGTATGGTTGGTGGCTTTACAGACGAGTGATCTACATAAAAATTATAAACCATTGTGTAATCATTTGCAGCGTTTTTTATCTTGGTCGATTCCAAAGGTTTATAATTGTACGACTCACAACCATCATAACAAAACATTGGTGTGAACTCAAACATACTCCAAACCCCACAATGTACTTCTTGTTTATTTTCTTTTTTCTCTTTCGGTACCTCCACTCATCAATCCGACTTTGGTTAAATCGTAGATATTCTCTGCCAAGTTGGTAAGCTTTCTCGTTGCACGATCAATTTTTTGTTTCTCTCTAAATTTCCATCGGCTATTCAGGAAGTGGCTCACTCCATTGATAGGAGCTACCTGCTCTGCGCAGTCGACGTAACACGTTCTCCTTCGCATGCTTTTCCAATCTGGTTCTGACAGTCTCGCATCTCGTTTGGTTTTGTCACTTCCGTTCATTGATATTTTTCGAAGAAATCAACTTCCCCCAATGAAGAATCAACGTTATTTCACTAAGAGATCAACTTTTCCCAATGGCATATCAACGTTGTTTCTCGAAGGAATCGACTTTTCCCAATGGTGAGTCAACGGTATTTCTCGAAGAATTCAACTATTCCCAATGAAAAATCAACGTTTTCTCTAGAAAAAAAAATTGACTTTTCCCGATGGAGAGTCAACGTTAGTTCTCGAAAAAATGTATGTCCGTTCTGACTGAACACTTTCCGGACTGACCCGACACTTACTGGACACTGTCTGGACTATAATTATACCTCCGAATTTCCATGAGTTATTCTCTGAACCACAATGGAACTAATAGTGGTGCACTATGGCGCTAGAGCACGTTAGGGGAGATTCCACTAAAAGTGGCTGAAAAAAGTTGTGGTGTCTTCGGCAAATAGTTGAGTGTTTTCCGTCGGTTAATTGTTCTTTTCCCTCGTAAGAATGAAACCTGTATACCAGCTGTACAGTTTATTCAAACAGAGGGGGTACACCCCCGTTATTAAAACGCTGCAAATTATTATACAAAATTTTATTATTTGTCTATTTAGATCACGCGTCTGCAAAGAACACGGCTTTGCCATTGTTACCACCAACCAACATGAAGAAAAACATCGATCGCATTTTGGTCAGCTAAAATTTGAACGGAGATTGGGCCTCTTTTGCGATTCACTCTCGTGTTTCTGATTTATCTGATTATTATTTATATTTATTATTTATCTGATGTATTTATTCATATTATTTTATTATATATTTCTTTATAATTTATGGAAAAACAACACCTGTATATCTAAATTTTTCAGTTTGGGCGTTTTCAAAATTTCGAACTTATTTTTCAACCCTTAGAGGTGACATCAACCAAAATCTCTCTATAGATCACTCGTCTGCAAAGAACACGGCTTTGCCATTGTTACCACTAACCAACTTAAAGAAAAACATCGATCGCATTTCGGTCTGCTAACATTTGAACGGAAATTAGGCCTCTTTTGCGATTCACACTCGTGTTTGTGATTTATCGTACGTCCAACCCTTAAATTCTCGTAGGGAGCGAACGGTTTGTCCTACAGGGCTCCGCGTGGTCTCAAAAAATTCTAAAAATTCAATACTATCTTAAATTTATGAAAAAAACAATACCTTTATATCAAAATTGTTTGAGTTAGGGCGTTTTCAAAATTTCTCGCCATTGAGTCTGTAAGAGTACTAGCAATATGTAGGTAATGCAAATCGCCAGAGGTTCTGAAAAGAAGAGGTCTTTTTTTATGAGCGATCGTTAACCTGATGTTCCCTACAAGTGGATTATCCAGGGGAATGACGCACAGGGAAATTACAAAACACAGTTTCTCTAACTGTTTCCCCTTCTAGGTGACTATTTAAAATACAGTAAAATTATGAATGAAGGTTCAGTAGCTGATCTAAACAATGGCGCAAGAAGAAAAATGATATTCCTAGAAACAACTAAGTTATGGACCACAGGGGAATGACATTCAACAAAAATACTCACCTAGAATCTGATGGATGATCTACTCCCGCAGGTCTCACAACACGAACTGGCCTTGGGTCGAAGTTGAGTGTAGTTCGTGAGTAGCAGAGCTACAAATGTCTCTTTTTTGATGCCCCTAACGGTAGTTCTCTCCGCTCTACTAGAATTGCAAGATTTTACAGGGGAATGACTGAAAACCTGTGAGACACACTATTTCTCATGCATACCTTCACAAACTATGGACCGAAAATTCAGACGACAAAGGTGTCCATACCAGACCACTTGATGAATACGTGAGCCTTTGTAGTCTCCTGGAATCTCAAACTGAACGACTGTGGTTACTTGGAGAAGTAGTGCACCTAGGGAAGTGGACATGCAGGGGAATTTAGGCTAATCCGCTATTTTTCTTAGCCTTGCTAGTCGTCTATTTCGAAAATCAATACATTGATTGTCTGGGAAACATGGTTCTCTACTAAAGTTTGGTTTATTACCTATTTTCAATAAGAACCTTTGAAATCGACCAAGAAAAAAAATTGTTTAACCCCCCCTCAAAATTTGTTGGTTTACGTTTCAAGGTATGTAGAATCCAAAAATCGAATAAAAATTTGGCCCAATTGGAAGGTTTTGGACTCACCGGCTTTTACAATCGACCACAGAAACGTTATTTCTTAAGGAATCCATACCAAACTTCGTACAAAGGAGCGGGGTGGTTACTTCTATGAGAAAATTAGCTCCAATTAGGCTCATCCCTAATATTAACCCTAATAGGACCATGGTGTCACTAGTGTCACCGGAAAACATCTCAAGAACTCCACAGCTGTCTAAGTGTCACCGGAGTAACCAAAATTAAATTGCAATTTCAAATGTAATGGACAGCAGAATTTTTCGTGGGCAATGAGGAATTTCACCATGTCGGAATTTCCTATTTTTGACCCCAAAATCGGATTCAGCACCTCGAAAAACCCCCTAAGGCAAACTTTCAGCCCGAACTTCCTAATTTACGAATAAACAAAATAGTGTAGAAAATACGAATGTTTAAAAAAAACCGGGAAAATGACGTCATCCCGGAATAGTTCATTTATGGCCGCTTGAAGCGCTGAGATCGAGAAATCCATAGTCCCCAGATGCAAAATTTCACGAAAAAGTAAAGTTCGAAATCGAAAAACTGAAGAAAAAAAAATAGAAAAAGCAAGATGGGGAAAATTAGGTTTCCTCTTTTTTGTTTGATAACTTTCCTCTTAGAAAACACGATTTTGTCGTCCCAATGGGCAACACTGGGAGGAGACGGCGATCTGAACAGCCCAATCAGCGAGCATTCCCGCTGCACGTCCGTTTTCCCGGTTAGTTTTGAAATCAAAAATTTTAATTGTCTCCCAAAAATAACAGGAGACTTATTTTCCGAAGTCAGCCCGATTTTCATCTATCCCACACCATTAACTATTCAGGAAAAATGCAAACAGATTTCGGTGAAATTCCTCATTGGAAGTATCTCAAAATCGAGTGATGACAAACCAATATATCCAAATAAATCGATTATAAAATGTTCACACTTTTTTTCATAACATTATTTTTTAACTTTTAATCAACTTACAAAAAATGTTTCCAACTAACTAACTTTCCAATAATTTTTAAATTGGAAGTTAAATCTAGTTAATCGAGTGAAACCTTGGGGTAGCTGTGGAGTTCCTGAGATGTTTTCCGGTGACACTAGTGACACCATGGTCCAATTAGGGTTAATATTACGGATGAGAATCGTTATAAACTATCGATAGAATCGAATAAACCAACGAATGAACCATCGAAGTCAACAATCGATTGTTGAAAACCATCTGTACTAGACTCGATGGTTTTCGATAGTATCGATACTTCTTTGATCAAGTGTGGTAATGAAAATATTGCCTAGGATAGATCAAGTATATATTGTAATCGTTGGAATTTGCATGATACAAATTTCAGTGAAACCAGTGGTCATTTCAGGTCAACCTAAATCAACCAAACATAAAAAATGCAATGGCGAATTTTTCATTACCTTGAAAATAATACGACAAAAGATGGTGTTCACCTCAATATAAAAAAAAAAACCACCTGTACCTTTTGTCGTATTCTCCCCACTTGAATTATTTGAAGGCTTGAAGATTTGTCCCAACACAGCTCAGTGGATGGTTAAACAGAACAGATACCTCCTATTCCTACCTCCTTAACGAATAGAGAACGACAACCAATCACCTGAATATTTGAATTTGATAACGATAACAGAAAGATTTGACACAATCAAAAACGTCTGCCAAGTGGGTGTGGCACATAGCTTCCTCGTATCCATAACCCGATTGTATAGATGATCCGATGCATAGTAGTTAATCTCACAACATCAAAACAAGTTAATTTGTAACATCCCTGAAAATTTCATTGAAATCGGATGGAAAATGTAGAAGTTATGGCCGTTACAAGGAATTCACGTTTGCGCATGCGCAGTGGCTACTATCAGTCCGAAAGTTGTGATTTTCATAAGAGACCATCTAAATACTAATCTGTAACATTCCTGAAAATTTCATTGAAATCGGATAGAAAATGTAGAAATTATGGACGTTACAAGGAAATTCACGTTTGCGCATGCGCAGTGGGTACTATCAGTCCGAAGGTAATGATCTTCATTGAGGACCATCTACAACCTAATCCGCATAATCCTTGAAAATTTCATCGAAATCGGGTAGAAAAAGTGGAAGTTATGGCCGTAACAAGGAAATTCACGTTTGCGCATGCGCAGTGGCTACTATCAGTCCGAAGGTGATGATTTTCATAGGGGACCATCTAAATACTAATCTGTAACATCCCTGAAAATTTCATAAAAATCGGATAGAAAATGTAGAAGTTATGGCCGTTACAAGGAATTCACGTTTGCGCATGCGCAGTGGCTACTATCAGTCCGAAGGTAGTAATTTTCATAAGGGACCATCTAAATACTAATCTGTAACATTCCTGAAAATTTCATTGAAATCGGATAGAAAATGTAGAAATTATGGACGTTACAAGGAAATTCACGTTTGCGCATGCGCAGAGGGTACTATCAGTCCGAAGGTAATGATCTTCATTGGGGACCATCTACAACCTAATCCGCATAATCCTTGAAAATTTCATCGAAATCGGGTAGAAAAAGTGGAAGTAATGGCCGTTACAAGGAAATTCACGTTTGCGCATGCGCAGTGGCTACTATCAGTCCGAAGGTGATGATTTTCATAGGGGACCGTCTACACACCAACCCGCACAATCCCTGAAAATTTCATTGAAATCGGACAATAACTTCGTATAGTTATGCACGTTACAAGGAATTCATGACAGACAGACAGACACACTGACACTGAACCAAAATTGTTCAGAAAGGTCTGAAACGCAAAACGCGAGTGAAAATTTTGATTTTGGAGAACTTTTTTTCGACCTTGAAAAGTGAAAACAAAGCTTCCGCTACCTTGGTAGACTCGGAAGCAAAATGCAATCACATTGACGTAATCGCGGAAACAACGGTTGCAACCATCGGTGGTGAAAACATCGGTTCTAAAATATCGATGGTGAAAACATCGGTTCTAAACCATCGATGGTGAAAACATCGACTATCGGTTGCAAAACATCGATAGTGTCGACCATCGATGCTAATCTATTCGTTTTATCCTCCAGACTCAATAATCGATTATTTTCGATATCAAACATAACCTTCTCAACATAATCTTCTCTGACCCGATCAGCTGGTCGTGAAGGGGCGCCATTCGGCTCCTATCCAGCAAGGTTATTCTGTTTACATACCAAGTTTCTTGGTATGTAAACAGAACGATGGTGATAATATTCTTTAAAAGCAATTATGTAATCGTTATTATTATGTCTCCCTTGTGGGTTAGATGTCTGACAAGAAATTCAATACTCAGTATGTGTCTTAAGATACGTCTTTGCGGTGGTTTAGACCCCTTTGAGCAGAGTGTTGTTGAGTTTGACGACGATTTTCCTGACATAACTCGCGAAGATCTCGTGGAGTATCTTGTATTGAAGACGGATTTCATATCCCTGAAGCAACTGAAGTGCTGCAAATCTTTGGATCCGCACAACTTCGTTACTTCAGTGCATGTGAAATCTGTCTCATGCAAGGTACCCCCAGGTGACAAGGTGGTGGTATTTGGAGAGGTAAGTAATTCAAATTTTATCCAATTATTATTAGGTTGGGTAGTAGATTCAATAACGGTTGTTTGATGAAAATAATGTTATGATAGCATCCCTTGCCCATTGCTAAGTCAACATTGTTATGAAACTTTGAAAAATCATGGGAAAAGATCTACTCATGATAGAAGAATCCAGTTGATGCCAAAACTCCCAGTGAGGGCTCTACTTTCAATTAAAAATTATAATAAACCACTTTCCCGACTCTAGCACGCACCCTACTTCGAGCCATGAAGCAGTACCTATTGTATGAGCAATTTTTCAAAATTAGGTTCCATATATGTATATATTGACCTAAACGCTTACTCCGTTTTATGGTTCGAATATGGATAGATTAACATGCAATGGAGTCATTACTTGAATTTTGAAATTCAGGAGATGAATTGCATATTTACATTGATCATTTACTAATTGAACTTCAAAACAATCACGCAAATTGGTTCGAAATTATCTTCCTGGGAACTTGTACAAATCAAAACACATGGACACAAACAAAAACATTTCGTGAAGCCCGTCCAATGAGGTTAGGTATTCTATTATTACTACTGTGACCAGAGAGTTCCACCCCTCCGGATCACGGTTAGGCAAAGCACTTCCTCCACAAAACGTGCACGCTCGAGGTCCGCCGGGTCACCGCTGATGACCGCACCAGGGGTGACCCGTATTCTCAATGAATACAAGAACTTGTTTCAGCGGCCTGACGCTCAGGGATGCTCAATGCAAGTGGTGCATCGCATCGAAACAGGTTCTCATCCACCAATCTACAAGAAGCCGTACACCGTGCCTCACACTCTACGATTGATCGTTGAAGAGCAGCTCAACCAGATGCTGGAAGCAGAGGTGATTGAGCATTCCACCAGCCCCTGGGGAGCGCCGGTAGTACTGGTGAAGAAAAAGATGCCACCCGGACAGAACCAAAAGTACAGGTTCTGTACTGATTTCCGGGCACTCAATCACACAACGAAGAGCGATGCCTACCCTTTGCCAAACTTGACGGAGACGCTCGAATCTCTCGGAGGTAGCCACTTCTTCATGACACTCGATCTCACCGCAGGCTATCACCAGATAGCAATAGCACCAGAGGACCGCGAGAAGACGTCTTTCACGACCCTGGGCCGGACGTTCCAATACCGTAAGATGGCCTTTGGACTCAAAAACGCTCCAGCAACTTTCCAACGACTGATGAACTGTGTCCTGGAGGGACTTGTGGGATCATCTTGTCTCGTATACCTCAATGATATCGTTGTTTTCGGGCCAGATGTGGAAACCCACATGGTGCGGTTAAGACAAGTCCTGGAAAGACTGAACCACGCTGCGCTGAAGCTTAACCTTGCAAAGTGCACATTCTTGAGCACGCAAGTAAACTATTTGGGACACATTGTGTCTGAAGAAGGTCTGTGGATGGAGTCGTCAAAGATCGACTGTGTTCAGAAGTATTCAGTACCCACGGACGCCACGCAGGTACGAGCCTTTCTAGGTCTCGCTGGCTTTTATAGGCGGTTTGTAAGCGGGTTCTCAGAGATCACTGCTCCGCTAACCCAGCTCCTGCGTAAGGACGAGCCCTTTGTATGGACAGATGAACATCAGAAGGCCTTTGACCAGCTGAAGACGATCCTTCATACCAGCCCTGTCCTCGCCTATCCAGATTTTGAACTGCTGTTCATACTCTCAACTGATGCTTCAGGCATAGCCTTAGGAGCTGTGCTCAGCCAAGAACATAATGGCGAGATCCACCCCATTGCCTACGCGAGTCGCAAGTTAAATTCCGCAGAGTCGCGATACTCGACGACTGAACGGGAGCTCCTGGCAGTAGTGTGGGCAGTCTCCCATTTTCAGCCATATTTACTAGGTCGACGTTTCCGGTTGGAAACTGACCATCACGCCTTGACAGCAGCAATGAATCTGCAAGATCCAACACACCGGATATGCCGCTGGATCCTCCGTTTGTCGGAATACGATTTTGATCCTGTTTACCGACCCGGAAGCCAGCTGAAGAACGTTGACGCCCTAAGCAGAGTCATCATTGCGAGCATAAACACATTTCAGCTGACGAGAGAAATGCTCATCTCCTCGCAGCAAGTCGACCCCTGGATTCTGGAAGTCCAGAAGAACCCCGCAAGATGGTCTGCCCGTTTGGAGGATGGAGTTTGGATGGCCTCCAAGGTTGTAGACACCGGAGAATTATTGGTCCCCTTAATTCCCGGCTCCCTTCGCCATCAAATTCTGCAGGTCTGCCACGACAGCCCATGGGCAGGACATCCCAGCATAGACACGACAGACGCGACAGTCAGGAAGTACGGAGTCTGGCCAAAGTTGACGTCGTACGTCAGAGACTACGTCAGATCCTGCCAACGACGAAAGACATCGAATCGGCTGGACCCGCCAATCCAACAGCCAGAACTTCCATCGCATCCTGGAGAGATAGTGGGGATAGACCACGTTGGACCTCTCGCGACGACCAATGGTGTGAAGTACTTGCTTACGGTCGTTGACCACTTTAGCAAATACGCTGAGGCCTATGTTGTGCCCAACACAACAGCCCAGGTGGTGGTCAATGTCCTAACAAAGCAGTATTTCCCCACGCATGGAGTTCCGGAGAAACTGATTTCGGATCGTGGTACTGCTTTCACAGCCGCAGTGACTCAAGAACTATGCGCCGCTTGGGGGATTAAGAAGGTACAGACCACCGCTTACCACCCCCAAAGCAACGGAATTTGGGAGCGCTTTCACAGAACCTTGGCCGACATCATTGCCAAGTTGTCACCCAAGACCAACCTGTGGTAAGAAGTACTGCCGATGGCCTTGGCCGTCTATCGCAGTGCCCCACATGGAAGCACAGGATATTATCCCAACATGTTACACTTGGGAAGGGAAATCCGCCTGCCTGTTGCCACCGCCTTGGATCTGGACTCTCCGTCTAGTCACGACAGAACGTTTGTACACGTTAAGAGGGCCCAGAAAGCAGCAGCAAAAGCAATACGGAAAGCCTGGATGAAGCGATCCCGAATCGCGAATGCACGTCGAACCCCTCGCTATTTCAGCGTGAACGACCGGGTATACCTGCGCCAGATGGTACCGCCTCCCGGAGTATCGTCCAAATTCTGGAGCCCTTGAGTTGGACCCATGAGGATTGTAAGACGTCTCTCAGAAGTGACATACGAGGTAGCAGATCCCACGGACTGCTGCCAGGTAGTACACCTGGGACATCTCAAACCCGCATTCGAAAGAGGTGTTCCCGACGATGCCTGCGTCACCCCACCTGTTGCACCCATGGCCGACCAGCGACCGGAACCCGTACCCTGCAACATGGAAATTGACGATCTCATCCACGACGATGAAGATACGTATCCTGTAGCCCGGTTTGTTGAAGTTCAGCAATCCAAAGAATCCCCAGAACCCGAAGACCCATTGAAAGAGAGTCCTCCTGATGAAGTGCCGCCTGAAGAGGAATCCCAGAAGACTGCTGCAGTTGCACATCGCCAGCTGCGCCGGCTTCCCAAAAAGGATTACCAGCAACTGCACTCTGGACGACCCTCGAAGAACCCGAAACCTGAAACAGAAGAAAGGTTAAATAAGAAAGTAAAATTTCGAATGTAAAAAGTTATATATTAAAAAAAAAATTATTCATGATATTTTCTATGTTGTAATTCATACTTACCAGTTGTTTGTCTCGTTCCATGCCGACCCTTGACGTTTCGCAAACGCGCGCGCGAACGATCGTGGGCCGACATTTTCCCTGTTCCATCTTAAATAGCACCGTGTCTGTCGAAGGAGTTGGTCAAGTCGTTGAGGTTCGCTGTATTTAGGCCCTTTTCCATCTTTAGGCCCAGTCACAATCGAGTCAACCAAACCACATCACACATTACACTTGGCAACCCAGTAGAAATAACAAGCACACCTATAGAAAGTAGACCTAACAATGTCATAGCGTAGAAGTAGAAGGTAGAGTAGAAGGTCATGCCAGTGCTATAATAGGAAGGTGGGTGTGTTTTACAGACAGTGTGCAGTGATGTCGATAGACTTGCGAGCAATGATGAAGGATGTGGAGAGGAGATTGGACGAGGAGGAGAGTCGTGACAGGAGCCCTGATTCGGAACCGCCAGTAGATCCCCAATTACCACCCCCTAGAGCGTTGCCACCCAGAACTAGAACCCGACCGAAAGATCTCAATAAGGAGTGGACCGTCCTGGAAACCGGTGCGGAGATGTTATACGGTGCTGCAAACGAGAACGAGTTGGAGGAAGGCTGGCATAGACATGCTAGTGCTATGCGAGTCCTGCAAGAACACACTCGAGGAATGCAACCCCTCGAGCACCCCAGAATCGATGTGACAGAAATCGCGAGAGCCGTGGCCCAGCAACTCCAGCAACCCCAAGTCACTATACCCACGTCGGCGGACATTGCTAGAGAAGTGGTGGCCCTCATGAACAAGCAGCTGCCGCCCACCCAAGATCCCCAACAGTGGGCTGACAGGATTGCTGAGCTGATCGTCCAGAAACAATCACCGGCCTATTCACCGATCCACGACTCAGGAGCCATAGCAAGAGCCATCCTGATCGAACTGCAACTGCATGATGCCGAACAGAATGCCAGCGCCCCAACAATGTCTCGCGAACACCTTGCTACTAGTGCCCCCTCGACGTCGTGTGAAAGCTTATCCGCCAGTGTCTCGTCAATGCCTCGCGAAGAGCTTGTCGCCACTGTGCCCACCACGTCCAGGAGTGAGCTGCCCTAAGCCGAAGGAACCATAGACGACTCCCAGTCTGAGGAGGAGGACAGACCAGTGGCAGAGCGATGATGCATTGCCTGCGGAAGAAACAGGGGCCACAACTCGCGCCTTTGGTGTGAGGCCTGTCGAACCTTCCTGCGCAGAGCCAAGAAGGCTGCCACTGATGGTCGACCCATAACCTGCAAGGACCCTCGCCATCGTCAAAACCCTGATAACGTCGCGTGCAGAGGTTGCCGAGCCAAGCACCTCCAAACCCTGGAAGCCGCAACCACCCGACCCACAGACGAAAGATGCGCCGCTGAGGACATCGGCTTTCAAAGGGGGGGGGGGGTGTGACTGGAGAGTTCCACCCCTCCGGATCACGGTTAGGCAAAGCACTTCCTCCACAAAACGCGCGCGCTCGAGGTCCGCCGAGTTGCCGCTGATGACCGCACCAGCAGCCGCGGAGTTGCCTCCACTGCCACCAGTCGCGCCACCAGCAGCGCCCCCACTCCACGCGCATGCGCGCCCGCGCTGTTCGACCCCCTCCAGAACTAAGGGACCTCCCTGACGTCGCCCCACCTCCTCATTCCTTGAGAGACTGTGGTTGCCGAGAGTACAAGCCCGCCGAGACTGGGGCCCACAGAGTAATGGAGACAAGTTAACAGAGAAGAAAGCCAACGTTAAAATGGTGTGCAAGTATTTTTGAGGCTGCCTCAGTGGCGCTATCTACTTTCAGCTAGGATTGAGGAACTACTACGGAAGAGGCGGGGAGGAGAGGCCACACTCTTCATACCGCTTCTTTTCAAATCGTTTCGAATGACCAGAAAATGATAACTTTTCGATTCATCATCATTTCAATTTGCAAAAATTACTTGGAAAAACCAATCGAAGCGAAAGATATTTTCAGAGTTCCTCATGCAATTGTTGTTGTCCCTATCGCCAGTAGTTCGAATGTTGAATCGACAACTGCCACCCTTAGAAACGTTTGAAACCCAGTGTATTATTGAATAGCGCCCGATTTTTTCGTACATATCGCGAATATAACTAAATGTTATCAAATTAATTACTTGGATGCGGCCGGTTACGCACCAATGAGAAAAATATGTGATAAACAAGGTGACTTGTTGTGATGAGGTTGGGAACAAACGATCGTGAACCGGCCGTGAACGCGATCTGGTTCTTTCCGCTATAACTACGTCCTGGAGCTCCACCAATCAGAACGCTTCTCGGGCTCCCACATTCAGCTTTCAGCCCAGTGCTGGGGCCCCCCATCAATTCACTAGTCCACCTCCTGGTTTCACCGACTCTGACTGCCTCCGACTGCCTCCAACTGCCCTCAAGACTTCAAGACTGCAACCGAGCCTGCCCATCACGGACATTTCAACTGGTAGGAGTGACTCTTGTAAATATTAGAATTAAGGTGATTTTCCTTTTAACTCCTTCTCTTAAAGAAGAGGCAAATAGTCTTGTTCCAACAGTTGTCGAGTGAGGACCTCAGTCGTTCGTGTATCGAGACAGCCGTTGATCGCAGGTAATATCAAGCGTCCCGTTATCTCTTCAAGCCTACCTTTATTAATAACACCTGGTTATATTAAATACGGCGACCTTTGACACCTAGTAACAACCTTGATCCTCCCCGATGGGGGAGAATAGTGATGGGGATCCGGAACCGGATAAAAACGGAATTGCTTCCAAAACAAATAACAGTACCAACACAAACAGTAAAAATGTCTCAACAAGTTCACCTAACGATTTTTATGAACGAGTCACTAAAAACCGATTCAGACTAACTGATAAAGGACCGTTTTTTATATTCATTGAAGGCTTGGCTAAAGATGCAAAGATCGGTAAACAACACCCTATGGTATTCGGTAAATGGTTATTTAATCTTGATAATATAAATAAACGACTCATCACGAATGTTTCGAGTATAGGAGGAAATCGAATGAAGATTGAATTCTCATCGGCAAGAGCTGCTAATGATATGGTGACACACAAAGAATTCTTACAAAAACAATACATTGCGTACATCCCCGATTCACTCATATGCAAAACTGGAGTTGTCCGTAATATTGACCCATCTTTAACTGATTTGGAAATATTGACTGAGATGGTATCCCCAATCGAACCAGTCAGAATAAAACGGCTAACTAAAACTACTATCAACCCCGATGGAAGTAGAAAAACCACCATGTTGTCTACATGTTTTGTTACGTTCAATGCCCAAACCATACCCCAATTCATTTCCATTTTTGGGGCCCGCTGTCGAGTTGATACATACATCCCTCCCGTTCGTCAATGTTCAGGTTGTTACCGCATTGGTCACATTCAATCACAATGCAAAAGTGGTTTAAGATGCCTTTACTGCGCAGAAGAACATTCAGCTGAGTCCTGTCCCAAGAAGTCCAGAATTGCGTGCATAAACTGTAAAAGTGTAACACACGTTGCAACCAGCAAAGATTGTCCAGTATATTTAGAAAGGGTGAAATTCAAAAGAGAAAAACTCATGGCCGATTCGTACGCTTCTATCACACAGAACAGCTTCGGAATATTAGCAGAACTTAACGATAATAATAATGAAGGTTTTCCGACTCTTAAAGCCGCGAATAGTACCTACATCTGATCGAAAATCGTCTCGGAAATCTCCTAGGACACTTCCATACAAGAAACCAGAAGCCCGTCAACGCAAAACAGATGATGATGAAGACTGGTTCACCCCTAATCAAGAACCCTACATGCCTGCTGAATCACCCTTACCCTCTTCAAGATATAACAAGGAGAGAAAACAAAATAACCATAATCAGACTGATCAACCAATGGATGTGGACATTACAACTGAAAGAATGGCCGAATCAATCCTCCAGTTATTAAACACATCCTCCTCTCAACAAATCGACCGACGAATATTATGTTCATTATCAACCAGAATCAATCAACTATTATCAACCCAACTCGAATCAAAATAACACTATACTTAACTAATAGTCGAAGTCAACAAATATAATTCAATATATTAAATAACAAATTTAATCATGAGTAACAATAAACAACGTATTAAAATATTTCAGTGGAACGCACGATCCCTTGTGAGCAACAAACCAAGTTTCGAACAGTTTCTGACTGAATCATCAGTAACAATAGCTGCTGTCTCTGAAACCTATTTTAAACCTGGTCGATTGTACTCCTTCAGAGGATACAATCTGTTAAGAAAGGATCGAGAAGATGGCAGAGCAGGAGTCGCTTTATTAATTAAACAAGGCATCAAGTTCAAAGAGTTTACGCCAAATGTTTCGATCGATGGTTTTGCCTACGTTGCGGCAGAAATTATGTTCACTAACAACTTAAAAGTACTTGTAGCTTCGGTCTATAATAGTCACCGTAACAATGTACCTAAGCAAACGTGGCTACGATTCTTCGAAACAATGCGGCATCCATGTGTAATACTCGGCGACTGGAATTGCCACAGCACGCTTGTTGGTAGCTCTTTCACTGACACGAAGGGAGCAGCCTTGTTAGAGGCCGCATCTGAATATGATCTTTGTTTCCTCAATGATGGGTCCCCTACATTGATGCCCTCAGCAACCCAAAATGTGATCTCCGCTTTAGATATCTGTTTTGCTTCTGCGCAACTAGCAAGTGAACTCTCCTGGGAAATTTTTCCAGACCCAATGGGTTCCAACCACTGGCCAGCGTTGATAACATCTTCGCGTGAAGAAAACCTGATTTCCATCCTTCCTACAACACGGTGGAATCTGAAGAAGATGGATTGGACTAAATTCTATAATACTTTGGAGGATAAACAAACCCAAATTGCTATGGATTCGCAAGGCTACGAGGAATTCATTGCTGTAATTGAGGAAGCGTGCAATGAGTGCGCTCCACTTTCCAAACCTCATAATCTGAAAATGTTCAACTACTGGTGGAATTCGAAATGTGCAGAAGCAGAACGGGGACGAAAAATGTCTTTCAATAGATATAAAGCAAATCAAAATTACCTGACATATATGGTAGCGAGTATGGCAGCGGATAATGCTAGAAAAGTCTTAGCGGAACAAAAGTTTTCTAACTTTAAAAACTACTGTAACACACTGAACCGTGGAACACCGATTCGGGAGATTTGGAGCCAAATCCGCTCACTTAGATCAAGCATCACCAAATCATACAATCGTTTGCAAGAAGGCCAATGGGTTGAAGAATTTCACCAAAACCTAGCACCGTACTCTACTTCAGAACAACCTATCCTTAGACCCACATTGCATAGCTCACATGCTGACCAGAGTTTTTTCTTCGCCCCTTTCTCACTTGAAGAATTGGATTGTGCCAACAGTCGAAGTTCATCAACTGCTCCTGGCAAAGACGGAATCACCTACCAAATCCTCGCAAACTTGCCAATTAACTATAAACGTAAATTGTTAACGTTATTTAACAATTTCTGGCGAACTGGAGAATTTCCAGTCTCTTGGAAGGATTTCGTCATCGTACCAATTCCCAAAGCTGGTAAACCGGCAGGAGAAGCATCATCTTACCGCCCCATTTCCTTGGCTTCTTGCATTATGAAATGCTTCGAGCGAATAATCAAGTATAGACTCCAATGGTGGCTTGAAAGCAGCAATAAACTTCCGTGTAGCCAGTATGGATTTAGAACCCAGAGATCAACTATGGATGCAGTTACAGAGCTAACGACCAACATTCAGATTGGTTTTACTTTGAACCACTCAACAGTTGCGCTCTTCCTCGACGTAAAAGCAGCGTACGACGACGTTTTGATGCCAGTGTTGTATGATCAAATGATCAATATAGGACTCCCACCTCTTTTTAGTCACAACATCATCACCTTGTACAACGAGAGGAGAATTTTCACTAGGGTAAATGGAAATCTCTCAGCACCAAGAGTAACGTGGAGAGGACTTCCCCAAGGATGCATCCTGAGCACCTCCCTTTACACCGTATACGTGTCAGGCTTGGAAGAACTCCTACCTGATGGAGTCAGGATAATACAGTATGCTGATGACATCTGTATCTATAGCACAAATAGCGGATTCGAATCCTGTATCGATGCCCTTAGTGAAGCCGTAATAATAGTTAATCGATTCTTTCAGTGTCGTGGGCTGTCAATTTCAACTAGTAAGTCTATAGTTTGTCCTTTTACCAGAAAAAGAAACATTCCGTTCAATGATAATGTGAACCTAGGTGGCATTACATTCCCGTGTGCTAGAACTGTCAAGTTCTTGGGGCTCTCACTTACAACTAAGCTAACATGGAAGTACCACATTAAAGACTTAGCTGATAGAGCAGAAAAACATTTGAACGTGATGAGATGTTTCACGAGGACTTCTTGGGGAGCAGACCCCAAAATTTCCATCCTCTACTACAGGGCCACAATAAGGAGTCTTTTCGACTATGGGTGTTTCCTGTACGGATCAACAGCGGTGACGAATTTGGAAATTTTGAATAAAATTCAATCAAAAGCACTCCGTCTGGTACTAGGATCATTGCCATGTACTCCAATAAACGCCCTGCGTTCTGAAACTGGGGATCCACCTCTTTCTCTTCGACGGCAACAGCTAGCTTCAAGATTCCTCGCATCTCTTTACAGCCGCAATCCGACTATTTTTTCATCAATATACAGGCTAACCATCGACGTGCTAACCTGTGATTTTTGGAAGAAAAAGATTGATCCTCTACTTTGCGCTAGTTTTACAGTACTATCACAAAGCCTCCCATGGGTTCAACAATCTCTTGTACCTTTTCAATACCTGGCGGACTACAAAGCGATTTGGCTAAGGCCTGTTATCTCTAAACTCCCTGAAGCAGCATATACGTCACCAACATCAGCCAATTCTCATCTAAGGGAGCACTGCGCTGTCCATTACCCAAATGCAACATGTATTTTCACCGATGGGTCCATTATCAACGGTAACGTAGGTTGTGCTGTTTACGCACCCTCTATCAGTCAAACCCTTCAATATCGTCTTTGGGATCAGGCCACAATATATACTGCCGAGGCATTTGCAATATATCAAGGGTTGAAACTTGTTGCTCGAACCCAGACGTCAAATTGCGCCGTTTTTATCTCCGATTCCCAGTCAGTTCTATCCAAACTGTGGTCAGCCGATCCAAGGAAAAAAATGGGGAAATTAGAAATGGAAATCAAGAAACTGATATTCCAACTTGAGATTGATGGCATCAGTGTTAGGTTTATATGGGTTAGAAGCCACAGAGGAATAGAGGGCAATGACATCGCTGACTTCAACGCCAAGATCGCAGCGCTAGAAGTACCACTCCCTGAAGCTACTCCATGGTTCCCTCCGACTGATTTGAAAAAGAAAATAGCTACCGAATTAACAAAACAGTGGAGAGTAGAACATGAGAACTACCATGCAGGACAACGGTATGTAAGGATGTTCCCTCCACCACGTCTGTCTGCCTGGTTCAGCAACATGCCACTCAGGCCCAAAATGTTTTTCAAAATAATTTCTCGGCTAAGAACAGGTCACTGCTGCACAAAAAAGTACCTCCTCAGAATTGGAAAAACAGACAGCGAACTGTGCGAGCTCTGTTCAGTCACTGAAGACGAGCAGCATATATTTATGGAATGCCCAAGGTTCAATATCACCCATGAAAAGCTCTTCGAAGAGGTATCCAAATCAGTCGCTCAACCCTTCAATCTCGAGCTCATTCTCCAACTCCAAGACGTCACGATTTACGACGCTATTGTCAAGTTCTGCGAGGATAGTGATGTGACTCTATAACTACAAGTGTCATTTTTATTTGATCTAATTGAAAGTGTATATATACCTATTATGTAATTAATATACAGCTATAATATGTAAATAATTATGAAAGGCTGAATAGCAAACTGAAGCCAATAAAAATTTAATTAAAAAAAAAAAAAAAGGTGCATAGAATACCTACCAAAAGACAGAGACTGAGAATGGCCCTTCCCTACATTCCCCCCGTAGATTTAAGTAATATTTTATTGTTCAAAACTAATAATTTCTTGTATATTTTTGTGATTGACTAAATTTCCTCGTGGTGCCCACCTTCAGTGACCACCTTTGGTGACCACCACGATACCTTCTCTAGTGAAGTTAAGTTCCTAAAGTCGACTAACTAGGTAGGAATAATACCTACAGATATCTATTTTGTTGTTTGATACGTATTCATTTAATACATTTCACGTACGGAAGTACTTATACCTTTTCTTTGACTTCTCCCACTGACCAGGTATACAACACAATTAAAGTAAACTCATTGCTATTAACTTCATTTTATTCTTGCAAACATAACAGTAATGTAAATTCACTTGCTATTAAACTCCTTTATTTCAATCATACCTTTTTCACTTAGTCTCCTGACTAAGTCCTACTTCATAAGTAGGTGGTGGCAGTACTACTCCAGAGAAGACGCTCAAGACAGCTACGGTAAGTGTGATCCGCACTTAGCTTAATTAATTATCACAAGACTTGGTTAGGATTTATCATTACATTCCTAACGTGCTCCCTTCCGAGGGTTCCCTATTAGAAAAAGGGGTTATACTACCTAACTAATGATGACTGAAGTAACGTAAGCACATTAAAATGTGATGTATTTTTATTCTTACCAGTGATGAAAAGCCGAGAACAAACTAGTATTTGTTTGGAGTTTAGTTGTCGCCCTCTCAAATTGCAATTGATTCGAGCGAGCCACCTTGCTCTTCTTTTTTCTTATAGGTCTTTTGTCTTATCACATTGGCTTCTAATGACTTTTGGTAAACCATACAACGAAATACTGCTCCCGTGACGGGAAGAGCAGCCAAACACTGGACAAATCGGTATGTCTAATGAAAAAATCTTTGTTTACAATGATGGGAATTCAGTCAGTTCATCGAACATGGTTGTCAGGAACGCTGGGAATCAGCGACGCCAAAAGGCTGATATTCTTATTTTTTCGGAAAGTTCTCTCGTCTTTCCACACTGTTTCTAATCACTTTTTGCAAAACAAAAAAATTAAATACCGCTTCCGGGACGAGAAGAGCAACTAATAACCGCATAAATTGGCTTAATGAAAAACCGTCCATACAATCTTTGTTTACAACGGAGTCAACATGGCCGCCTTTCAGCGAGATTCGAATAACCGTTCGATTGGTCGAAGAATCGATACATCGATTCTGTGTGACGTCACACGGATAAAAGCAGATTGCTTTGCAAGCATACCTGAGGAGCAAGTCGGAACGAGATGGGCGTCACCAAACTGGAAACCTCTCCCACCACTGGCGACCGCTCTTGACTTTTTTCTTCCATGCTTCGTTACTTCCATGAAAGAAATGTATTCCATGTAGGTGTCATCGTGGAGAAGTTCTTCCATGTTCATGGATGCATGGAAGTTCAAAAAACCTCCACTTGCTTCCTTAAGTATTATCAACTTATCTATATATCTCTAATCTATGGTTTCCCGCAAAATCTGAAACGGCAGACTTATATGTAGAAGTCAAACATAAGCATCGATTCATATATAGCAGTTATTCACATAGGAATAGTTGTCAAGCGATAATTTTGAGTCTCCGGCACTTCAATTTTTATGGAAATTTCAAAATTGATAAGTGTAAATCCCTACCTCGTATTTCACGACACTTCTCCTGACGGTATACACTGCTGGGACTACAGGTAAGCTGCTTTCTTATTAAGATTTATGAGTTGTTCAAGAAGGAAACCTGTACCTTGTCGTTGAACTATAGTTATAGAGGAGGAATGGATTGATTATGCCAAGACGTATTGTAATGAATAAATCACGCAGTTGGAGAGACTCGTTCTCTGGAGTTGGTAACTGCGTACTTCGTCATCCTCGGTCATTTACCCGGTTGTTGACAATATTGGGTTTTACACCATCATTCTCTCTCCGTTCGTGAAATAGTTGGTGCTTTGGTGAGTAGTTATCACTCAGTAGAGGTTCGGCATTCGAATCATTCGTGCTTGTAATCAAATAAACATGTCTTTAGCCATATGGAAAGAAAGGATAATCTGGGGCTGAATGAAGAGGGATGAATACTACAGAGAACAAGATAAGTTTTGAATGTTTTAACATGACGAAGGAAAGATTCTTCTACATGTTGTTAAAACATTCGGAGACCTGTTTTCTGTTGGAGTAGATGCAGAAGTAACACCAGTCCCACATTACCGGCTCCCAATATTGCGGAGGTCGTCTCTACTTTATTGATTTGGCGGACGTTGCTTCTTATGTTGGAACCCACAACTTGGTAGCTTAGTGCTCGAAATTCAGGGGGGAACTGTTCAGCATTGAAATATGGAAGTTGGCGGGTGTAGTTCGTTATCCGCCCCCATTTTGTTCTCTCTTTTGCAAGCACACCCGACCTCCTTTTTCAATTTTTGAGGAGTGTTCCGTAAACTAGATTTCATGTACTGTATGAATAATATACCGCACTTATGTTTTCAAATACTCCAAGCAATGAAACTTGACATTGAAAAAAGTGGGGGGCGTATACCGAACTATTTCCCTAGAGAAAAAGTTCGATAACCGCCCCCACGACCGAATTGCATTGATTCGGCCTGGGACGTTTTCTTGGGAGAGATAACTGGTGAGGCAGAGAATAACTTTGGTCGAAAGTTAAGAGGTTGAGATGCGATGCTCATAAATAAAATAAAAACGATGTTGACTGTAGCGGTGAAATCGGAAATGGTTAAACGAAATATCAATGCTGGAGGAAACATCACCAGTCTTCATTCACACTTGTGCGAATTTTTGTGGAGGAGATGTGTGAAGTCAATGGGCATAGATCCATTTGAGCATTTTTTGGACCGCATCAAGAATTTGTATGACCCAACCATAGAATAATACAACACCACAATATGTGTCAGAAGTAATAATCATATTAATAAATGAATTATTTAAACCAAAAATGTTGTGTTTTCCATTATTAACTATGTGGGGGCGCATACCGAACTTTTTCACTAGAGAAATAGTTCGGTATTCGCCCCCACTTTTTTCAACACCTAATTTCCCAATCTTAACCAATCAAAAATTATAATTCGTCACGATTGTGCTCAAGAAGATGAAATCTAGTTTACGGAACACTCCTCAAAAAATGAAAAAGGTGGTCGGGTGTGCTTGCAAAAGAGAGAACAAAATGGGGGCGGATAACGAACTACACCCAAGTTGGCTCACTAATGCAGATAATGAACCAATTATTGACTGATTACTTATACTATAATATACTTACAGATATTGTGAAATAGGTATCCAACCGGCTTATTAGTCCAGCATTCTATTGTCCTTTTTTCACATTCTTTCGCAGTTGACTCATGCGGACATCGATGTAATGCAGAATATTCTTACTTCTGCGATGGAAAAGCTACCGGACGATTCGAAACCTTCCTCAAGTGAAGTAAAAGCGGCTGAGTTACCTCGGTGAGTCAAGCTAATAATGAGCCTTTGGATGCGCCTGAGCTGTCCCCCGATCAAAAGAATGAACGCGAGGCCCGACAGGGAGTTGGGTATCTACAACGTAGAACTACACCCTTTTCCACAAAATGTAATATACGTTTACAGGTATAACTGAACTTATCCAATAACCCTGAACCTGCCGTGAGATACTTTCTTCCTTACCCCTCGTTAGACCCTTCTTGCAGTTTAACCCCTGGTGTATATAAACCCTCTGATGGACTCCCAGTGTATAAAGGGTCTGACAGACACGCAGCAACAGTTGCTGTTTACAGTTACTGTAAAGTTGTTTTTCAGACACATGATTGGTTAATTAATATATTTTTCTACGAACCAAAATTTTATTAGTTAAAACAATGTAATTAGACTTTCTCCCAAGTAGTCTAAGGGGGTCCCAAGGAGTCTAATTTGAACAGAATTTCAAAAACCATGATCTACGATACCTAACATGCGAAAGTAGGTAATCCGCAGAAGTTCTCATCCGTATCCAAGGTGAAACACACAAAAACCCACGAAACATGTGGTTTCTGGTGTTCTGGCACAATGGTGGCACCACTAATTTGTTCCATGGTGTCACAAAGAATTCATGAAAATACAGAGCTATGTTGATAATGTCCCCTCAATGGGGAATTTGCCTCAATTTTAGATTCTGGAATTTCAAGGCAAATCCTATTATAGGGCCCTAGAATAACGTTTAACACTAGGAATAACCAACGGAAAAAAATTACCGTAGGAGAAAATGACTAAACAAGTGAACCTCTGTTACAAAACACCGCGAAAATCGAGGAGTATTGTTGACGTCATACGAAAAAAAAGAAAAAAAAACGACGCGAAAGCAACGACAACAGACAGAGTTCTAGCACGCCACACAAAACGATCCAGTGAAATGGCTACTCGAATAATGTGATTCAAATCTTGAAACTAAATAAGAGAAGATGGAGACTAATAATGCTTGATAAATTAGTAGATAGATTCGTATTGTAAAAAAGTGAGTAATACTGTTTCTTTTGGTCAATTTTGTGTCAGGGTTCTTCCTGCCAGATCGTGGCGCACTCTTGTGCGCACTACTCGGATGGTAAAAGTTCGTGTATGTGCCGCTTCTGTGGTAAGCGCCACAGAACCTCCTTTGAAGTCAGATTGGTAGAATATCCGTCACGTTTCAAACATGGCTGCCTCTTACACATTGCCACCACATTTAAAATTTCCATCTTCCTTAAATTCTCTAAATTTTTTGGATGCGTTTTCGAGCAGCTCACTATGGTTTTATTCCATAAAAATAAACCCTCATTCGAAAAAAAAAATAAAAAAATGTGAGGCAAATTCCCCATTCCATAGTTTGGGTACAATGAGGAATTTCACCAAATTCTGTTTACATTTTTCCTGAATAGTTAATGGTGTGGGATAGATGAAAATCGGGCTGATTTCGGAAAATAAGTCTCCTGTTATTTTTGGGAGACAATCAAAATTTTTGATTTCAAAACTAACCGGGAAAACAGACGTGCAGCGGGAACACTCGCTGATTGGGCTGTTCGGATCGCCGTCTCCTCCCAGTGTTGCCCATTGGGACGACGAAATCGTGTTTTCTAAGAGAAAAGTTATCAAACAAAAACAGGGGAAACCTAATTTTTCCCATCTTGCTTTTTCTATTTTTTTCTTCAGTTTTTCGATTTCGAACTTTACTGTTTCGTGAAATTTTGCATCTGAGGACTATAGATTTCTCGATCTCAGCGCTTCCAGCGGCCATAAATGAACTATTCCAGGATGACGTCATTTTCCCGGTTTTTTTTAAACATTCGTATTTTCTACACTGTTTTGTTTATTCGTAAATTAGGAAGTACGGGCTGAAAGTTTGCCTTATGGGGTTTTTCGAGGTGCTGAATCCGATTTTGGGGTCAAAAATAGGAAATTCCAACATGGTGAAATTCCTCATTAGTAGGTTATAAAGGAACAGAAATATTGAAAATGTGAATATTATCCCCCACTCATCATCCCCCCTCTCCATGCTAATTTCGATATTCTGGTCATTCGAAGTCATCTGAACAAAAAAGAATTTAGCAAATCGGTTGGAAATTGGGTCATAATTATGCCCGAAAACTTATGTTTTTTGGTTGCCTGTGTATACAGTGTCTGAGGGACACGGTGGTATTCAGGAACTAAAGAACAAAGTACTTTTCGTGGCGGTTAGATCACAGCTGAAGGTTTGAAATGGCCCCTTCTATAAAGAGGGGACAGGTACTAGGCGCCTGGGATGTTCTATATGCTCACTGTTGTCAACATACTTCATTGAAATTTCCCTCGTGTCTGTCAGACACTTTATGCACACCACGGGTTAAGTCGTGCCTCACCTCTGTCCAATGATATCTGGACAAGAAAAATGCATTCCACGTAATAAAATAACTCTTCTCGACAGCGAGTTTGTCAGTTTCGAAGGTCAAGTGCCAATTCGAACACTTTGGTTTATTATTTTCATTAATGAACCTTTGGGATCGACCAAAAAAATTTGAAGATTCTCAAAATTTGTTGGTTTACGTGTAAAGGAACGTAGAATCCAAAAATTAAATAATAATTTGGCCGACCGTCAGTCGTAAGTGGCACTTTCCCGGACCGATTTTGATGTTATTTGGTATACGGGCTCCATCTTGGGTCTGGTTGTTCCCCGAGGCTTTTGGTTAAATTTTAAAAACGCCCTAGCTCAAAAATATTGATGTTAAGGTATTGTTTTCTCATCAATTTGAAATAGTATCGAGTTTTTAAAATCGATTGAGACCATTCAGAGCTCTGTAAGACCAACCGTGAACAATCATTCTGTCAATAGCTTCCTCAAATCATCCATTCTTTTGCCAATAATCATCCTCAATCTTCTTGATGTGACCCACGTAAGACTTCCTGTCATGTTTATTAATATTGTTCACAGCTTCCTATTCAAGTTCTTGGAGGCGTTTAAGTGATAAATCACCGCCCGTAGGTATTCCTTTCCCTCATGAATTTCTTCATTCACGCCAAAGCCTACCGAGAACCTAGTGGAAACGTGGAAAGTCAGGTAAAGGATTTGAGAGGAGGTGACCGAAAACGGGATTTCCCTGGACGAGTGACAAGCTCGGAGGAGGTTGAACGGATATTTTCGGTTTAGGAATAGGTCGGTCCTCACGTTCATTCTTTCCATCGGGGGACTGTAGGTAGTATCGAACAACTTGATCCCATCAGGATAGCTCCTCAATTTATGTGAGCGATTCATAATCGAGTCTAAGTTCGACATTCGGGTTGATATATTTCCACCGACTACTATGCATTGTAAAATACAGGTGTTAGAACTGCAGAAAATAATAGAGGTATATTTACAATATTTTTCACATTTTAAGGAAATCTTCGTTTGGTCTTGCGAAACCTGATCCTACTGGCACGTCAACTGGGTTTGCTACACCCAAGTAAGTTACCGTTGTTTACTTTGCTAGTTGGTCTACTGACAGAGGCCACACAAGCGTTGGATAGTTTAAGGCGGAAACGTTGGATTGTTACTTCTTGGCACTAATCCGCCAAGTAGTTAGAAAAATATAAAGAAACTCAAATTTTAGAACGTCTAACTTGGACTGTATTGGTTTATTATTTTCAATAATGAACCTTTGGAATCGACCAAGAAAAAAAAAATTTAACCCCCTCAAAATTTGTTGATTTACGTTTCAAGGTACGTAGAATCCAAAAATCGAATACAAATTTGGCCGTCCGTCCGCCGTACGCGGCACTTTCCTTAGTTCCCATTGACCGATTTTGACATGGGTACCGCCGCGCATCATGCCTCCCTCTCCTGTACCCCCTTAATGTTAGGGCTCTGGCACATGCCTCTGACAGGAGTAGAGCGGTTAGGGAGCAGGTACAAATTCTCTGCTTCTGGGCCTGTTACCTGGTCGGGCTTCTGGAGATAGCAGTAATGCCGTAAAAGGCTCATTACTCATCTCAATTACCAGTACCACGGGCGAGGGGAGCCCCAGACTACAGATGCACCGACCTCAGTCAAAGTGTCACCTGCCTGCCCCTCAGTTGAGGTTGGATTCGTGGTGGTCGTGGTTGAGCAAACCTTACTTCATGGGCTTGTACCAAGAAGGCTATAAGAGGAGAAATGGCCTCCTCAAGGGCTTGCCCCCTGAAGATGTCTCTCGGCATGTGAGTTCTGTTATGAACTCGGGTACCAACCTGTCTAGTTGGTCGAACCTTAGCTAGAAGGTTCGGCCTAACCTGTGGTGTTAATACAAACAGGTACCTAGAGGAGCTGATAGTTATGACTAGCTCCCCTGGGGCTCCTGGGTGGTGAGTTCCTTCCACTCCCTCCATCACCCTCCTTGGGTTTTCGTGGTTTCATATATCTGCTTGCAGATGGAGGGGGTTGCTAAATCCTGTTTGGATCGGCTCTCCTTAAAACCAAATAGTAGTTATTTGACCGATTTTGATGAAATTTGGTATGTGGGCTCCATTTGGGGTCTAGTTGTGCCCCGAAGATTTTGGTTGATGTAGGTCACTTCTAAGGGTCGAAAAATGAATTTTGAAATTTTGAAAACGCCCTAACTCAAAAAATTTTGATATAAAGGTATTGTTTTTCTTCAATTTAAGATAGTATAGAATTTTTAGAATTTTTTCAGACAATGCAGAGCCCTGTAGGACAAACCGTTCGCTCCCTACGAGAATTTAAGGGTTGGACGTACGATAAATCAGAAACAAGAGTGTGAATCGCAAAAGAGGCCTAATCTCCGTTCAAACTTTAGCTGACCGAAATGCGATCGATGTTTTTCTTCATTTTGGATGGTTGGTGGCTTTGCAGACGAGTGATCTATATAGAAAAATATCTTTTTAACAGCGACAACACACATAAAAACCCCAACATACTTCACCCCCAAAAGTAGTAGTTTGTAGATTCGCTAGCCTCCAAATTTCTTAGATTCGTATAATTTCTTGCTGTTCTATCTCCTCTTCTATTTCGACCCATCGTCTTTTCATTTGCTTCTTTTCTTATTTTCCTTTGTTGTCCTCCCAGTTCATTGTTTTAACCTATTTCTGTCCCGGTTTGATTTCTCTTATATTTTGTATCTTTCATTTTTGGACCACAAACTTACATCTCTCCTTTCGCCTGTGCGCCTCAGCCTGATCCCGGATGTTCTCTATCTTAGTCTCTTTTCTCCCCAACTTTACTGGTCTGCGCTTCTCCAATTCACTAATTTCCAATCCCTTTTGTTGTTCTCCGTCTTCCTCTAAATACCTTAATTCATCATTTTCGCCAATCATTCCTTCATCATCACGGTCAGATTCAGTGCAACTTATTTAGTAATTTCCTTCATTGAACGGTTGATCTATCTTATCCCAGGCAATAATATTTCCCCTTCTCATCACTAGCTCACAGTTTCCATATGTTTTCTTCTTTCTCTTGATCATTTGTTGTGGCCATTGTTTCTTTCCTTCGTCTCCATCTTTGTGACAAGTCAATTCATGAGTATCTTCGCTCTCTTCTATCTGCAGATCCTCATCTTCACCCTCTCGCTCACGCTCCTTGCAACTTGCTATGTGACTACTTTCCTTAGTTAAATGCTCTACTTTGCCCGAGACAACAATATTTCTCCTCTTCTCTAATTGATGACTCTCATACGTTTTTCTCTTTTTCTCCTCACTATCTTCTGCCGTTTCATTCACCGTTACCTCTTCATGCATCTCCCAACGCATGGCCTGATTATGTTTTCCTGTTTGATTGACAACCCCTTGAGTATTTCCATGTACAATCCACCCCAATCTTGTTTTGCTTGCCACCGGATCTTTCCAAGTGCCACAAACCACCTTTAGTTGTACTGTCAATGGCCGGTTGTCCTCTCCAATCAGAATTCTGAGCTTGGTGATATGAGGCTGTTTCTACATCTTTCAGATGTGCATAACGTTCCGCCAAGACACCACTGGCAGTCGCTCTGTCGTGCAATTTGGAGGGTAGATTTGATTAAATCCTTGAAACTTTTTGTTGTTAGTAGCTACAACTGATGGTTTATTGTTAAGTAAAAATTTTTCTCATATACTGAACATTATTTTTTCACGTTACTATTTTTCCCAGTTCTGGCACTAACTCCAGAGGCTCCCTCATTCTTAGTGAGCTCGAAGATGAATTGGAAAGACAGCTTGAAGAGAAAGCCAACAGAAATGAACTTTCTGCTAAGAATGTGAAGAGTCTTCTTAGGGTAAAGTTGCCAATATATTAGTAAAATATTCTTTAAGAGGGTGCTCAAGTTCAGGCTAATACGATTTAGTAATGCATGAAATCTCTTACTTTCTAACCGAGTTGGTAATGAAACCGTATTTCTTTTCAATTCTCGAAAGATTACGATCATTGGTTCCTAGTGGGTTTGGTTCGGCTTAGATATGGCGTGACGTATTACTTACACACTCTCAATAGAGCGCCATATCGTGATCAGAACGCGCCGTATCCGATACAGCGCCGTAATATTACGGTAGAATACATCACTAGGAGGCAATCGGGCGCACTGTATTGAAAACATGGCGGACGATCTGGCTACGGCGCACCATATTTTAGCTGAAACGAACCTACTAGGAACTTTCTATTGTAATTGACCAACAAGTTCGAATGAGTGCTATTTCGAATTGAGTGGCTGCAAAGGGGGGGGGGGGGGGTCGAATTCGTGATAGGTACTTGCTAGTGGGGAATTTGGGGTTCCGGTAGCCAAGATTGTTCGCCGACGCGTTTCGGAGCTGAGATAAAAACCGATCTCTGCGGGAAAGGTTGTGAGTTCGAGTCTCTTTCACTGGGCGTGTTTTTGGGCATTTTCGGCTCGCCGCCCCCCTCGTCCCAACCCAGGGCGGGGAGGCAATGGGAAACCATGAGCGAAATCATCAGAACAAATTCTGATCTTCCCATTGGAAGACAGCTGATGACGTCTGCGGCGCCAAGAATGGCAGTCTGACAAAAATCCAACCTGAAATGGTTGTTTACTTTACTTTTTTTTAATACTAGTGGGGAATCTAAATACTGCCCAGTTTTGCTTTTGGGCACTCCTGATAGGTACTAGAAATGCTTATTTATTCGCGTTATTGCCATCGTGTTCCAAGCATTTTGCCTGGGAGCATACCTTGGAGTTGAAATTTTTTTATTGGGAATAAAAGGAGAACCATCAGTTGAAAGAAATTCTATTCCGTCTACAGTATGAGTATATGAATATGCTTTTTTATTTTCATTATACATAAAATGTATATAACAATCGTCAATAAACAGTTATAATAACAAACAATGATAAAAATAGTCGTATAAAATGTAAAATAAAGTAGATAACAATGTAAAAATGATTTTTTAAAAACTGGAAACCGATCATTCAATGAAAAAACTAGACAACAATGAGAAGAACAAGTTGTGTGATACGCTAAAGCTGCAGAAACGGGTGCGGGGCCAGAGGGGAGCCGCGGCCGCGCCCGGGCCCACCCACCATGGTGGTGTCCCAAAACCAAAAACACAAACGACTCACGAAAGAGTCGCTGGCGATCCGGTGTATGAACGCACCAGAGGGCGCCACCCCCGAGCGAAACCGAAGCCCCCACCGACCCGCACACCCACAACATACGACAAACACACAATAAATACATTCAACAATGACTTAAAAACAGTTTATAATTTGCTGTATGTTCAACACGCAACTCAAACCTAATATCACAGAATTATCACAGTTAAATATCAATAAATATAACTACTAAAACATTTAAGTATCACAGAAAGACCAGTTAACTCTAATTATGTCAAGTGCAAGCAAGAGAACTCGATATTACTCTGCTGCTTTGATGACTACTATGACTAGGACGATTATGACATTAATTGACAAGATGCTCGAACTATTAACAACAAGGAACCGTATTTACCAAAATATACATCACAACATCCACTTCACACCATGAAACTCGTCCAGTGAATAAATTTCCGCCTGTAGAAGAGACTCCTTCGCGACTCCCGAGAATGATTTTTCTTCTAGTTGCTGTAACTGGTGTGGGGGCACATTAAAAAGCCTTGTTCCCATTTGGCTCGGACAGCAATTAAACGATGCACTGAGGCGGGTGAATGGAGGGTTCAAGTTTTTTCGGCTTTTCGTGGGGTATTCGTGTTTGTCCGATGTTTTGGAATGGAGCTGATATTTGCTTTGATGTAGTTGGGGACAGACAATACATACATTCCCGGTACAGGAAGTATCCGATTTCGAGAAAAAGAACCTCTACAAGTGTGCTTCCAGGTTAAATTGCGTGTAGTTCTCACTGCTCTTTTCTGAAGCCTGAAAATTTCAATTGCATGACATGAATTGCCCCATAGAATTATACCATATGAAATTCTGTACCCAAAACAGGCATGGTAAACTGAACAGATCACTTCAGTAGATACAACGTTGACCAATTTACGACACATAAAAATCACAGAAGAGAGTTTGGGCGCCAGTAAGTCGATATGGGCTTTCCAAGACATTCGATTATCAATAACAATGCCCAGAAAATTAACTGATTGGTTCAACCGGCGGCTCAGTCCAAAGTCAAGTGTTTGGCTCTTATCTCGATTCAGGATCAGAGCATTAGAGACACACCATCTTTCTACCAATGCATCTCTATTCTGCTGCTCTCGGATCAAAATATCTTTAGATGGTCCCACTGATAATGCCGTGATGTCGTCGGCAAACATGAAAATACTTCCTGGTTCTTCAAATTGATATGCCAGGTCATTGACGTAAATTAAGAAACAGCAAGGCCCCAAAACACTGCCCTGCTTCACTCCGCATGGTATATCAACCTCCTCTGAACTGACTCCATTATAACAAACAACTTGCTTCCATCCCTCCGAATAGCTTTTGGAAAAAAGAAATTGTCTTTGGACCAAAACCGTAGTGACTAAACTTCTGAAGCAGCAGGTCATGTGGCACAACGTCAAAGGCCTTGGATAAATCATGTAAATGAAGAGAGACATGTTTTTTATCTTCCAATGCGGCAAGAGCATTTGATACCACCGACAAGGCAGCTGAGGCAGTGCTCCTCCCTTTACAGAACCCGAACTGCTGAGCGTGTAGAACCGATTGATCCTCCAAAAATGAATTCAACCTCTTGAGCACTAGATATAGGTACTTTCCATCTGGTCAAGTCTCTTTACCGCAGTCTGTTCCTACAGGGGTGAAGTTCCGGGTCTTTGAGTCCATGACCATGGCCACAGTGTGCTACAGTGCTCAATACTGGAGTCACTCTGCCTTTGAGGATATTGAAAAAGTGAAGCGGTTCTTCCTCAAAAAGCTTTTCAAATTGCCGATGAACTCCCCGAATTACATTGTGTATAATGAACCAAAACAGGAAACAGTATTCCTATCGACTCTGAAGCTGAATGCTGACTACCTACTAAAGGTTCTCAAGCAACCGGAGGGTCGCTTTACGAGGACTTCAGCGCTCGAGGTGATAAGACGACGGGTTGGTTGGGCTGAGGAATGGCAGCGAATGATTGCGTTCTCTTTGGAAGAGCCGCCCGAGGACCTGTTTAACCCCTCTACCTTTGGAGCGCTGAGTGAATTGGTCCTGGTGGCTCAGAAAACTAGATTCAAGACGAATATGGTAGAAAGAGCACGCAATGCACGATTTCACCTCCTATACTGCCACCTGAACCTGGAGGTGGACTACGTGGAAGCATTGACCCTGTATGAGGTGATGCGAGTGGATGAGACAGCACAACACTTCCTCGCTGAGTGCCCGAATCTTGGCTTCATTCGTGTCACTGTGGGTCACTGACAAGGGAGGAACTGCTTGATCTGTTATATGGGTCAAATCGGTCAAGTCTCCTTGCATACTTCCGTCAAGCCTGTAGTTACAGGGACTTCCTTGTTTCTAATTTAAATTATAATAACTAGAAATAACAATAGCTAATAATTAACATTACTTCTATATTCCATGATCCCTCCAGATTTGTATTATTTCCGCTTGTATTGGTCTGTTGTTACCGTTTTGTTAACCCTTAGCTACACGCTAGGCGGGGATTTGCCCGCATTTTCAGAAAAACAGAAGTAGAATTATGAACCGTTCACTATTGTCCCTCCATTGTCCGAGGTATCTTTTCTCAGACCTTTAACTGAGGAAAAAATGATCCCCTTAACAATTACACTAGATTACAAAATTTAGGGGTGGTCTGGTTGCCTCGTTCTTTCACCACTTTTCTTATGGTATTTGGTGCGCTGAATCCGAATCTGACGTCAGTTTTTTTTGTTTATGTCGGATTTTCAAGATATAGCTAGTTTTACGATTTTTCTAGTTCTCACTTTTCTTCATTTTTTAGTGAGGACTCATCTTGCTCAAATCTCCTCAAAAAGTACTCAGACTTATTGGAAATTTCATGTAGAATCCGAATATGTACTTAGTTTTTAAGTAAAGTTGTGTTAAACCCCCTATTTTTTACAAAACATATCAAAAAACACCGGTTCTCAACGTTTTTTCTTCGGGTTTTCCCTTACATTTTGCCACTTGAAAAAAAATTAAGGAAAAAAAAATGTTCTCGGGCTTTTACTTTGTAGGCGGGACACCCCAAAGGAGACGTGAGACCAATCGCAACCTCCTAAACCCATTAATATCGAAGGAATGAGCTTTTTCATGTAACTGAGATGAAAATTCACAGAAACCGTTAATTAATTTTTCGAGATTTAAGTATGTGCGTTCGTATATCTGTTTTCCTCAAATGTATTTTCCTTTCTTCTACATTTTTTATACTTGTCACCTATTAACACGTTCAGACCGGCTGCTTCCACCCTGGATCCACGCGAAACCTTCGCCTGGTACGGCTGCTTCCACGGTGGATCCATGAACTCATGATTCGGTGGATCCATGAACATTTTTCGAAACGCTCTGGATAGTTCATTTTTCCCCCAACAGGGCTCTTTTTGGTCTCAATTGCTTCGGAATGAACCCACCTTACCATCCCAACCTTTCAGTTTTGGATATCAGTGCATGTTATCACGCAAAATGCCGGCTTCTCATCAGTGGGACTGTTTTGCTGTGAAGTTCCAAAATTTTCCTAGGTCCTGGGGACAATCTGGATTTTGAGCCCCGGTCTGAAGGTGTTAAGAGTAAGATCGAAAATAGGCACTTTGTTTCCCATCAAAGCTTGGCTGTGCCTTCCTAATGTCACATTGGGTGCAACATGTCCATCAAGGTCCACTACCTTTTCAATCACTTGGACACATTCACTCACAATCTTGGCGACTTTGGTGAAGAACAAGGGGAGAGGTTCCACCAAGATATGAAAACCATGGAAGAACGGTACAAAGGGTATTGGGACGTTCACATGACGGCGGACTATTGTTGGACCTTAACAAGAGATTTACCTCAGGCGGCCTACTCACGAAAGTCGAAAAGGCGATGAAACCTCCGAGGTGGAGGAATAACCAAACATTGTACCAACTATTGATTCATCTGAGCCTTCATGAAACAGATTCACACCGTAAACTTTTCTGCAGTTTACTGTGTTACGTTTGTAAAACAGAATTAAAATCACTTAACAAAACAAGAGTTTCCCAATGGGGTATTTCGGTGGGTCGGAAATTCAGGTTTTTGGATTCAGTACCCTTGAAAACCTATATACACCAACTATTAGCCCAATGATACTATAACATGTGGTAGAAAAATTAATTAAAGAGATTACACGTTTGAAAAAGGCGGGCCGCTATAAATGCACACACACCGCGGACAGCCCCGCGCGCGTGTGTGAGTAGAATGTTGTAGTATCCAAGAGGGGTTTCTGTGCATGGATACTTTTTCAAAGACAGTTGGCTAACTACGTCACGATTGGCTAGCTACGTCACACCATTCAAATCTTCAACTTTCCTTAGCTTCTCTGATTTTTTAAAAACATTTTCTCGACGAACAGACCCGATTACCGTTATTCCTGAGCCATACTCTTTTGAAAAAAAAAATAAAAAAAATTGACCGAAATACCCCATTATGATTTACTCCCCCTATGAATACCTATTTTCGATCTTACTCTTAATAATCGAGTTTTGATGCTTTAATTTCATGATAAAAAATGTAGAAGAAAGGAAAATACATTTGAGGAAAACAGATATACGAACGCACATACTTGAATCTCGAAAAATTAATTAACGGTTTCTGTGAATTTTCATCTCAGTTACATGAAAAAACTCATTCCTTCGATATTAATGGGTTTAGGAGGTTGCGATTGGTCTCAGTCTCCTTTGGGGTGTCCCCCCTACAAAGTAAAAGCCCGAGAACATTTTTTTTTTGCCTTAATGTTTTTTTTTCAAGTGGCAAAATATAAGGGAAAACCGAAGAAAAAACGTTGAGAACCGGTGTTTTTTGATATGTTTTGGGGAAAATAGGGGGTTTAACACAACTTTACTTGAAAACTAAGTACATATTCGGATTCTACATGAAATTTTCTATAAGTCTGAGTACTTTTTGAGGAGATTTGAGCAAGATGAGTGCTCACTAAAAAATGAAGAAAAGTGAGAACTAGAAAAATCGTAAAACTAGCTATATCTTGAAAATCCGACATAAACAAAAAAACTGACGTCAGATTCGGATTCAGCGCACCAAATACCATAAGAAAAGTGGTGAAAGAACGAGGCAGCCAGACCACCCCTAAATTTTGTAATCTAGTGTTATTTACCTTCCCTTCAGTATGCAATCAGACTGCAAAGTTTGATACACACATATGATTATGATTATCATCATACTACTTCTACTATTATGATTTCACACGTTTGTATTTTCTGCTTGATGTAGGTATAGTTTCACGTTTCCTCATGTTTCCTCGTTCTTGAATAATAATAATAATAATTTTTATTATTATGATAGATATAAATTTTGTTACTTATGTATTTCCTACTTCAAAATTCATATTTTTATTACCTACCTGTTGAATAAAAAAATGTATTGAGTTGAAGCTCATCCTATATCCATGACTTTTTAAAACCAATTCGTGCCTTTCAGTGTATCATAAATTAATAATTGTGTTGAAATAAATGTGCGGGGATTTCCCCGCTAGCGTGTACGAACGTAACTCCCCACCTAGCGTGTAGCCAAGGGTTAACCTCTTGTTTGAAATATTTATTTATTTTCTTATGGATGTTTAGGTATTGAAGTATCGTTATTATTTATATCTAAATAAATAACTTAAAAATATAAGTATCTTGAACAAAAAAAAAGACGGGGCTCCGCTGATGGTCTCAGAGACCAAAGCGCCTCATTTTAGTTATGTATTAGAAAACAATGAAAACAAACATGTTTTTCATTCATTCATTCGTTTTACCTATGAATGAAATTCCGAGGTACTTATCGTCAGAATCATTTAATGTTATAGTTTTCTGAGTGAATTGTTCAATGACACCTTGTCATTCATTTGCAGGCAGTGCTGATTCATGAAGACGTCCGCAAATATGTGGAATTTTCTCTGAAACGGACTAACGAACAACCAGAATATCAGTGGAAATTGACAAGAGCCAAAGCTAAGTAAGTCACCTCAATATTCATCACTTGGTAATTACCGTTACCCACGTATTTTTTTTTCAATTTTTGTTTGAAAGTAGTTAGTGATTATGCTGAGGAGATCCTTAAATTGCTTTTGCACATGATTAGTTTACTTTGAATTGAATCTTTAAATTCGTATGGTGTCATCGACACATTATCATTATGAAGCTATTCCATTCGAACTATTCAGCTGGGCATGTTGAAAGGTGAACCGAATGACTCTCTAACGTCAACAGCCGGGATGCTGCATTGCAAGGGTAGACAATAAACGTTATCTTGGATACTAGCAATGGGTGGTCTACCCTGGAAATAGATTGACCAGGTTCGCTGCTAAAAATGATATCGGCTGTTATTTTCCAATGTATGGAACAGAAACAATGTTCGTGGCTCGAAATCACTGGCATAAATGATCTACTTTATTTTTCGGTGGGAGCGCGGCTACTGAGTGCAGAAAAACCACTCAAAATTTCGGATGGAAGAAGTGAAGGAATAACTGTTTGGAGGCTAAATGTAATCCTAGTTCACACTATTTCCGCTAGATGGCATGCAGAGGGCTGATTTTAAAAAGTGCTAGTGAAAGTTTTGATTTTGGAGAAAATTTTTTATTCAACCTTGGTAGACTCGGAAGCAAAATATTATATACGTATGATGTTATAGAAAAGTCACAATTTTAATGCAACTTTATGTTCACGAGGTCGTAAAGAGATTTCAAGGCTTCCTTTGTGAGATCGAAAAATTTGAGGACGTTGAGTTGGTTAAAGCTTCGCTCGTTTCTGATATAAGTTCTTCCAACAGGAGGGTGAAAAAATCCATTACTGTCCAATTTGTATTTCTGATGACTATAAACCCTTATCAACCAAAAAACCTTGGGAGGTTCTTCCACTGAGAAGCTCGTTTTGAAATGAGAAGGTTAAGGTAGAGGTTTCTTTAGCATGGGGTTTCCAATCCTGACCACTCGCGACCGCACTCCTCAACAGCAGTTCAACCTCCAAGTTGGACAGATTGTCGTTCTGGAACAGTGGTTAGTCGTAACGCGCATGCGTCGGTTGTGTAGGTCAACTGTGGTCGGCTTGCTGGAACAAACCTCTTGAAACGTTAATTGTTTTTACCACAGGATTCGGGGTACTGATCACGACAATTATCGGTATTATATGTGTATAATTATACAGATAAAAGGCGGTAATGGTGGTAATATAAACGGGTATAAGCAGCGCAAAATGTAGCAGCAGTTGAATGGGGGAACAGTTTTGCCTGGACTGAGGAAAAGATGGCGGAGCAATTCGGAACCGGGAGAGCAAGTATGTCGCTCTGAATTAGTACTCTCAGGGGGTAAACTTGATCGGTAATATTTATCGTTCTTCTATTGTGCAAAAATATACTCGTGCTGGTTCTTGTAATCCGGTTTACGGATTATCAGGATATGATTTCTAATTGGGTTGAGAACGGGGTGGTAGCACTGACTTTGTCGGGGCGCCTCGGAACTAGGTTTAGGCGGCTGAATTGAAATCACTGTTTGTGAAACGGCGGGAGTTCAATCATCAAATTAGGGGGAGGGGGGTTACATTTTACCCCGTGCTCGATTCAAAAGGTTCATTATTCAAAACAATAAACCAAAATGCACTTTTAGTCTGATTTAATTGATATTTTGAACAGCCACGTGGAGTGCGGTGCACGCCCATTCATGATATTTCAAAAGGCACCCCTGCCGGAAGGTTGAAATTTACTCGTGAATAAACGTACTGTAACTGAGTAAATCTGGCTGGGAAGGGGGGAGGGGGGTATGGAGATACAAGTGGAACAATCAAGCATGCCAGATTATCAACACCAAAACGATTATAGGAGAAACCAGGAAATTCCCGACTCATGGGTGATGCTAATTTGTTCTCCCATTACTATATTGATTGCAGAGAACTGATTGACAAGCTTCCTAATATCGCTCCTCTTCTATGCTTGCCTATGCCACAAAAGCGGTCGGATATTGATGCTCTCATCAACCAAGAACTACCAGAAGACTCTTCTGATGAGGAATACCAACCACTTGACGAAACTGTGAGTTACTAATTTACAGTAAATCTTCAAAACCATGTGTGTCCCATTTTAGCAACATTTACAGAAATGTGAACTCTAGTTATCTAACAACTTTAATTGTATTTTCCTAGGGTTTATATTAGGATTTGTTAAAGTTATGGAGTTATGGGGGCAATCTGCGTATGTGGTGGTGGAGAGGGGGGGGGGGGTTATTATTGACTTCCATAAAACTGAGGGTTTAACGCCATTTTAGAGAGATCTGTCCATTTTAGACATACACGGTTTTGCAGATTTACTATCAATATATAGGTTTGTGCTATAATATTGAGAGTAATAATGAGTTTGTGTTTGTATGCGTATTCTTACGTTTCTCTTCGATATATTCGAAAGTTGTTGAAAATTCCACAATTTACACGCAGAGGACTGTCCAGGCAGTCACACCCTCTATTCCTACTGTTGTGATCAGCTACCTCTTCGCATTTCTGTCCATTCACTTCTTCGGCTCAAGTGGTAGGAGCTCTGATTCAGAATCGGAACGATAGGAGATCGATCCCTGGTCGCGGGAAGTTAATTTTTGATGATTCAACAATGTGGCGCAGTCGTACTGGACCCGAATGGTCTCCTCAGCTTTTCTCTGAGAGAAATAATTCATTAAGATTAGGTCATCAAAACAACTCCCTCCCAAGACACGAGTAGAGCCACCGCCTATTCGGACAAACATTGTCGTCAGCAGGTCCCCTGCCCCGTCAATATGGAACAATAACAAAAACTCCGAAGCCAGTCAAAAATAGCGCGTTCTCACTGGGTTGGAAAACGCCGGCCAAAGCTGCTTCTCACCTCCCTGACTAGGTAACGGAGTACCTAAGATTTCCTAAAGGGAGGGAGATCAGCTACCTCTTCGCATTTCTCTCCATTCACTTCTTCGGCTCAAGTGGTAGGAGCTCTGATTCAGAATCGGAACGATGGGAGGTCTATCCCTGGTCGCAGGAAGTTAATTTTCGATGATTCAACACTACTCTCTGGGGAAGAGAGGGTCTGAAGTGTTTCCACCTTCATTTTAGTATTTTTTCGCATCTTATCGTCTTCAGTACGAGCTTAGGTTTCAGTCAGACCAGTCAGTTATCAGTGCCCTATATTTTCTGAATTCCACGATTTTTTTTGTTTTGTTGAATTAAAAGTTGAAAAAGTTCAGGATGGCAGGGTTGGCACAAATTTGGGACCTCTATTGAAGGTGTTAAAATATCCTATCTCCGAATTTTTCTACCTTGTGAAAATTGCGTTCTAGTAAGATCCTTTACACCATTCACCCATTTAACTTTCAGAGGTGTGAGATGTGGTTAGGCTTGATTTTAATTTTAATTTTTTAGTGTTGCCAGGACTATTTGACGTGAGATTTCACGATCTCAACGCTTCGAGCGACCAGAACTATTCTGGGTCACCATCAAATTAAAACCGGGTTTTTCAAATGTTCTTATTTTTACCGTTTTTATTTATTCTTAAAATAGGAAATTTGGTCTAAAAGTTTGCTGTAGGTAGTGGATTTTTCGAGGTTTTGATTCCAATTTTGAAGTCGAAAATGAGAAATTCTGAAACTCCTCATTGGCATGCACAGTATTGCTAATACATGGTACATACATAGAACATGGGATACTTCAGCATAAAAGTTATAACCCTAAGTCACTAACCGCTGTGTTGTTCTGGTACTAGGTTGAAATACGTTTACTTTTCAACAGGCTAGAAGATACCTCGTTCTTTGTAGGTACTCATTCAGGAGTTAAGATGCGCTAACTTAGGGTAGGGTACGATTTTGGCAGAATGATAGATAATTTCGGTTTGCAATGCTTTTGTATGAAGTTGGAATGTCTAGCTAAGCTCAAAAGAACCATCACGTCTACACAGTCAAGTGCTAATATTAACAAAATATTTTAAAAAACACGAAAAATAGGTGTTAGGATGTTTTAACTTGATGCAGCAGGATAGCAACCGGCCAGGGAAAGTAACAAAATCAAGTAGAATACCAAAAATTGACTTTGTAGCAGTTCACTTCACGATCATAGAAGGAAGGTGTGCTAGAAATTATCCTGGTCGACTCATACTAATGCTATCAACTGTTGCTAATAGAATTATCGAATACTCATACTACACATTATATATAATAAAACGTTGAATGTCAGAAGGAATCCATTTGGTGAATACAAAAATGCTATCCCTTTCTTTAATGGGGAAGCCTTCATCGATTTCTAGAAACATCATTGAAAGTTTCCTTGTAAGAGCAATGAAAAAGTTTTTCAAGCGTTTATTTATTATAACCACTAGTTATAAACATCTAGTTATTTATTTTTCATACATTAGGATGAATTTTCACTTTTACAGTACAATGTCAGCATGCAAGTTCGTGACCCTTTGCTCAGTTCCAATGCTCCTATTTTGATGAAATTCGGGATTTTGTATACATTTAGGGTCTAGTTATTTTAAGGGGTAAGAAGTGAGGGAAAACGTTTTCAAATCACTCAAGTTCAAAAAGGTTCGATATACAGGTGTTTATTTACAAGTTTTTTTTTTCACTATTTTAAAATTTCTTAAAATTTTTTGAGTCGAATGACATCACCCAGAGCTCTGTGGGACCAACCATTCGCTAATGAGGATAATGAATTACCCAATTAATGAATGTTTCGTAACGTTTTCTCATCAATTCAAGATATTGTTCAATTTTTAGGAATGAATGAAACCACGAAGACGACCAACAATTTATTATTAAATACGAGTTTATTGTGAAATTAATCAGAACACCTGAGCACTGTGAACTCAGTCTCTTAGGACCAGAACCCCCTCCCACCTCACATACACTAGTGTCGTTAAAAGGAAGGTTAGTTGTCTCACTCGCTCCAAACCTGCTCTGCTCTTCTGTCCCGAACATCGCAGCGCTCTGAACCTCGCTCCGCCCATACAAAGCTCACCCCACTCCGAACATTTCTTTGATGCAAGGTGAAAAACCTCTGCGCTCCACTCCTCTGATCCTCATCCCTTTGAAGTTTTGCCGCCCCGAACACGCCAGAGGATCGGAACAAGGTTCGGAGTGGCCGAACAGAGTGTTCACACTTGCAACATTTGGCCGCTCCGAACCTTGCTCCAATCCTCTGGCGTGTTCGGGGCGGCAAAACTTCAAAGGGATGAGGATCAGAGGAGCAGAGCGCAGAGGTTTTTCATCTTGCATCAAAGAAATGTTCGGAGTGGGGTGAGCTTTGTATGGGCGGAGCGAGGTTCGGAGCGCTTCGATGGTCGGGGCAGATGAGCGGAGCAAGGATCGTAGCGGCCGAATGTCGCAAGTGTGGACGCGGCTTTACTCTGAGGGTTGGACTAATAGTAATTCAGAAAAAAGGAGTGTAAATCGCATGAACGTTCTCTGTCGGAAGTGAGCCAAGTTTCATCTGATCGAATGCAATCTTTTCTCGTTTCTTCGAATAAAATTTCATGTCTCTCAGTAGTGCTTCCTCAACAACCAAGAATAAAAATTGTTAACCCCGCTTAATAATTACAGCATTTTGGAGCTTTATTCGTGGTGTCACCTCCCTCCTGCCCTCCTGCCGCAGTGCTGGCATAAATACACTGATAGTCTTCTGGTGTGGATAACCTTCATTTTAGGGTTGGTTTGATGATGGTTCCTTGAGTGGTTCCTAATTTTCTGTGGCTCCAGCCAATTAAGAAATGATGATGTTAATGAAGTCGTAGGGTAAAAACGATATAGTTACCTAGAATGTTATACTAGTATTATGGAATTATTTACATTTTTAAATGATCCGGGCATTGTTGTCACATTACTCAAGGCAGTGACATGAACCAGCAATGGACAATATCATGAATTACCTAATTCTCCAAATAATATAAGATGTGTGGGACATGATGATAACTATTAACTTATTGTTCCTTCAATTTGCAGGTGGACGATGACGAGGATTCTGTTTGTCAAAATGTTGAGGATGAATCATCAATCATGTCTCCACCTCCTAGCGTCATGTACCAAGAAAGCGACCCTCCCACCCCATCATCGGTAATTTATTTATTTCAATTTGTTTGAATACAGATACCCTTCTTCTTATAAATGAAATTCCGTGTTGAAGAGATAGTTTCCACAGCCAAGTTTTATCGTTGCCAACTACATGATTTGTTTACCAAACAATGGGGAATTTTCGTGCCTCTTTTTATGTCTCCAAATCATTAAGTTCGAAAGCTAAGCTTCCCAAAAAGGTAAACTATGATGATTGAAAATGCCTGGAGTTGGTGAAACGTTGGGAGAAAAAAGCGCGTGAAAACGTATTGAAGGAAAGCTGAACAAGCTCTATGGGAAACTAATGAGAGGGAGATTGATCAGTTGTTATGTCATTATGGTTATCATAGCAATGTACAATTCAAGTTGGGAATTGTATAAAAATGATTAAATCCGAGTTTCATTCTGTAGTATTAGTTGTAAGATTGCTACTTGTTTTTCCGCTTTTTACTTTCGTTTCATCAGAATTTGGAGCTATAAATTGGGATAAAAAAGTTTTCGTGAGTTAGAAACAACAAATTCCAGCCCACTATGATTGTCCATTTACTATTAGTTCACATTTTGTTCAAAATAATAGAATCATCTAGTTAGCAAAATAGTCCAATTGAAAGACGCGGAGGGGGGGGTCAGCTGATGGTCCCACAGTCCAAAGCTTCATGTGTGCGCACGAGAACTATAATTCTGTAAATAAACACGATTTTCATTATTTTATTCTGCAACATATTCGTAGACTTGGTGTGC
>CM019167.2:40646119-40668257 GCA_009739505.2 Apolygus lucorum | reverse complement strand
TTTTATAGAAGATTCTTTAAAGGCAGGAACAAATCAACGAATGTAGTTAGTCTCGTAAAACTATTGTCCTTTGAGCACAAAATCATGAAAGGAAAGGGAATAGTAAAATCACTACCAGTCCATTTTTATCATGAATAATTATTATTGATTCGTTCATTATTAAAAATTAATTGGCAGTTGCAAGAAGCTCCAATTATTAAGGGAATTCTTGGATTAATGTTATTTTGAGTAGAGATGTGGTCTATTTCCGTCAGTGTTGGTTCATTTGCGATTCACACTCGTGTTTCTGCTTTACCGTTCATCCCGACTTCAAATCCTTAAGGGTGAACGTTTGGTTCTACAAAGTGGTCTCATTTCGATCTGAAAATTCAATGCTATTTTTAATTGATGCAAAACAGGACCTTTATCACGAGAGATTTCAAAACAGGTAGTTTTAAAAACTACAAACCAATTTTTCACCCCTGTGAAGTTTCTGAAACCAATCAAAAGTTTCGCGACACAACTATACCCCGAACGGAGTTTTATTTTATTATTTATACGAGTATAACAGGATCACGTATAGCTGACAAATGAACAATTGTTTATTTTGATTTTTGGATTCTACGAACCCTGAAACATGAACCATCACTCCTGGTGGTGCGGGGAGGGGGGGGGGGGGTTAAATTCGATACCTCAAAGAGCCAAGGCGCCATCCTCCACTTTTTTTTTCAAATTTCAGAAAGACTCAAATTTTCAAAACTATTATTGACATTCTTGAAGATTATAGCTTCAAAATGTCTTGAAGAAATTAAAGAGTTTAGTGTAATAAGCCATTATTTTACAATTGTGTGCCCTGGTGAAAACTTGTTTTGCGTTTTGGTTTATTATATTCAATAATGAACTTTTGGATCGACCAAAAAAATAAAATTTTAACCCCCCCCCCCCCCTCAAAATTTGTTGATTTACGTTGAAGGTACGTAGAATCCGAAAATCGAATAAAAATTTGGCCGACCGTCCGCCGTACGCGACACTTTCTTCAGTTAGCATCGACCGATTTTTATGAAATTTGGTATGTAGGCTCCATTTGGGGTCTAGTTGTGCCCCGAAGATTTGGGTTGATGTAGGTCACTTCTAAGGGTAGAAAAATGAGGTTTGAAACTTTGAAAACGTCCTAACTCAAAAAATTTCGATATAAAGGTATTGTTTTTCCATCAATTTAAGATGGTATTAAATTTTTAGAAATGTTAGAGAAGAAGCGGAGCCCTGTAGGACAAACCGTTCGCTCCCTACGCGAACTCAAAGGTTGGTCTTACGATAAATCAGAAACACGAGCATGAATCGCAAAAGAGGCCTAATCCCCGTTAAAATTTAGCTGACCGAAATGCGATCCATGTGTTTTCTTCATGTTGGTTGGTGGTAACTATGGCAACCCCTGGTTCTTTGCAAATGAGTGATCTATATAGAAAAATAATAAACTTTTGTGTATTAATCTGCAGCGTTTTTTCATCGCTCTCTTCTTTGACACAGCGCTTTTGTGCTTTATGGTATCGGAATGTTCTTGCTCGATTCTAAAACTGAATATACCGTTGAAAAGCAAAGGCTTTCGCGTAATTTTCAGGGTCACAGGCAGTTACTCATTACTGATTCCGACAGGAAACGTCAATCAAATCGAATTTCAAGGCTGCTTTAACAAAATATTTAAAATGTTTCAAAGTGGTTATGGTGACTAGTACCGACTAATGGTTATGGTTTGATAAACAGGCAGCACCTATTCAAGATTTGGCAAACGAAATTTCAGTATTTTTTCTCAGTCTCACGTTTCTTTTCAAAGATTATAGTTTGAAACTGGAAAAAATCTAAAATTTAACGTTTTGCCAAACATGACTTTGAGGGTGAAGACCAACATAGCCTAACTCACTTTTGTTAACTTTTCAGGAGGCTCAAAAAACTGCTCCACGGCTTAACCACGGCTCTCTTGGTATTTTTTTTTTTGACACTATTGTGTTCCACATGACTCCAACAAGTAACTGATAGCTTTTTCTGGAGAAACTATTGGTTAAGTGGAATTACTTGAGATAGGCTATGTTGGGAGCAGATGTTTTTAAGCTGTTGTGTTACTCCCTCAACTCCTTTCCAAAAGTGCCCAAGTCAACAAACGAGACAGTACCATTTTAGCTCAAGTCCCCAAGACCGAGCAATAATAGACTGTCACAGAACTGGGCAGAAAAATAATGACCCAAGTCAAGCAAGATTTTCTGGCATCATTTACCTTGGTAAAGTGATCACAATCAATCCCTTTCCAATATAAATTTGTGCAATGGGTTCACTGACTCCACTCATAATAATTTCCACATGCTCAGAACACAAAATTACTATAAATAACTCACAATTTCAAGGAGAAGGCTGGGCGACCATACCCAATGACGGGGAAAACACTGACTTAGTCACTTGTGATCTTCCACTTTGACTAAAGTACTGTTGCCTTGAACAATTTTTCTCCCGTTTCCGTTGGCTAAACTGTTTATCTGACTAAATCATTGGATCCAGCACATTTTTTTCTATGAGGTTATGACCTTATATCAAAACCGAAAAAAGTGACTTAGGCTATGTTGGCTCTTCACCCTCAAGCCCAAAGGTAGAAAAACACGAGGAAAATCTGGACAGTGTAGAAATATCAGGTTTTTAATGGTTTGAAAAAATTTATGAGAAAAACTTAGTTGGTAATTTGTTGTAGAAAAAGAGGTCGACGATTTTCGCATACATGTATCGTGAGCCACCCAGTGTAATGACGCTGAACTGGTAGGTAAACTGATGATGAACAGATAGATAGACGGCTAGTTTCCCCAAGCTGTCATGATACACACCAACCGGAAAAAAGACCCAGCCTTTGGCTTTATTCAGATAAAATAAAGTATGAAAATATTGAAAAGAAAACAAGTGACAAACATAGTTCTTCAAAAATGAGGCTTCAAAAAAAATTTTCGTCAATTGTCAACATTTTACAGATGGTTTTCAAATAAATGAACCATTTCTATCTGGTTTGTCGATATTGGTACAGAGATGTCATACAATACGATATTGATGGGGTCTCCAAGAGACTCCCTTCGACTTTTGAAAAGCTCTAGTTCTATCGTTGGGGTGATGACATAGTGGCAGGTTGTCTCCGACATCCTTTTGTTCAGCCTTGAAGGAGAGCCGCAAGAAGGAAACCCGCCAGAGGTGGATTTGATCCACAACGTCATCAAAACCGTAGACCGTCTGGACCTGAAGGTTTGTTAACTCTTTGTGTCCAGCTAGAAAATCCCCCTCCAACTTGGTTATCATCTGCACAAGCCGACCTTCATTAACTGAAATCTCCTTCCTTTCGCTTCCATTCAAGATTTGCTTCAGAGCCCATTGTGAAACTTCGTCGAGAGGTTGGAATTCTTCCTTGTACTCGGTAACGACTGTGTGTCAGATGGTCGGTTTTGCTAAGCAGAAAATTGGTCGGTTGGACAGTCCTTTTTGTGCGCTAAAATATAAGCATCATTGTGTGGTAGTGATTCCTGCCCGGATCGCTGGCGGATATTCACTCCATGCGCACTCGTTCATCCATGTTGATGTCCATTACTTGATGCAGAGACTAACAGTCCTCGAACTTCGCTGGTCAGTCAGTCTTTTCGAGTTCCAACAACATTGATGATGTTTAAAGGTTATTTCGTGAGCATTTTGCTTCTCGGGTTTACGTTTCATGGAAGTTTCATCTATATTGGCTTAATAAATTGATGATGAATGTTGATTGTCGTTCCTTTCCTTATTGATGAAATTCGTCGTAGTGATACGTTTTTAATCAAAACATCCAATGAAATTCACAAATTTTGCAAATTTTCGGTATTCAGATGAAATCCATTTTATAAATTTCGTTTTTAGTGCCGTATATGAAATTCATTCAGCATTTTTCTCTTTCTAAATGGTTTGGGAAGTGTTGCACGATTGGAACCATGTTCTCCCAATGATAGGTTAAGGGAACCCAGCCGTAAAGTGGGGAGGCGAACCCATTTTTGTTCTCCTGGATCTAGAACTTGGTTCAGTCTATTGACATGATTTTTTTCCCAGTAGGTAGTAAATATAGTCGTCTTCACTTTAGTCGGATGGATTTTGGAAATATCGATTTATAGCTTAAGTGTGATTTTTTTCAAAATTCCGTTTTTTTTAAACAAAATTTTTTTTTCAACTTCAAAAAATTATTTTTAAACCTTATGGTTGAAATTTCGAGAAACCTTCCGATCAAAGTGGAGTTCAACTATAGTAGTTCCGAGGAAAAATCGGGGAAACACGACAACTTCAACCATTACAGAGAAACAGGGGCAAGAAGAACCGAAAACGTGATTTCACAGGAAATCACTTTTTCTGAGAACTTCATAAAACGCATCTCAAACAAAGTAAAATGTAACTGCCAATAACAACAACGACTTCGAACATGCAAAAAATGATAGAGAAGGAAGAAGAATGAGGAAGAAGGTTATTTTCATCAGGTTTATTATCTTTTTTGCGGTTTTGTTATTGTCAGTTCGATTTTTCTCCCGTTCTTTCTTTCGTGTTTCTTTGCTTTTCCCAACTTCAATAGCATTTTTCTACCTGTTCTAATTGAACAAATTCATTACGGAATTTTCAACCCTAATTGGACCATGGTGTCACCGAAAACAAGGAACTCTTCAGCTGTCCCAAAGTGTTACCAGGTTAACTACATTTAAATTACAATTTAAAAACTAATGGGCAGCTGCATTTTTTGCACTATTTTTGTACATTATTAAAAGTAAAAAATGATTTTATGACAACAATTTTGAAGATTTTTCTTTGGAAATTTTTGTCAAAACTCTATTTTGAGACTTCCAATAGCCCACAAAAAAAATGCTGCTGTTCATTAAATTTAAAAATTGCAATCTAATTTTGGTTACTCAGGGGACATTTTGGGACATCTGTGGAGTTCCTGAAATGTTTGTGGTGACACTAGCGACACCATGGTCCAATTAGGGTTAATGTAAAAAAAAAAAAACAGAAATTTTTTCAAGTTGCACTGCTGGATTCCCTTAAGGCAGTCATGCGAGTGTTTGGGTTTGTACAGGAGTGTTCGCTTCCGTATAGAATAGTAGTGATGTCCAACCGGGCTCAATCTAGGAATTTCTATTCATATCCAGTAATCAGGTTTAGAAGTTGATTGAAATTGCTTTGAAGTTCTTTCCTTGATTTTTTCACCTCGTTCCAGTCTTTTTCGACTTCATAACCATTCCAGAATATATCTTTGCATTCTTCAAGCAATTCTGATCTGCTTTGGAATTCTAAAATCCGAAATTTTAGAACTCAAGTTCTAAGTTCTAGTTCATTGTTCGCTTCATTGAAATCAGTTTTGTGCTGTACTCAGTTTTGCGTCCTTAGCAACCAAGAACAGTTCTTGAAATCTTTTATAATTAGGCAACAACTAAATACCTAAAGATATTAACCTAAATAAACAAGTAACCTAAATTTTCTAAAATAATAGTCGTATTTATCAGTTATTAATAATTATTTAATACTAAATAATTAAATAGCTCGCCAGCTTGGCTTTCTTCCCGCCCAGACAGAGAGTAATAGTTTCTATTATGATATATATATATATATATTTTTTTTTCATCATGACTTTTTTTGGTCACTCGCGAAATATAAACTTTTCGAATACATTTATCTTACAATATTTCTAAATTTTTGTGAGGAAATCTGGATGTGGGGATTCCCATTGCGATTGGTGACGGCCTTTAGAGTGTTTCAGTGTTGCCCTGACAAGAAATTACAGTTCACCTCAGCTGTGCGTTTTAGAGTTCGTAATGCGATTCAAATTACGAATGGCAGATACATCGACAAGTAGAAGAGGACGAAAGTAACAGCAACATTCATCTCAAACGCAAACAAGGGCGGGATAATATATGTAAATTGCGCCATATGCAAATGTAACACGCCATCAGCATCTAGTTAAATCATTGCCAACCATTACGGGGTTGTTTAAACACAGATTAGGGACCCTTGAATTGTCTTGCTCCGGCCGCTCTTGTCCACTAGTCGGTAATAGTTTTCAGCTTCGAAATATCTTCTGATGGCGTCACAGGGTAGGTTGCTGTCCTTCACCACTAAGGATCCCACCCACGGCAATTGGCCTCTGCTTGAACCAATACCCGTAATTTCATTGTATGATGTCAGTGGCAAAGTAGGTACTTGATTTAAAGATGCCATCAGGGGACAGATACGTCCCGTCACAGTCTCGAGTATTATGCAATTTTGTCTGGACTTCCTCAAGACCCTCAATTCAACTCATTTTGATCATCCAATAGATTTATCTTTTCACTCAAGTACACGGACTCAACTTGTTTTCGTATAAAAAAGGACTTTATTATTTTCAAGTGGAATTTTTGAAGACATTGTTGGCCATCGGTAAAATATAACGACGTAAGACTTTTTGGTTTATTATTTTCAATGATGAACCTTTGGAATTGACCAAGAAACAAAATTGATACCCCCCCCCCCCTCAAACTTTGTTGGATTACGTTTCAAGGTACGTAGAATCCAAAAATCTAATAAAAATTTGGCCATCCGTCCGACGTACTCGGCTTTTTCCTCAGTTAGCATTGACCGATTTTGATTAAATTTGGTATACAGGCCCCATTTGGGTTCCAGTTTTGCCCCAAAGCTTTTGGTTGATGTAGGTCACTTCTAAGGGTTGAAAATAAGGGTTGAAATTTGTGAAACGCCCTAACTCAAAAAATTTTGATATAACGGTATTGTTGTTCCATCAATTTGAAATAGTATTGAATTTTTAGAATTTTTAGAGACCACGCGGAGCCCTGTAGGGCAAACCGTTCGCCCCCTACGCGAACTTAAGGGTTGGACTTACGATAATTCAGAAACACGAGCGTGAATCGCAAAAGAGGCCTAATCTCTGTTCAAATGTTAGCTGATCGAAATGCGATCAATGTTGTTCTTCATGTTGGTTGATGGTAACAATGGCAAAACCGTGTTCTTTGCAGACGAGTGTTCTATATAGGAAAATAATGAACCTTTTTGTAATAATTTGCACCGTTTTTCATGTCTTAGTTTACCTGGTTTTATATACAATTATTACCTCTGCTACGTTAAATTCTAGCGGTTCATTCTGTAGATGAGCCGAATTGATCACGATTAAAAGTTTTTCCAGCGCTTTTTCTGGGAGATCGTTTTGAAATTTCCCCGTAACAACCTCAAGACTTCTTCGAACTGCGTTTACATTGTATAATCTTATATTGCAGCTCTGAAATAGTAACAGACCTAATTTCCAATTTATCTTATTCTTTGTATTAAGGTAGTGTCCTGATTTGCAGTTCCTCTAGTTAACAAGGTACATTTTTCCTCGAGAGGGTCTGCGAACGCCGCATTTTCTTTGGAACTATGCCCTAATATCCGTTTCTCGTTACATGGGAGATAATCATCATTTTAGGTCGCCTTCCCTTAGTCTTTCAATTACTTTGTACTGAGAATATTCAGTTTTTCGGCAATGAGGCTGTTAAAATTATAGAAAATGTTTTCTCTCACATTAAAGCTTTCACCCCATTACCTCCGTTCATTTTTCTTTTGTTTTATACACGGCGAAAAAGAAAAATAACCTTTCCTTGAGGATTCGGTATGAAAATTATTTCTCTCGGTGAATAGTAAAATTGAGTAATAGGCACTACGTCCACTGATATTTGTCGACTTGCCGAGAGCTATTGGACCTTAATTTACCCCAAATTATACATTTCTAAAAAATATGTTTTGCGTGAAACAAAGGGCTAAGCGAAGGTTGTTGATCGAATGGGTAGACCGAGGAAAGCCTCCGAATTCTACATGTTGAAGTTTTTGTTCTAGTTGTTGTAATGTTTCCAGATATGTATTAGGTTTCCTACTGAAATGTCATGTTTAATCGCCAAATTTAGGTTCTGAATAAAACATAATTTTTTGAAATTTGAGAAATTGAGAGGAGTTAAGTGGCAAATGCGTATATGATTTGAACATTTGTTGTAATCTTTTATCTATACGGCGAGGAAGATTGAATCATGGAAATGATGAATGGAACGAAATTATAAGAATTTGGTCTTCTTATTATAAGTTCCAACTCAACCGTTTCGTTGGTAAGATCCAATCTTATAGGCAGTCTTAAACGGTGTGCGCAGTAGATATCATGATAACTGATATGATTCCTCATAATTGGATGAACGTGGAGGAAAGATAGTATTTGTTTACATTATTATACTCAAGGCATTCCGATGGAAGCTGAAGGGCATCTTATCCCATCCCTTAGCCTTATCCAATTCTACTTATCAATGTTACAGAGTTTGTTTTGACAGAGTGAAACAGCCCGCCGCTAAGTCGGTATGAAAACCCTGGCGAATACAGAAAAGAAACGTCATGTCAAAGTGATCAATGAAGAGCAGTTGACTCGAGTAATCGGAGATTCGGATGGGGTTGTGTGCTCAGAGACGGCTTGTGTGGGTTTCAGCCTAAGGCAACAAGGGGTTGAGAAGCTTGGAAGGTACGTGAGGTGGTGGGGGTCGGAGATATAGTGGTTGCCTGTCCTTATAGATTGGGGGATGGTGGAGGCCGAAAAGATATGCAGATTTCGCTACCCACAATCACCCTAACAAAACACTGCAGGGATATTATGCCTTGCCTAATCAGCTTAGACTATGACAATGTGTCTGACGGCGTGTCTGGAATCTTGGGCTACCGTTTTCCATCTAGGGGATTTTATGGATGGTGAATCGTACCGATTCCCGACTGTCTCGCCCGTCGTTCGGTGAAATAAACAGCATTCAAGTCATCTATCTTGACATATCTTGACATTCCTCCATTTATTATAAAGTTTTGAGGTTAGTCATTCAGCTTTATTATTTTTATAATTTCTTTATGCTAAAAACATGGGTGAAAGGATTCGTATTAGTAGGTAAAGAACACCCGCTTTAAATGGATAAAGAACACCCGCTGCGGGTAAAGAACACCCACGTTAAATGGGAAATGTTACTTTAACATTGGGCTTTAACATTGGGAAATGTTAGCCAAAAGAACAGTGGTGTCTCTGTACTCGAGGAAAGCACCACAATTTGAAGCTGTAGTTCGATTAGCCATAAACGACCTCACGGAAACATTTTGGGAAAAAAAAGTTTCTCCGCTCTTATGCCTACACAGAAATCTCGTCAGATGTGGGGTGGATTCCTCAATCCGATATACCATTCAAATTCACGATCACATGAAGCTCTACAAAAACCCATGGCGGTGACGTCCCTCTCTCAGTCAGCGTATCAAACCCAAGCTACAGCCGGAGCTTACTTGAACGACCTTCTTCTGAAGAAGTATCCGAGCGCCAAATATCTTTATACCGATGGATCAGTCAGCAAGAGCGGGGTTGGCTGTGCATTTTTTGACCCCCATTCAAGAGAAAAAAGGCAATTCCGTCTATGGGACAAAGCTAACAACTATTCGGCAGAAGCTTATGCTATCAAGGAGGCCCTCCAGTATGTGTTGGACTCCACTGTCTACTGCCCTCACGTCGTCATTATCTCTGACTCACATTCGGTTTTGTACAAAATCAAGAGTGTAAATCCTACCAAACAAATGGGATTTATAGGAAGAGAAATATTGAATGCGGTGAACATATTAAAGCTCGCTGGTGCATCAACTACCTCCATCAGGATCAGAGGCCACTTCAAGATCTATGGCAACACGATAGCAGATACACTTGCAAAACAGGCTATTTTACTCCCTCGTAGGGAACTCTGCGAGTTCCCTGCTTCTGATTTAAACAGGTGGTTTAAGGTTCAAGAGATGAACGGTTGGGATAATTTCCACTCGAATTACCATGCTGGTTTTAAATATAAGAACATGTTTCCCCAACCCAGCTCGAACCCGTGGTTTGCACGAATGCCTTCACACCCGAAAATCTTCTACAGGATCATGTCCAGACTTAGGAGTGGCCATCGCACCACTAAGACCTACCTCTTTTGTATCGGGGAGAGTGGAAAGTGGAACGTGCAATGTCTGCTTGGAAGATGAGGATGCCGAGCATATGATCCTTGTGTGCCCTGTACGCAGTAATAATCGTCGGCTTCTTTTTGAGAATATAGAGGAATTTATACCCCACCCATTCAACCTGGAACTTATGCTTGTGACGGAGTTGGAAGCCTTTTACGACGCAGTGGTGACATTCATTGTGGACAGTGGAATGAAATTATGAACAATACAAATAATATGATTATGTATAATATGCAATATCCAATGTAGCTATGTGGAACATTGTTTTACATGCGGCTGAATAGGTTAACTCCTGAAGCCAATAAACAAAAATAAAAAAATAAAATAAAAAACACGCGCTTCTGATGGTGCCGAATTGAAATTATGTGAGTGGACCGATTACATCAGTTGAAAATTGCAGCTTCATCCCCCGTACATAAATCCATAAACCGTTGTGTAACGACTTACAGCTTATTTCGGTTAATCTCAGACAACAAATGAGCGGTTCATTCGAAGTCACGACTTGACGAAGTTTACCGCCCACCCTCTTAACAAAAGTGTTCTTCCATGTTAGTTAAGACAAGAGTTGGCACATTCTAGCTGAAGGTCTCAGATTATACGGTGACGGTGAAAGGTACTTAGTGATCAATGTGACGTTCCAAAAACCTGGGGACAAGAGACCGCGCTGACGCCGAGACAATTTGTTAAGCTAAGCAAAAGGAGGCGAGATTATATTCGTCATTTAAAAGATTGAGGGGGGTTCTGAAGCATCCGCGACAGTCGGAAATGTAATTGCGGTGCGACGGTTCCTGACAATGGCTTATCACCAAGTGTACTCTTTCACTATCAGCGCTCTCTGCTCATCGCTCATCAAACTGCTACATCGAGAGACACAGGGGAGTGTCCCATCTCGCTTTGACTGATTAAAGCTTCCACGTAGAAAGGAAGGGGTTACTGGATTGTCTCTATTTACTCCTCATCCCTCTCCACCGACCTACCAACTCTCTACCGCCTGCGCCAACGCGTCATGACTGTGTTAAGTCTACACAACGCTTTTCTCCCGTCGAACCGCCCTTATCGTTATATTGCCGAGTGAATACAGAGCACTTGTCGTAATTTACTGGTAAAAAAAGCTGCAAACATTTACACAACGGCTTCAAGTTCCTTATAAAGACAAGGGCTCGGTGGGACCGGAAGGGGAGGGTTTGGGTCATTTGGCATGAGTCGAGGGACCCACGGGTTCTGCTAATTTTACAATAAACCCGTATTTAATATTGTTCATTGTCTGGGTGGTATCATTCGTTTGTTAGAATTCAACCGGATCTCAAACTAATAAAACCCATTAAAACATCCATAAAATAAACGATTGATTATGTTAATCTCTATCTTAAGAGCTCTGCGTGTTATCAAAAAATTCAAAAATATCAAATCTTATCTGAAGTTGGTCAAAAAACAATAACTTTAGTTCGAGAGTTTTCGAGCTAGGGCATTTTTGAACATTTCAACCCTTAATTTTCACCCCTAAGATCAATCAAACTAAGATCAATCAAAAGCTTTGCGGCACAACAAGACCCCAAATAGAGCCTAAATACCAAATTTCATCAAAATCGGTCCATGGGAACTAAGGAAAGTGCCGCGTACGACGGACGGCGCGGCGTACGGACGGCAAATTTTTTTTTCAATTTTCGGATTCTACATACCTTGAAACGTAAGCCAAGAACTTGGTCCATTTCATGGGTTCATTACCCTTGAAAATAATAAACCGAAAGACTCAGTGTGAGCGGGTTCCCCATATTCTCACCAAAACTACCAACAAGACTTAAGAGAAAGAAAATTTTTTTCACCGTTGTGGCTCACAAAATATCATCAAACCTCACATCATGGAGAACGAAACTTGTGCAAACTCGCCAATTTCAATCGTCACTTTCGTACCACCTTTGTATGAGTATCATCACGTAATAGATCCTACACACTAATTCGGGTAAATATAGATTCCCCTCAAATCGACTCATTTTGTATGTATAAGTAGGGACTAGGAAAACTTGTATTTTTTCTATAAGGAGATGATAAAATAATCGGTACACGGAGATGCTGGTTTAATGAACCGGTTCCCGTGAGATCACCGAAGTTAAGGCCAGTCGGGCGGGGAGATCACTGTATTGGTGACCTTGAGGGCGGCATCGGAGGTTTTGATCATTTTGGTTTACTATTTTAAATAATGAACCATTGGAATCGACCAAGAAAAAAAGTTCAACCCCCCTCACATTTAGTTGGTTTACGTGTCAAGGTACGTAGAATCCGAAGATCGAATAAAAACTTTGCCGTCCGTCCAGCCGTGCGCCGTACGCCGTACGCGGCACTTTCCCCACTTAGCATAGACCGATTTTGATGAAATTTGGTATTTAGGCTCCTTTTGGGGTCTAGTTGTGCCCCGAAGAATTTGGTTGATGTAGGTCAGTTCTAAGGGTTCCAAAATGAATTCTGAATTTTGAAAACGCCCTAACTCAAAAAATTTTGATATAAAAGTATTGTTTTTCCATCAATTTAAGATAATATAGAATTTTTTGAGACCACGCAGAGCTCTGTAGGACGAACCGTTCGCTCCCTACGAGAATTTAAGGTTTGGACGTACGATAAATCAGAAACACGAGTTTGAATTGCAAAAGAGGCCTAATTTCCGTTCAAATTTTAGCAGACCAAAATGCGATCGCTGGAGGTACGTGGTAGGTAGGTAGTAACAGTGGCAAAGACGATTTTTTTTTGCAGATGAGTGATCTATATGGAACATTAATAAACCATTGTGTAATAATTTGCAGCGTTTTTCGGGTTGGGCCGTTGGTGAACCCACTTAAGCGGGTGAGTAGCAGTAAGTAGCCGTGTCCGAAATCATCAGAACGAATTCTGATCGTCCCTGTAGAAGACAGCTGATGACGTCCGCGACGCCAGGAATGGCAGTTGGACAAAAATTCAACCTGAGATGGTTTTTTACTTTACTTTTTTACAAGGAGATGATGAAACACGAACGTTTGTCACTTCCGTACGTCATTTATCATCCGCATTGTTTTCATTACCATGCTGCCATTCACTCTTGTTGCTATTCGTCATGTGAAACCCAGATGTACAGCTGTACAAAGGTGGATGTTGCGAGAAAAAAAAAGATCACCAGAGTTGAATGGAGGTGTATTAAATTCCTGCTATGCCATCACACAATCGTTATATGCAATAGTTTTTGTCCATGAATCACAGAGAAGGTATCGCGTTTTAAAACATATTGTTGAGTAATGCATGCATTCCATGCATTGTGGCGTCCTGGCACCATGGTGGCACCACTAATTTGTTCCATGGTGGCACAAAAAATAATTCATGAAAATCCGTGGTTATAATATAACTATTTTACCAGAGTATCAAAATTAGTGGTGAAGGGGCGAGCGGGGGTATACTATTCAGAAAACATGCGATTTTTAAATATTTCGGTTCCTTTATAGGTTTCTAATGGGGAATTTGCCTCAAATTTTTTTTTTTTTTTCGAATGAGGGTTTATTTTTATGGAATAAAACCATAGTGAGCTGCTCGAAAACGCATCCAAAAAATTTAGAGAATTTAAGGAAGATGGGAATTTTAAATGTGGTGGCAATGTGTAAGAGGCAGCCATGTTTGAAACGTAACGGATATTCTACCAATCTGACTTCAAAGGAGGTTCTGTGGCGCTTAACACAGAAGCGGAACATACACGAACTTTTAGCTTACAAGCATTAACACAAGAGTGCGCCGCAAACTGGCAGGAAGAACCCAGACACAAAAGTGACCAAAAGAAACAATATTACTCACTTTTTTACAATACGATTCTACCTACTAGTTTATCAAGCATTATTAGTCTTCATCTTCTCTTATTTAGTTTCAAGATTTGAATCACATTATTCGAGTAGCCATTTCACTGGATCGTTTTGTGTGGCGGTGCTAGAACTCTGTCTGTTGTCGGAGTTGTTTTCGCGTCGTTTTTTTCCGTATGACGTCAACAATATTCCTCGATTTTCGCGGTGTTTTGTAACAGAGGCTTCACTTGTTTAGGCATTTTCTCCCACGGTAATTTTCCCCCTTGGTTATTCCTAGTGTTAAACGTTATTCTAGGGCCCTATTGTAAGATTTGACTTGAAATTCCAGAATCTAAAATTGAGGCAAATTCCCCATTGTACCAAAACTTTGAAATTGAGGACGAAATAATTATATTATTATTATTCATCGGCAGCTTCAAAACCAAAATGGTTCTTGTTAGAAAAATGATATTTTGTCATCTTCAGACGAGCCAAAAATAATTTAAAATGCCATATTCATTTCGAGAACAATCACAAATAAGTACGCGGCCATTTGACTATGTAGTTAGCGGAGATTAGCTAGTTTATTCCGCCGACTTTCGACCCTTTAAACTCGATCCCCCTGAGATGGCGTTTAAACTTGTAAATCGCTCTGGTAAAAGACGTTGATTGCTAAACGTCGGTTACGTTTTGCCTCTTTCGGTGTAAACTCGTTTCAATTTCTTGGTGAAAGCTGGTCATAGCAACATAAAATTACCTAGCGGCATAAGAGCCTCGAGTTAGAACAACTGTTTAAGATCCATGATTACGATGTCCAAAATGCAGTATTGACTTCAACCCCCTCCCCTTCCATACTTGTGTTACGTCGAAACGTTGAACTTACACCTGCTAGTTTTGATAGGTAGCCACCATGGTGGTACCACTGATTTGTTCCACGGTGGCACAGAGAATAGTTCATGAAAATTCAGTGGTAACATTATTAAACCTTACAGCAACCGAATTATTAAAAAATCGTATGTTTTGTAAATATCCCCCCCCCCCCAATCATGTTTGTGGTGTGTTTACCCATGCTATTTTCGATATTCTGGTGACGTATTGCACAACTACAAAAAAGTTATAAAAAATACTGCAAATTATTACACAATGGTTTATTATTTTTATATAGATCACTCGTCTGCAAAGTCACCAACCATCCAACATGAAGAAAAACATCGATCACATTTCGGTCAGCTAAAATTTGAACGGAGATTAGGCCTCTTTTGCGATTCACACTCGTGTTTCTGATTTATCGTACGTAAAACCTTTAAATTCTCGTAGGGAGCGAAAGGTTTGTCCTACAGAGCTCCGCGTGGTCTCAAAAAATTCTAAAAATTCTATAGAATCCTAAGTTGAAGGAAAAACAATTCCTTCACATCAAAATGTTTTGAGTTAGGGCGTTTTCAAAATTTTAAAATTGATTTTGGAACCCATAGAATTGACCTACATCAACCAAATTCTTCGGAACACAACTAGACCCAAAAGGAGCCTAAATACCAAATTATATCAAAATCGGTCTATGCTAAGTGGGGAAAGTGCCGCGTACGGCATACGGCGCACGGCTGGACGGACGGCCAAATTTTTGTTCGATTTTTGGATTCTACGTACCTTGAAACGTACGTGTTACATTTTTTTTCTTGCTCGATTTCAAAGGTTCATTATTGAAATTAAATGAAAGAACCATGAGAATTGGTGGGAAATTGGGGCATGGTCAGAATGGAGATAATGCTGGAAAACGTTTTTCAAAGCTCCCTCTTCCTCACCCCCCCCCCACCCTATGGAGGAAAACTTCAAAATTTCGGAAACGTTGTGCACAGCTAGATTTTCGTGTCGAACTATAAAATAATCATGCTAATCGGTTGATAACTAAGATCTGGGCAGAGTACACAAGATTTTCTCACATACACACACACATCACATCACGGTGTTAAAGCATTTTCAAGTGACTTCGATGAAATCCTACTCCTAAAAATAACTACTTTTAATTTCACGTAATTTTAGTTAGAAACAGCATTTACTGGGAATACCTGTGGGTTATTACAAGTCTTACAGAAATATTGTAGGTGGTTTGATGCCTATGATGCCGTTGAGTGGTTTCGGCTATTAGCTCCCAAACCGGAGACGATGGTTTAATAGGTTATGTTTCATATGAACGATTTACTACCATCCCAATATTTCAATTGGCTGACTATGAAACTGCAAATAGTTTCACACCAGACAAGGAAAGCGTCGTTGCAGTCCTTTATATCATTTCAACACCTTTTCCACTAATAGGTTACTTGAGATTGAGGGTAGGCAAATGGAATAGGAGGGAAGAGCTTGAAACGATCCTTACTGGTATCTGTTTGAATAACTCTGATCTAATGTTGGTGCCAAGAAACACCGAAGTTTCGCTCGAACTACTCTACTCAGTCAGAAGTGAAAGATAAACTTCGGATGACAAACACCGGTGGGAAACGGCACACTTCTTGGAAGGTGTGAAACGTTATACCTCTCAGCCACCTCCATGAGAGATCTTGTTCTTTATTCCCACTCGTGAGACCCCACAAATCCAATCCTGTTGTATTCGATATTGCCGGGATTCTACGACGGTCACCGAAACCAGTGCTGAGCTGTTGATCAGGAGGAGGTTTCCGAATCGACGGTGATCCAGTAGCGAAGGGACTAACCGTCGATTTTGGAACTATGAGAAGAGTAACGGCGAGGGGGAAGGTCCGCTTTATTGGTCGTTAGAGAGTAAAGAAAAAGGTGAAATATAAGTGATAACTTGTAACCCCTCCCTCCAGTTCGGCGGTTCGGCCTGTAGTTGTCCCCCTCCAGCAGCACCCCCTTCTCTATTCCACAGCATTAAGAGATGATAAGGAACGCTGTTGTTGCCTCCACTCTGCCCCCGGCTATTGCCCGCCTCCACAGTCATTTCCGGGCTTCGGTCCAGTTTTCGTTATTTGTCCCGCCATTTCTCCCCCAACAATATCTCATGTCGCTTGCAATCACATCCCCTCTCCTCCTCACACAGACGACTCACCGTTCTAAATCTCCCCAATCACCTTCCACGTTGGATTTCTCCCGAGTTTGGAAATCGCTTCTCTCAGTTCGAAAGTTTTGACTCGGGAGATCACTTTCGTCATCATGCCACAAGATCGGAAGAACTGATCTTTATTCCGGAAGGATGACATTTTTTGTCTTTGTTATTTCTCATCTAGGAAACCCTTGTTGGTTTCATATTTCGAGTGTACGTAAATTTTACGTGTCTTTTCATATGGTTTACCTCGTTTGGGGTCATAATAGCGTTTCGAATGAACAAGAAGCTTTGCCACTTATATGTTGGTTCCATCTCCATTAGTTCTAATCCTGACGACCAGAATTTGTTTTCCTTTCCACTGTATCTTCCTACCTTCACAGGGCTGCACAGTACTGTGAGTTTATGGGTCAGGTGATCAAAAATCAATTAGTGGAGAGTTCTGTTGGGGAAAGTAGCTCTGATCATAGATTTCATGCTACTTCATGTTTTAAGGAAACAAAATTGCACGATAAATAATATTAGAAGTTTATGAAAAAATTTCACCAATTTTAGAAAAAGTTTAGGTACCGAAACATAACAATTAGATGTCTTCAAAAGTGCATTATACTAAATGATGAATCTAAATCTTCACTGTCATTAGCGCTGCTGATGCTGGGTTCCACAACTCAAATCCATAGCGTTAGATGCGCTTGGTACGAATTATCAGTTACGTGAATGGTGGTCGTGTCAATTAAGTTATCACTAATCAGATACTGGTTGATGGCTTTATCATATTTTCCGTGCTATTTTGTTGATATGGAAAATACGAGGGTGTTATTGTTTTTCCACACTTTCCCGCGACTTTTATTTTTCAAAAAGCTTTCCATTAGTAGGAACTTGAGCTGAAAAGATTAACAATTTCATAGAAAAAAAGTTGCGGCTAGTCACGGCAAATTCCAATGGTATTGAGTCAAGGGATAGTGCCAGAAAACATACATCAAATGCTCTAATTTCTCATTTCTCCTGTTTTTGAGAAATTCACTGTTTAATGTTAAGGTTTAAGAAGAAAAATTGGGAATTAATATTGTGCCGAGTGCTCAGGGGAAATACATACTTCAAAAATTATTAATACACGTGAATAAAGCACACACATATGCCATGACTCGTCATGAAGAGCAATAAGACCCAACTTGCTGATATGACGGTAACTTGCACTCATAATGAATGAGCAGGTAGTTCATCGTTAGCGTTTTGGGTGAAATGAGTTGTTAACATGAATGATCGCAGAACTTGCCCTCTGGTGGTCCGTAAGTGGCTTGTGAGGTCGGGAACCTATTTAAACGTGCTCAAAGACTATCTGGGGATAGGTTCTTGCACTCCTTTCCAATACTAATAGACGGTCGTTTTTTCGATTTTTTACACATGCTCACCGTACTGCGGGCTGGTCAAAAGAATGCTTCTCCAGTAGGACTAGATGGTTAGCACTTGGGTTTGGCTTGAGTAAGAACACAGGTACGATTCTTCCGCCTTCAAACAGTTACCAGTGCCCCTAAAATGTTACTTCTAGTCAAGAAGTCACCAAATGAGTATCACCTCAGGTGCGTAAGAGGCTGTTTTTCTGATGACGGAATGCAATTTACTTTCGTGAGCTTCATTTTCCAGCCAAAATATATTTCTTCCCAGTGGGAGTTGGTCTTGTCCGGTCCCATGCTCGCCCAAATTCAGGCAGATTCCAAAGCGGGAGGGAAGAGGGGAGACACGTGCTGTTGGAATACAGCGAATGTAATCTTGGAAGGCTTCCTTTCCCCAAAACTATCGATCGAGAGGATTTGTTGATTTGAACCTGTCAACTTCTCAACAGTCTTCTAGTCTTACTGTATATGTGGGTATTGGAGTTTATAGAGTAGTGGTGTTCGATAGACTTTCTGTTGGTGACCTCTAAAAATGATTGAAAAAATCTAAAAAAAAAAATAAAAATAAAAAAAATGATTGGATAATGATAAAAAAAGAAAAAAAAATTCATCATTTTTTTTCTCTAAATGATTGGATCAATTTAGAGAGGGTTCTCTTAGAAAGTTAGATCAACTGTATGAGCGTTCAAGCCAACTTCTCTCGTCTTTTCGACCCGACTTGGCGTAAACAGTTTCTCAACACCACAAGGAGCTTGAAATAATATGTCCTGTAAATTCATGAGTTTTTTTAATTAGGTACACATTTTTGTGATGGAATAACAATAGCTCGAGAGCGCTTCCTTGTCTGCCAGTCGCATACAATCTCTCGATGTGTCTTGATTCTTAGGTTTTAGTCCTCCAATAAGCGTTTGGTAGTGCACTGATAAACAACTACCGAGTGATAAACTACTGATAAACAACAATCGGGTGCCAGTCCTGATTTGAACGGTGGAAATCTACCCGAATTCCAAAGTCGAACGCTCCACGAGTTGAGCCGTCTGGACAACTTAACTGGGGATCAGATTGAGTAGGTAACAATTGAAAATCAAACTTCTCTCCAGGTCTTACAATAACGTTTGGCGCAGTTAGTTATGATTATTTCGGAGACCAATCAATTGACCGACATGTGAGCTCGTGTTTTGTACGTCATTCTCGTTCATTAAATTTTCTCACCCTAGGGCGAGGGTCGAAACGATGCAGATGGTTGCTAGATGGAGATGCGGTTACGATTTTCTGGGATTCACGAGATTTAAGTGGTGAATAAGGATCCATTCAATGAATGAAAAAAGGAGTTTTTAGAATTGAAGTGTTAAGATGGAATATCTTGAGTCAATATGACTTATGCCGGTCCGGATACGATTGGCTCACATTATTGCTCTACTAATTTACCTAATCACTCATACATCGCAGAGTGACCGCGTGGTATATAGAAACTCCCCCGCAGGCAGCTTAGGAACGTATCGCGGTTTGAACCTCCTAGCTCCACAGAGGAAATTCTCCGAGCCCTGCCAACCTCTCTTCATCTCATATCTCCTCATTACTTTCCTTCTTGAATGCTGCACATTCAAGAATGAATGATATGAATAGCGGGAACACCCCGCGTGGCTACTTCGAGAATTGCAGTAGATTGAGAAATTGACAAATGAAAATCCTTGGTACCGAATTGAGGTACGATTGATTTTGAATTGGGGCACAATGGGTGTGCGCCTTGATTTTTTTTAGATTTTTAATCGAAAGTAGACTACATCCTGAGAATTTTGGCACCAACCGCGACCTTCTAGCGTGAGTAGATCTGTTTCTATGATTTTTCAAAGTTTCGACCGTTCATGACGTCACGCGCCCCTCTCGCCTGGGCGGGACCCCCAGCCCACTGTGACGTCATAAACGGTCGAAACTTTAAAAATTCATAGGAAAAGATATACACACACTAGAAGGTCGCGGTTGGTACCAAAATTCTCAGAATGAGGTGTACCTTAGATTAAAATAACATAAACAGTTTTTCCTACCAAGGCGCACACCCTATTGAAATTGTTGCCGGTTTCATCGGCAAACATGAACAAAATTTGGTTAAAACGCTGCAAATGATTACGGTAAACAACCATTTCAGGTTGGATTTTCGTCCGACTGCCATTCCCGGCTCCGACTGCCATTCCTGGCTGCAAATGATTACATAATTATTTATTATTTTACTGCTTAGATCATCTGTCTACATAGAATTTGGCTTCCCAATATTGCTTCCTACTAGAAATAACTTGCTGTCTGAGAGTTGTTAATGCCTTCAGGACGAACTTCGTTTCTTGGTTGCTAAGAAGCACCACACGAAACACAATTTAAAACATAGTGTTTAGTAATGCATGCATTCCAGGGGACGTCCCATTGGATAAGCATTAGATCAATGTTACCAGTTGGTAACCGACAAAACAGTTTCACTCGATGTCATTTATTAAGTATTTTGAGGAAAAAATAGTGGTCTCTCCCTCCCCCCTCACCGTTTCTTTCTATCATCCACGATAACACTTCTAGCGGCATGGGAGCCTCAAATTTGAAGAGCATTTTAAAATCCATGATCTACGACACCCCCAACATGAGAATTCGAGTCCCCCCCCCTTGCATCCACCACTAATGGTGCCATTCTGGCACCAAAGCGGTAATACTTCGTAAAGTTGAACTTCCATCTATTAGTTTAGGTAGCCAGTCCGTCGAAGTTCATTTTCGTATTCAGCTTGGAACACGAAGTATGCGGTTCATAGTGCCCTGGCACCATCGTGGCATCACTATTAGTTCCATGATGGCACAAAGAATAATTCATGAAAATCGGGAGGTATGATGAGAATTTTTCCTCAATTTCAAAGCTTCGATACAATTAGTGAGCTATAAAGGAATCGAAATATTGAGAAGTCGGATATTTTGTCGATATTATCCCCCACTCACCCCCTCCCCATGCTAATTTTGATACTCTGGTGGAATAGTGTGCAATTTGGAAGACTTCCGATTCGAACAAAAAAAGAAACACTCAAATCGGTTGAAAATGGAGGCCTGGGCAGAATTTACAAGATCATGCCCGCAAACGCACGTTTTTGAGCATTAACCCCCCCCCCCCCCTCCTTAAAAAGAAAAATTCGAAATTCCGGCGACGCAGTGCACAACTAGATAGGTTTCTGCCTCGAATAAAAAAAGAACCACGAAAATCGGTTGGAAATTGAGGGCTGGGCAGATTACACAAGATTTATGCCAAATACGCACGTTTTTTGAAAGTAATAACCTCCCTTTCCGCCCCTGAAAAGGCAAAATTCGAAGTGCACAGCTAGAAAGTTTTCCGTGACGAACAAAAAGAACCACGAAAATCGCTTGAGAACTAAGGGCTGGGCAGAGTACACAGATTTTGTCACACACACACACACGGACATTCACCTATGGTTTTTTTTCGCGGATTTGGATCCCGAATGGTCTAAAACGGATTAGAGTGTTGTCATTTTTTTCTGTTGAGTGTTGTCCGACTGTACCCCAGATTGATCGCATAAAGACGCCCAAGTCTTACTGTGGAACGTCCTAATAAACGAAAAAATGATCCCGTTTGATCAACTTAGATTAGGGAGATATTTTAATTGGATAATTTGAACAGATTATTCGCATAAGGACGCTCAAGTCTTACTCTGGACGTCCTTAATATCATAAATTATGATCACGACCTACAAATCATACAGATCATTAAAGGAGTATGACTTTCGATGTTATTGGAATGTTATGTTCGTTGAAGAGATCGATGATGGGTACGCATGTTCGGTTGGGGATTTGTTAGTTGAGAAAACGCTGCAAATTATCAAACTTACTTA
>CM019167.2:40628707-40646019 GCA_009739505.2 Apolygus lucorum | reverse complement strand
GCGGAGCCCTGTAGGACAAACCGTTCGCTCACTACGAGAATTTAAGGGTTGGACGTACGATAAATCAGAAAAACGAGTGTGAATCGCAAAAGAGGCCTAATCTCCGTTCAAATTTTTGCCGACCGAAATGCGATCGATATTTTTCTTCAAGTTGGTTGGTGGTAACAATGGCAGAGCCGTGTTCTGTATACAAAAATAATAAAGCTTTCCTTAATAATTTGCAGCGTATTTTTTCATATTATTCAAAAATGATAAAATTGCGCAACCAAGATCTACTTTGTTGTTTCAAATTTGAACCCCCAATTTTCATAGCAGATTCGGATTCTAAGTAACATTTTACTCCGACAACTTTTATCGTTGAAAGTTGCGCAACTCAGGGATTGTGCCAAAATTGAGATGAAGGAAGACCTCAAAAGACGTTACTTAGCACTTTTTTTCTACGCTGAATCGCATTGTGATGTCCCTTTTTGATTCCCTTTTACCGCATTTACAGCCGAAAAAGTAACTTTTTGAAGAGGAAATCATAGATTTTCCGTGGAATCTTTTTCGAGTATCGTTTCCTTCACGGATTATTTTCCCTCTGATACAATTTTATAAATTTTACAGTTTTTTTTACACTTTATTAGGATTATTTCATTACCTCTCATTATAAAATCGATGATTTTTTAATTATACGCAAAACATTATGAAGAATAGCGTTGGTCCGATACTTTTTTGTCAACAATTAGAGAAAAACATATTGTTAAGTAATATGTGCATTCCACGGGACTCTTAATACTCCTAGTATTCCTAGCTATTCCTAATATTCCCACCTATTCCTAATACTCCTACCTTGTCCTACCTATTCCTGATATTCCTACCTATATCTAATATTCCTACCTATTTCCAATATTCCTACCTACTCCTATCTATATCTAATTTTCCTACCTATTCCCAATGTTCCTAATATTCCTACCTATTCCTAATATTCCCACCTATTCTTGATATTCCTACCTATTCCTGATATTCCTTATAATCCCACCTATTCCTGATATTCCTTATATTCCTACGTATTCCTAGCAATTCCTAATATTCCTAGCTATTCCTAATACTCCTACCTTGTCCTACCTATTCCTGATATTCCTACCTTGTCCTACCTATTCCTGATATTCCTACCTATTCCTATCTATATCTAATTTTCCTACGTATTCCCAATATTCCTAATATACCCACCTATTCCTACCTATATCTAATATTCCTACCTATTTCCAATATTCCTACCTACTCCTATCTATATCTAATTTTCCTACCTATTCCCAATGTTCCTAATATTCCTACCTATTCCTAATATTCCTACCTATTCCTGATATTCCTTATATTCCTACCTATTCCTGATATTCCTCATACTCCTACCTATTCCTGATATTCCTACCTATTCCCAGATATTCCTAATATTCCCACCTATTCCTAATATTCCCACCTATTCATAATATTTCTACCTATATCTAATATTCCTACCTATTCGCAATATTCCTAATATTCCTACCTATTCCTAATATTCCCACCTATTCTTGATATTCCTACCTATTCCTGATATTCCTTATATTCCTACCTATTCCTGATATTCCTTATAGTCCTACCTATTCCTGATATTCCTGCCTATTCCCAGATATTCCTAATATTCCCACCTATTCATAATATTCCTACCTATTCCTAATATTCCCACCTATTCCTGATATTCCTACCTATTCCTAATATTCCACCTATTCCTGATATCCCTAATATTCCTACCTATTCCTAATATTCCCACCTATTCCTGATATTCCTTCCTATTCCTAATATTCCACCTATTCCTGATATCCCTAATATTCCTACCTATTCCTAATATTCCCACCTATTCCTAATATTCCTACCTATTCCAAATATTCCTACCTATTTCTAATATTCCCACCAACCAATTACTATTCCTGATATCCCTACCTATTCCTAATATTCCCACCTATTCCTGATATTCCCACCTACTCCTACCTATTCTTAGTATTCCTACCTATTCCTAATATTCCTACCTTGTACTACCTATTCCTGATATTCCTACCTATTCCAAATATTCCTACCTATTTCTAATATTCCCACGACTCACTTACTATTCCTGATATCCCTACCTATTCCTAATATTCCCACCTATTCCTGATATTCCTACCTATTCCTAATATTCCTACCTATTCCTAAAATTCCTACCTTGTACTACCTATTCCTGATATTCCTACCTATTCCAAATATTCCTACCTATTCCTAATATTCCCACCAACCACTTACTATTCCTGATATTCCTACCTATTCCTACCACTAATGAAACAATCAAACACCAGCAGCTGCCTGGTGGAAAAGTAACGTTGAAGTCACCGACGGAAAAGAAAATCCCATCATGCTACGTCGCAGGGATTGGTTATTTCGACGGGCTCATCTCAGCCAGTGATTATAACGAGTGGCGAGGATGTGGGGGTGGGGGGTAACATTCTCAAAATATAAGATTTTTCAATATTTCGGTTCCTTTATAGCTTACTAATTGTACCCACGCTTTGAAATCGAGAAAAAATTCTCATTATACCTCCGGATTTTCATGAATTATTCTCTGTACCACCACGGAACTAATAGTGGTGCCACCATGGTGCCAGAACACCATAAATCACATATTTCGTGGGTTTTTGTGTGTTTCCCCTTGAATGCGGAAGTGCACTTTTATGATACGACGTATGACCACTTTGGTACCAGACTACCACCATTGTGGGGAGGGGGGGGGGAGTAGAGTCCACAATTTCCAACTCAAAATACTAACTAAATTAGACTGAGTGGAACAGTTTTGTGCAGGAGGAAGGTAAATAAAAATGCAAGTTTTATCGCTAATGCTGGTTTAAATTGACGACGCTCGTCCTTACTAAACATCTGTGAGACTAAATCGCCGCATTGAGAGACCTCCTTCTTCCAAGTCGGTCAAAAACAGGAGGAGGGGATGACGGGCAGTAGGAGGAACGAAGAGGAGGAGGGCGCCTGTTGTGAGGATGTTGCGGCGTGAGTGGCGAGGCTGTAGGGCAGTGTCACATTTTTGCCGTGATGAGTCTATCTTTGAGCTGATGAGCGCTATCTCGCGGGGGGGAGAGGAGTTTGAGGGCGGGGCGAGGGGGACAAACAAGCGCGTTTCTGGCGGACGAGGGACGGGTGGGCGGGAAATGTAGGTCGAACGAGGGACACAATTTCCACCCTCCTGGTGAGCGGCGAGCTGAGGGTCGGGTGACCCTCGCAACTCGCTATCGCGACTCCCTCCGATCATTTCTGGTGACATCTGAGAAATATTCCTGCCGCTAATGAAACAATCAAACACCAGCAGCTGCCTGGCGGAAAAGTAACGTCGCAGTCACTCACATCAAAAAAAGTTTTGCATCGCCCTGATTCAGAAATTGCGCAGGAAAAATTTGGGGTTTGGATTTTTGAAAAGTGTAGGTATCTAATCACCAAATAAATACAAAGGAAAAAACGTTATTTGGATATTGCTTCCGAGTCTACCAAGGTAGCGGAAGCTTTGTTTTCACTTTTCAAGGACGAAAAAAAAAGTTCTCCAAAATGAAAATTTTCACTCGCGTTTTGCGTTTTAGACCTTTCTGAACAATTTTGGTTCAGTGTCTGTGTGTCTGTCTGTGTGTCTGTCATGATTTCCTTGTAACGCGCATAACTATACGAAGTTATTGTCCGAATTCAATGAAATTTTCAGGGATTGTGCGGGTTGGTGTGTAGACGGTCCCCTATGAAAATCATCATCCCCGGACTGATAGAAGCGACTGCGCATGCGCAAACGTGAATTCCTTGAAACGGCCATAACTTCCACATTTTCTACCCGATTTCGATGAAATTTTCAGGGATTACGCTGATTAGGTTGTAGATGGTCTCCAATGAAAATCAAGGCCTTAAAATTTATAGAAGCCTCTTAGCATGCGCATACGTAAAATCCTTGTAACAGCCATACTGTTTACATTTTTCATCCGAATTTGATGAAATTTTCTAGGATTGTCCAGATTAGCGTGTAGATGGTCCCCTATGAGGGTAGTGAAAGGTACTTAGAGATTGGTGTTTTGAGATTAACTACTATGCATCGGATCATCTATATAATCGGGTTATGGATACGAGGAAGCTATGTGCCACACCCACTTGGCAGACGTTTTTTTTTATTTAAAAAAATTTAAACTCCTTGTTTAAACTAACGACGATGAGTCAACAGCTCTCGTTTTTCAGGATTCACGATTGATCATGTTCCGTTGTATTCCAATGGCTGGATAATAATGGCTGTGTGAAAAAGGCTGCCGAGGCAAAGGGGACGGGGGGCTAGTATGATTCTGAGATGAGAGATGGCACTAGTGTCGCCCCATACTTTCATCCGGTTTATCTAAGCTTGGAAGATCGTTATTTTCAAATCTAACCATATGAATGATATCAGAACTAGAGAATATTACAATCATCTAACAAATTGCCAGCAACAAAAAAATTTTTAAAATTTTTCTTAAGTTTTATTTAATAATGAGGAATTTTACTATGTAGGAATTTCCTATTTTTGACCCCAAAATCGAATTCAGCATCTCGAAAAACCCCCTACGACAAACTTTCAGCCCGTACTTCCTAATTTACGAATAAACAAAACAGTGTAGAAAAACTTTTAAAGAAACCGGGAGGATGACGTCAACCAGCAATAGTTCATGTACAGCCGCTTGAAGCGCTGAGATCCTGAAGTCGAGGAACTGAAGAGAAAAAATATAAAAAGCAAGATGGGGAAAATTAGGTTTCCCCTGTTCTTGTTTGATAGCTTTCCTCTTAGATAACACGATTTCGTCGTTCCATCGGGCAACACTGGGAGGAGACGGCGATCCGAACAGCCAATCAGCGAGCGTTCCCGCTTCACGTTGAAGAGGTCCGTTTTCCCGGTTATTTTTTGAAATCATAAATTCTGATTGTCTCCCAAAAATAACAGGAGACTTACTTTCCGAAATCAACCCAATTTTCATCTATCCCACACCATTTATTCAGGAAAAATGCAAACAGAATTCGGTGAAATTCCTCATTGAAGTATGTTTTTAAGGGGGTCTCAGTCGGTCGCCGTTCGTTTTTAGTATTTCGCCAAATCGAAGGAGCAAAAAGTTAAAAAGTTGTACCTAAATTGGAAATTTTAAAGGATTTTAGAAATTCATTAGTGCACGGCCCTTGAGAATTGAAAAACTGAAATATTGCCATCAATCATCAAAATCGAACAATAATTATACAAGAAATATGGGGAAAAGTACTGAATAAACGGTTTTTCCCATATTTCTCTGGCAATTATCGTTCGATTTTGATGATTGATGGCAATATTTCAGTTTTTCAATTCTCAAGGGCCGTGCACTAATGAATTTCTAAAATCCTTTAAAATTTCCAATTTAGGTACAACTTTTTAACTTTTTGCTCCTTTGATTTGGCGAAATACTAAAAACGAACGGCGACCGACTGAGACCCCCTTAAAATCAGACTTTTTTTAACTTTTGAAATGTTTTTCGTGTTTTCGACCTTGTATCAATAAAATGGTAATAACTCCTACAATTTACTGGATAAACTCAAGTGTGACGATACCACTGGAAAGAGCGTTAAATTTTTTAAATAGGCGAAACGGGTGAAAAATGAACTTGAAGATGAAACGCTGCAAATTATTACACAATGGTTTATTATTTTTCTATATAGATCACTCGTCTACAAAATCACCAACCATCCAATATGAAGAAAAAAAGAAAAAAAAGAAAAAAAAAAAAATCAAAATCACCAACCATCGATCGCAATTCGGTCAGCTCTAATTTGAACGGAGATTAGGCCTCTTTTGCGATTCACACTCGTGTTTTGATTTTTTGATTTATATATATATATATTTCAATATAAACCCTTAAATTTTCGTAGGGAGCGAACGGTTTGTCCTACAGAGCTCCGCGTGGTCTTAAAAAATTCTAAAAATTCTATAGAATCTTAAATTAAAGGAAAAACAATACCTTTATATCGAAATTTTTTGAGTTAGGGCGTTTTCAAAATTTCAAAATTGATTTTGGAACCCTTAGAAGTGACCTACATCAACCAAAATCTTCGGGGCACAACTAGACCCCAATTGGAGCCTACATACCAAATTTCATCAAAATCGGTCAATGCTAAGTGGCAAAAGTGCCGCGTACGGCGGACGGCGTACGGCGGACGGACGGCCAAATTTTTATTCGATTTTTGGATTCTACGTACCTTGAAACGTAAACCATCAAATTTTGAGGGGGTGTTAAAATTTTTTTTTTCTTGGTCGATTCCAAAGGTTCATTATTGAAAATAATAAACCAAAAATTGTCAAATCTTGAAAATCTCAACTTTTTTCAACCGCTCACAAGTCTGCTCCGCCGCCGCTCCTCTCGCTCTCCATCCAACCCTGAATCCTCTCGTCAAACATCGATTTCGTTGAAAAAAAAATTCACATTTTTGGTTTATTATTTTCAATAATGAACCTTTGGAATCGACCAAGAAAAAAAAAATTTTAACACCCCCTCAAAATTTGATGGTTTACGTTTCAAGGTACGTAGAATCCAAAAATCGAATAAAAATTTGGCCGTCCGTCCGCCGTACGCCGTACGCGGCACTTTTGCCACTTAGCATTGACCGATTTTGATGAAATTTGGTATGTAGGCTCCATTTGGGGTCTAGTTGTGCCCCGAAGCTTTTGGTTGATGTAGGTCACTTCTAAGGGTTCCAAAATCAATTTTGAAATTTTGAAAACGCCCCTAACTCAAAAAATTTTGATACAAAGGTATTGTTTTTCCTTCAATTTAAGATTATATAGAATTTTTTGAATTTTTTGAGACCATGCGGAGCTCTGTAGGACAAACCGTTCGATCCCTACGAAAATTTAAGGATTTATATTGAAATATATGTATATATATATAAATCAAAACACGAGTGTGAATCGCAAAAGTGGCCTAATCTCCGTTCAAATTAGAGCTGACCGAAATGCGATCGATGGTTGGTAATTTTCATTTTTTTTTTTAATTTTTTATTTTTATTTTTTTATATTTTTTATTTTTTATTTTTTCTTTCATTTTTTATTATTTTTTTTTTATTTATTTTTTTTCTTCATATTGGATGGTTGCTGATTTTGTAGACGAGTGATCTATATAGAAAAATAATAAACCATTGTGTAATAATTTGCAGCGTTTTCTCATTCAAGCGCGTTTTTCTCCACTAATAAAAAAATTGGAAACTACTCTGACAATACCGTTGGAAAGCTGAGCTTTTGGCCAACTTTGAGGCCTACAGGCAAGCATTTACACGCTGGAAAACAGGGACTTATGAGTGATTGAGAAAGTTGAGATTTTCAAGATTTGACTATTTTTCCTCTTCAAGTTCATTTTTTACTCGTTTCGCTTATTTGAGAAACTTTGGTTCTCCATTAGAAATATAGAAAATTTAACGCTCTATCCAATGGTATCGTCACATTTGAGTTCATCCAGTAAATTGAAGGAGTTATGATGATACAAGGTCGAAAACACGAAAAACAACTTAAGAGTAAAAAAAAGTCCGATTTTAAGGGGGTTAAAAAAAAGTCAGGGGACAAAAAAGTCACAAATTAGTTGTTGAATCAATCCCTAGGCCATGGCAGGAACATCGGTGTTACACTCTGTATAGATTTTTCGAAAAAATGTATCAAGATCCTTCTCGAGGGTTTCCGCAAAACCCTCCAAGAAATTCTTGAAATGAGCGCCCACTCGTTTATACGACCCTGAATCAGCTCTCAAACAGACGACAGTCATTTTTAGGATTCGACAGGCGAGGAAACTGAAGTGAATGTTTTGTGAGGTAGAAACTACTTATTTTCAATAATATCATCGGAAAGAAAATACAAAAAACAACCATTTTTTTGAAGTGGCGACGTAATTTTTCCCTCCCACGACGCCCTAAATGGTGCGGCCATTAGTAGAAAAGATGCCACCGGATACACGAGTCCACTCCCCATTTCAATTTCCTCCTCCTCTCAAGAAGAGCCGGAGAAAAAGAAGAGAAAGTAGGGAAAAAAAGAAAGAGGGAAAAGTGAGAAAATGAGAAGGAAAAATTGTGGTCGATCAGCTCCGTGAAAATGGCCGCTCTCGTGCCTTTATTTTTAATAAGAGAAACCACTTTTTCGCTCGGATAAACGTTAGATGTTAATTAGCGAATAAAGAGTGAGGAAGCAGAGCGGAGTTTATTGATGCTTCCTTAAAGCTTCTCCGGTAATGAGATCCGCCCTAGGAGGAGCAGGATAAGGTTTCCTTCCTTACTACAGGTTAACGGACGAAATTGCATTTTTATTGGGATCGAGGGGTAAAGGAGATATTAGTGACTAAGTGGGTGGAACGATCGATTTGGGTGAGATCGCTTGGCTTTTGGACAAGATAGCTGTAACTTGTAGCCTCATCAAGCGAAACTATCCGCGGGTATTTCGGGTGGGGATGTACTTTGCTGTCGGGGATCGACGAAATTCAATCAATCAATACGTTTATTTGCAATACAAAAACTGCAACATTCCTGAGGGCCCTGAACAGTTTGGGGGTGGTACAAAGTGGCTTTTTGAAGAGCGCGCTTTTGGTTTATTATTTTCAATAATGAACCTTTGGAATCGACCAAGAAAAAAATATTTTAACACCCCCTCAAAATTTGATGGTTTACGTTTCAAGGTACGTAGAATCCAAAAATCGAATAAAAATTTGGCCGTCCGTCCGCCGTACGCGGCACTTTTGCCACTTAGAATTGACCAATTTTAATGAAATTTGGTATGTAGGCTCCATTTGGGGTCTAGTTGTGCCCCGAAGCTTTTGGTTGATGTAGGTCACTTCCAAGGGTTCCAAAATCAAATTTGAAATTTTGAAAACGCCCTAACTCAAAAAATTTCGATATAAAGGTATTTTTTTTCCTTCAATTTAGGATTCTATAGAATTGTTAGAATTTTTTGAGACCATGCGGGGCTCTGTAGGACAAACCGTTCGCTCCCTACGAAAATTTAAGGGTTTATATTGAAATATATATATATAAATCAAAACACGAGTGTGAATCGCAAAAGAGGCCTAATCTCCGTTGAACTTAGAGCTGACCGAAATGCGATCGATGGTTGGTAATTTTGATTTTTTTTAGAATTTTTTTTATTTTTTTTTATTTTTTTTATTTTTATTTTTCATTTATTTTTTCCCCTTCATATTGGATGGTTGGTGATTTTGTAGACGAGTGATCTATATAGAAAAATAATAAACCATTGTGTAATAATTTGCAGCGTTTTTCTTCCCCGATCTACTCCTGGCTATTATCTCCGTATGGAGACTTTTCGTCCTCGCCTGTGTGTCCAGGTGCTGAAAAGAACGTTGAAGTTCTTCTTAAGGATGTTGAAAATGAAGGATGAACGATGGCCCAAGATATGCCTGGCGCTGTTGCGGGATCTCGATGGCTGTGAATCCAATGTCCCTCTGCTTAATTGGGTTTCTCAGCTGCATGACCTTCTCTGTGTTGTGGTGGAGGGGGAGGTGGAACACCTGACCGACGTGAATCTCCTTTGCTAAAGGTTCGGCGATATCAAGGAGGAATGGCGGAATCACTGGCTCCCAACGGACATAGAGCTTTGTCTGAACTCGAGGTACAATGAGTATTTTCGCTCGATTTGTAGGTTAGGGGAGGCTGAGATTTATCTGGGGAATATGCGACTGCATCGAAAGATGCATGAACTGTGATAGTAATGAGGCTGAGTCGGTGATGCACTTCCTTGTGACCTCTCTACAAGCTGTACAGGAACTTCTGTCTGGCTCCTCTCATTCCCAACTATTCAGCCACCGACACACTGCCTTTGCTCTCGGCCTACCAAACCCTGGCCTACACCTGCTGGCGCTCGATTTCTCGGCTTCATATCAAGGTATCCACGATTATGTAGTGCATTCCTTGAGGCTAAGATCACTCTCATTGAATGAATAGAACGACGGCAATAACAACTTGGTAATTTTATTTATTTTTTTATTTTTTTTAAAATAAAGTAGGAGGTCTTAAATGAGTTGATATACAAACTCCTTCCACTGCGACCAAAAAGATCTATTGTGGAATGCCTCCAGGCTATGTTAGCCCACTAAGAAGGGTTTACTGAACACCCCTTCTCCCCACGTTTTTGCAAAGCAGAGAAGATTGGTGTATGCCACCTTAGAGATGGTGTCAGGAGCTAAGACATCACGTCCGAGGATTGTGTATCTAGCTCGACCCAGTGCTTCACAGTGGCACATGATGTATTCGGCATCTTCCGTTTCCATGTCGCAGAAGCGGCAGATGTCCGTTGTTAGTTTGCCTATTTTCTTTAGCTGATAGCGAAGTGGGCAGTGACCTGTTAGCAGACCCACAAGTATTCTGACGTCCTTAGGCATAGCTATAAGTTCTTTAGCCCGTTTTTTAGAGTACGTCACAAATAGTTTTGCCTGCCTCAGGCCTGGGAGGTTCTGCCAGTATTCTACTCTTTCCCAGTTGTTAACCACATTCTGTAAGCAGCTTTTGGTGGTTCCCAGGAATGGTTCCGGCCCGATTGGCAGGGACTCTGAGCCTCTTTCCGCAAGACGATCAACAGTTTCATTACCCTCATGACCCTCATGTCCAGGAATCCAGAGTAGGGTGACCTGGTTGTCCTAGGCCACAGTTTTAAGGGTATTCAGGCATTCCCAGGCCGGCTTCGAGGTTATAGTGTATGAAGCAATGGCCTTCAGGGCAGCCTGACTGTCTGACAAAATGTACACTTTGGCACTGTTGAGATGCTTGTTCAGCATTTCTTGAGCGCACAGTTGAATTGCATGGACCTCTGCCTGAAACATTTTGGCATTCGTCCCGAGCGATATCAAGGAGGAATGGTGGAATCACTGGCTTTCAATGGACATAGAGCTTTGTCTGAACTCAAGGTACAATGAGTATTTTCGCTCGATTTGTACGTTAGGGGAGGCTGAGATATATCTGGGGAATATGCTATCCTTGTAGGGGGAGAGAGTGATAGCCCAGCTCCGCCACTCTTACTCCGCACGCCTGCTGTTCTACACCCAGGGCCTGAAATGCGTCATTGACTGCACCGAAAGATGCATGAACTGCAATAGGAATGAGGCTGAGTCGGTGATGCACTTCCTGTTATTGTGCCCTCTCTACAAGCCTTACAGGAACTTCTACCTGGCTCCTCTCATTCCCGACTATTCAGCCACCGACACACTGCCTTTGCTCTCGGCCTACCAAACCCTGGAACACCTGTTGGCGGGGGGGGGGGGGGAGGGCAGGTAACTCGTTTTTTGGTGAGATATCTTCACTGTAGGCGTTATTTTGTGTCAGCTTTCGTTTGCGAGTATCAGCGTAAGTCTACCAAGCTTCCTATTGACTGGGGCGTTAGTGATTATTCGGTAACCTTTCATTCCCGAAATTTCTGTTTCGAGCACAGACCGGTAACTGAGTTTTTTTACTACTTTTTCCCAGTGTACTAAATTGTGCTTAACCAGACAAGTAGATTTTCTTATGGTGGGTGAGCAGGTAAGCCGAAATACCAAATTTCATCAAAATCAGTCCACGGGAACTGGTTAAAGTGCCGCATACATACGGCAGACGGACGGCATAATTTTCATTGGATTTTCGGATCCTATGTACATTGTAACGTGAACTGTCAAATTTTGGGGGGGTTGAAAGTTTCTTCGTGCTCGATTCCAAAGCTTCATCATTGAAAATAATGAACCAAAAGGCCACAAATAGAACACTTGAAGGGTGGAAGAACCAGGTAATTGAATAGCAAGTTCAGGAAAACATGTAACCAAATTCTCAAATAATGTAATTCCTACATGGAAATACCCGAAGTATAATAACGCTTTGTTGAAATGATATTTACCCGCGTGGACAGAGCAAAATGTCAACAACTGTAAGGCTCGACATAACAACAGAGCGACGATAATATTGCCACTTGATAGATCATAGTGGGAAACAATTTTTGAGCTTCCAGAATGCAATATTGGAACAACGGATGAAACAAGTCGATCAGCCAGAAATTCAAAATGTATAACTTAAGAACGGATTATATGCTTTGTTGCTGTATTGGCGAATATATACATTTGACTTTCTATGAACGAAAAATTCAACAAATTTGACGGATAAATTTACACCATTGATTATACGTCCATCAAGACGTACTGCACGATTGGTTATTTAAGGTATGGGCAATCCGATCAGTGAGGCCTGAATGCCCCATCGTTATGGATCCGAGCCGATCTTGATTCGGCCATTCAGATGGGACGAAACACTCAGTTTGTCCCAGCTGCCCCATTTGTCCCGCCCCGCTCGTATCTGGTTGGGGCATTGAATAATTCAGGGATCCGCATGATTCCATTAACCTCCCGAATTATAAATCTTCGGATCACGTCATTTAGTTTGGATCGCGACGGAAGGACGGGATGCAGTAATACGAAATCGCCCACAGACCGCCTATTTAGGAGGAAGAATCTTTTTGAGGAGACATTCCAATCCAGGAACGGAAAGGCTCTCCTGCATTGAAAAACGCTGCAAATTATTTCACAAGGTTTATTTTTATCCTGTATAGATCACTCGACTGCAAAGATCAAAACTTCGCCATTGTCACTATTTTTTTTTTTACCTACCAACCATAAGTACCACCTACCTACTGCATATTTACCTTCACATCTAAGTTCATTAATTTGGAAGAATTGAAAGCTTCACACTCGAATCGAAAAAATAGGAAATTCATATGGGAAATTTGATTACTGGTGTCTCAGGAAGCAAAATCTATTGTACATCCTCGTCAGTTTGGATTTCAGCGTGGAAAAAGCACATCGTCTGCAACATGCTTTCTGGTGATGGACGTCCTTGAGTCACTTGAGCAGGGCAATCTGACGGCCATAAGATTGCATGATCTGATCAAGGCGTTCAATCTGGTCTCTGGTGATATTCTTATTGGTAAGCTTCGTCATTACGGGTTCAGTGACATAGCAGGGGCTTTCTGTGAGAGTCTACTCAGAGGTTGGTCTCAATGTGTCTTTTATAACGGGGTGAAATCCGAGGCAGCGCCTGTGCCTTGCGGTGTTATGCAGGGAACCGTCCCGGTCCCACTTTTTTTCTACTTTACGCCAATGACCTCTTTTTTCAGTTTGATAACGGCTTCTTTCTTCATGCTGACGATATAACTTCCTGCGCTTCTGGTCCTGATGCTCCATCGCTGGCAAATCACCTGGCTGCCACTGACAGCTTGATGAGTGATTGGTGTTCTGCAAACTCTCTAATTGTGAATAATAAAAGACGCATAACCTGCAGTTCAGCCTGAGTGGTCCTCTAATGGGTTCGGTGAACATCCTGGGCATTCAGGTGGATAACCGGATGTCCTGGAAAGTTCATATCGACTGCCTGGCTCCCCAATAGGCAAGGTGGAACAGTTGTTACGGTTATCAAGAGCGGTTTCGTTCGACGTCTGAACTCTTTCACTACACGACCTGATATCAGGTCGTAGCCGAGTTTTTTTTTTGCATTAATGTTGCTTTTCATTCAATTTCCAAGTTCTTTCAGTGTCACTGGAAGTATTTCGAGTTCGTCAATTTTTTCCGTCCGAGTTGTTTGTTTTCGTCTGGTATGGTTGAAACATTTCGAAGAGATGTTCAGCAAAAAGGTCTGCTGGTATTACTTCTGGCCCAAGTTCCATCCTCCTTTTTGATTGGAGGTGAGAGGACTTTGGGACGTTTCATGTTTTTGGTAACTCTTCAACTTGTTCATCTTTTCTACATCATTTCCTACTACGCGCGTTCTCAACGAATGCTATTCCTGATGAGGTCAAAAGTTTCCTCAGAAGATGCTGGGAAAACCATTTTTTCTGACCAAGTTGGACGGACAACAGGCGACCCATCCCCGGGGAGTGGAGAGTTCTATGGCCAAGCAAAAGCAAGGCAGGAGTTGAACCTAGTGATTGGGCCGTGCAAAATGGAGGAAACCGTAGTTGTGCAAAACTACGTAGAAAGTAAAAGTGCAAGACGTACGTCAAAACCGTCGGTACAGCAGTTGTGGAATCGAGTAATGAACACAATCATCTACCGTAGCCAGGAAGAAAAAGATGTGCGTGAATTGAGAGCTGGCATAACATTATTTCTTTTCGACAGAACCAACCCTATAACATACTACTTGATTCTAGTTTCATTTGATCGCACTCTCCATCGAAAATTACTGCGGAGATGAATTGAGAACAAGAGAGACTTCGTACGGGGGTGGATTGCATACCCGGGACGGATCGCCGAAAAGCCGACGGAGATGGGTCGCCTTGATTTTTGGACGGCGGGGATGGATCGCCGGTTCCCCAGTTGGACCGAGTGCGGCACTGTCCGACAACTTCTCCTCTCTTATTGTTCTTCGGTGGAGGACACGACATTACGTCGTTTGTGCTCCATCGGACTAAATTGGTAGGAGCGTTCTTGTGGTCCAGCCGTCCCTCCACCACGAACTTTAGTAAACAGTCTGGTAGATTATGGGAAGTCGCCCCGTACGGGTTCATGGACCTGGATACAGACCACATCACTTCCATCTACATGGGCGGTTGTAGACTGAGCCCTGAGTCCTAAGTGCGGAGTCCGAGGCGTTAATCCAATGTGTAAACTCAGCCCACTCACCGGTCACTCCTAATCTAACGATTCTTCGATGTGTAGACTGAGCCCAAGGCAGTTTGTACGTACCTCTTGAAATAGGCAGAACTCGCGCAATATGTCACAGCAGCCGAACTTTTCCAACCCGCACCCCAATATTTTCAGTTTCTCAGAAGTTTTACTAGGGTTTCAAAAAGAAATTGTCATCCAAATTATTACCTCCCACTAAGAATGCCCACACTCGTAGAAAAAAATAGAATTTATAAAGAGCTACTAATATTTATCCCGTGAGCTGTCTAGTTTTGGCCTTGTTTCCCGGGTCAGCAGTCACTACAGTTCAACTGGAGATTAGACGTATTGATTTGTGATGATTTTTGTATTGACGACCACTTTTGAATTGTGCAATGTTATGTTATGTTATTATCATCTTGACTTACGTGTAAGACCCCCTGACTGTTCATCAATTCTTTTAATATTTTTAATGAATATATAACACTGTATACTCTTATTTGCGCTCATTTCACATTACTCAGCACAGCTTGTTGAGGTCAGTTAACGAAAGCCTTCCGAGGTGTTGGGCTCAGTTCGTCTTTTTCAGATTAGGCTCAGTTTACATTTCGATAAGAAGATCGGATTAGGGAGAAGTAAGGCATGGGCTCAGTCTAAAATCGCCCTACTACGTCTACCTCCACAATTACCATCACCTTTACTACCTCCGCTTCCACTACTACGTCTACCTCCACAAATTTTTCCACCCCTTCAACTAGGTCCACCTTGTCTTCGGTTGTCCGAAAAAAAATCACCATCGCTGACGTAAGAGCGTCGCTAGACAATGCGAAGTAGAGCGTATATTTCCAGCCGCTATGAAAAGAGTGGAAAAACGGTCCAAGAGCGAAATAATTGTCTGGTTGCAGAACCGGTCCCCACCGCGTCTGTCTTCGCCAGAGGACGACATATTTTACGTTGGTTCTTTCAAAGACTAACCCCGCACCACCACCACCCCACCGCCGCCGATGTCTATCCTTCTTAGATCTCTGAGAGCGTTCAGAAATGGGTGAGCGGAGTCGAGTGAAAAAGAAAGAGGTGGAAAAGAAGCTTCAGAGTGGGTGGAAAGGAGTAGGAGGTGGAGGTGACAATGAAGGTGGAAGTGGTGGTGGAGGAAGAGGGAAGATTCAAAGAAATATTTACCGTCCCCAAGCCAGTAGAGTTTATATGGAAGAGGTAAAAAAGTCTCATTCGTACAGTAAGAGTGATTGAGTGAATATTTAAAGAATATGTTTTCACCCATTTTTAGACATTTTTTGAAGTATCACAATTTCTAATCATTTTTGGTGAAAGATTTCTCCAGAAAAATTGTCAATATACAATATATTAATACGTTTGGGTTGATAATGTGCATTGAACGATCAAAAAACCGTAACTAGGTTTTTGTTTTTCGAGCCCAATATCTATTAATTCGTGCACTACGGCACCAAAATTTCGGAATTACCGTTTCACGGGGAGGAACGAAGGGATTATTTCCTATAAGTAAAAGCAAAAAAGGCTCTTCAAAATCAAAATTTTAACTCACCTTTTGCATTTTAGACCTTTCTTAACAATTTTGGTTTCGTGTCTGTGTGTCCGTGTGTCTGTCATGAAATCCTTGTAAAGGGCATAACTATGCAAAGTTATTGTCCTAAAATGTTCTGGAATTGTGTGGATTGAGATATAAATGATTCCCTATGAAAATCATCACCTCCAGACTGATGGTAGCCGCTGCGCATGCGCAAACTTGAATTCCTTGCAACATCCATAACTTCTATATTTTCCATCGGATTTCGACGAAATTTTCAGGGATCATACAAATTAGTATTCAGATGGTCCCCTATGAAAATCATCACCCCCGGACTGACAGTAGCCACTGAGCACGCGCAAACGTGAATTTCCCTGTAACATCAATAACTTCTTCATTTTCCATCCGATTTCGAAGAAATGTCCATAGATGGTCTGGGTTTACGTGTAGGTAGTCCCCTAAAACGGTAGTCGAATTGATGTATTGAGATAAACTACTATGCATCGGATCATCTATACAATCGGGTTCTAGATACGAGAAAGCTGTGCCACATCCACTTGGCAGACTTTATTGTGGGTTTTGGTTTATTATTTTCAATAATGAAACTTTGGAATCAACCAAGAAAACAAATTTTCTAACACCCCCTCAAAATTTGTTGAATTACGTTTCAAGGTACGTAGAATCCAAAAATCGAATAAAAATTTGGCCGTTCGTCCGCCGTACGCGGCACTTTCCGGAGCATTGACTTAGCATTGACCGGTTTTGATGAAATTTGGAATGTAGCTCTGTTTGGGGTCTAGTTGTGCCTGGAAAATTTTGGTAACTTCTCAGGGTTGAAAAATGAATTTTGAAATTTTGAAAAAGCCCTAACTCAAAAAATGTTGATATAAAGGTATTGTTTTTCCATCAGTTTAAGATAATATTAAATTTTTAGAATTTGTAGAGACCTCGCGGAGCCCTGTAGGACAAACCGTTCGCTCCCTACGAGAAATTAAGGGTTGGACTTACGATTAATCAGAAACACGAGTGTGAATCGCAAAAGAGGCCTAATCTCCGTTCAAATTTTAGCTGACCGAAGTGCGATCGATGTTTTTCTT